>VZQC01000410.1:1356190-1649354 GCA_009823505.1 Rhizomys pruinosus
AAAAAAAAAAAAAAAAAAAAAAAAAAAAAAGAAATGGCTGGAGAAATACATTTCTAGGAGGCTCAGTTTGGAGAGAAAATGGTTGTCTTATTTCCCTGACTATTGCTTCATATGCTTGGATAAAAGGAGCAAAAATGTCAAGTCTGTATTTGGATAATTCAAAGGCAGAGCTGAGGGAAGAAGAAGGAAGCTCGAGGAAGCAATGTTCCTATCTGATAGGACTATATACATGGAGAGGTGTCATAGACCATAGATGACCATGACTCATCAATGTTCCTATCTGATAGGACTATATACATGGAGAGGTGTCATAGACCATAGATGACCATGTCTCATCAAGTTCTGCATCCTTCCAAGGAAAGTCTTAATATCATCATTTTTTTTCCATAGGTGAGGAATCTGAGGTCAAATGGATGCATGATTGCAGTATTAATGACAGCTGTATTTGCAGAGCATCCACAACCTGCCAGGCATCTGCCTGACCCTGTTCAGATAGTTCTGACCCTGTCCTTACCACAGCCCATGAGGTGGTAGCTGGTGTTATCCAAGGCTGTCAACCATTTTCTTATGAGTGCTTTGATAATTATTGATTCCTTTTAAGTATGCTTTCGTCACTGCTTGAAAGGACTTCTTAAATCCTTTCCAGTCTCCACTGAAGTGATAAACTGAGTGTATGAGCTTCTTCTCTGTTCCTGTGATAAAATACCCTGACCAGGGCAACTTATAGCAGAAAGTTTATTGGGCTGATCGTTCCAGTGGGATAAGAGTCCGTCATGGTGGGGAGGCCTGGAAGGAGGATCCAGAGCAGAGAGCTGAGAGCTCACGTCTTCACACACTTGCAGGAAGCAGAGAGAGAGAGTGCAGCAGGAAACGGGCAAGGATGTACTCTTAAAGCCTGCCCCCCATGACAGGCTTCCATACCTCGTAAATGTTCTGTGACCCTTCCTAAACAGTACCACTCACTGACAAAATATTCAGATGTCCCCTATAGGGCACATTCTCATTAAAACCACCACACTGAGTAAAAGCTTTAATTTCACTGTCTACTGGCTCCTCTAAATCAGAGGGGTTGGCCTCTAGTTCAATTTGTTTTTTCTGTACTTATGGCAATCAAACCAGGACCTTGAACATGCAAGGTAGGTATTCCACCAACGAGCTGCATGCCCTATACTGCCTCAAGGTTTGCACAAAACCCTTAACATCAATCATGGTGGCTATTCCCCTCTCTCAGGGCAGGGCATGTGGTCCTTGCTGGCTAGGAAGTGCTTTCCTTCTCCCTGGCCTTGGTGGCTGGTTTTGGGATGGTAATGAGATCCAAAGTTAATCAGAATCTTTTCTTCACTTCTCTAGTAGATGCAGAAGGGGGATCCTAGCTTGAGTTGCATAAATTGGGTGAATAGAGACCAGGTAATTGTTCTCGGTCTGTTTCTGGTTGTTGTAACAGAATACTTGAGGTTAGGCACTTTCTAAACGAAAGAGATTTATGTTGGCTCATAGTTCTGGAATTCAGGAGGCCCAAGACGTAGCATGGTGCTACCTAGCATCTGCCTGGTTTCTGGTGAGGGCTTTCTGCTGCTTCAACTCATGGAGGAAGGCCAAGGGGAAGGGGGAAGTAAGCACACACAGATACACAAAGCCTGAGGGCCCACTCGGGCAGTAACTAATCCAGCCCTGGGAAGAGTGAGAACTCAAACGGGAAGGCATTAATAGCGTTATGAGGGCTCTGCCCCATGACTTAGCCCCCTTTCAGCAGGCCCTGACTCCTAACACTACTACACTGGGCCCTCAACATGAATGCTTGTACAAATGAAACACATTCAAACCACTGCATATGCCATCTCTTTGGCCGGGTAGAGACAGTCTTTGTAAATTAAGAATAGCATAGAGGCAGGCAGAGCTGAAGGACAGATAGACAACGATGTAATTATCTTCGAAGCTTTTGAATCCAGCTATCCCTAAAAGTGGTTCAACCCAACTTTCTAGTCATAACTACAAATAAAGTTCCCATCAGATTAAGCTAGGTCTCTGGAAAGAGGAAAACAGCTCTGATTTTTAGTGTTTGTAAATTACTATAGTATAAACCACACCTGCCCCACCACAGATGTCAGATGTCAGGCTTCAGACTCCTGAAAGGTCAGCAATTGTCTTTCCCTCCTTTGGGTTAAGTACATTTTTTTTGTCTTTTCGAGACAGTGTCACCCTGTAGCCCCAGCTGTCCTGGAACTCACTCTGTAGACCAGGCTGGCCTTGAATTCACAGAGATCCGCCTGTCTTTGTCTCCTGAGTGCTAAGATTAAAGGTGTGCACCACCATGCCCAGCATGGTTAAGTAAATTTTTATTTAATTTTTTAAATTCTCTCCCTCCCTCCCTCCCTCCCTCCCTCCCTCTCTCCCTCCCTTTGTATGAGTTCCAGTGATTGAACTCTGGTTGTCAGGTTGTCAGGCTTTCCCACCAAGACCTATATCTTTAGAGCCATCTCACCCAACCAGCCTTTTGGGTTTTTTTTTTGAAACAAGGACTCACTATGTAGGCCAGACTGGCCTTGAACTTATGACACCTCTGCTTCTAGCTCCCAAGTGCTAAGATTGCAGACATGGGCCATTCTACTTAGCTAAGAGTTCTTTCATGAGCAGGCAGCTCTGGCTTGCAGCTTCGGTTCTCAACGAATCTGTCTTCTCATGGGGGCCACTGAGATGAGAGGTGTGGTCATTGGGGCACCCCTCTGGCCTGTTCTCGCCCCTTCTGTCTCTCAGGAATCACTCAGACCCCCAAAGGCACCCCTGGACAAGGAGGGGGGAATGTAGGATGACAGCAACCAGCAAACTTTCAGACAAGGGAATTCAATTTTATTTTCTTTTAATTTTGGGGATGCTGAGAACAGAACCCAAGACCCTGTATATGCTAGGCAAGCACTCTGCCATTTTGCTACACCCCAACAAGAATAGGAATCTGAATGTCATTCTTAGGGTGTAATTTGTGGCCACTTCATCTCTTCAGCATCCCCTCCTCATCCAGAGTGCACCCATGAGTCTGCACCTGTCACACCCTCCTAGTGACAGTGAACACCACAATCTGAGAACTTCCTTGTCCTCTGGTTTGGTTTAGTGCTGTGCAGCCGGGAGGGGAGGGTGCTCTGCTCAGCCCATATGAGACACCAGTGTGGGTCTGAAAAAGGGCCATGGGGTGTCTCCCACAGTTCGGTGATCTCTCCCTGACTCAGATTCCTGGGAGAAGCTAGACAAGGGCCGTCAGAGAAGAATGTGGGAGCGTGTATGTTAGTTAATACCTGTTCTTTCTCCTTTCCTGCAGATCCTCAACTCTTAGCTCTGTTACTTTGGTTTGGTTTTCTTTGTCATTCAGAGGCTCAGTTTCTACTTCTGTGGAATGAAGCTAGAAATCCTCAGCCCATAGGGTTGGGGGGGTTGTCCTAGCACCCAGCACCCAGCACCCAGCACTTAGCACCCTGGAGGCACCTGATGCGTTGTCCTCCTGTTACCTTTTGTTTTCCATCTTGCCCTTTTTTGATACCTGGCCATTTCTGGGAGTTACTGGCAGAGGCCAGCACTGGATGGAAGGCTTTCTAATCCATTACCAGGCTTCTAGGCAATGTCCTCTCTGCGTTGATATCTGTGGATTCTAGCTTGACTTTTTTTAAAGCAATGTCATCTCACTGACCTATTTCCGGAGGACTTTTCTACAGATGGAGGAAGGGGAATTGCTGCTGACAGGAGGGGCCTGGTCTGAGGGCCTCTCAGCATCAGCAGAGCCCACTTCCACCAGGGCAGTGACTCACCCTGTATTAATTGTGCTGCAATTATCCCGAGGAGCCTGAGTTCCCTCTTGGTGTCTCCTGTCTGGTTCCTTTTGACCTGCACAGCTGTTTAATAGAGATGGCTTTTGCGATTCCTTAGTTAATGTGGTTCATTATTTCCAGCGCCGTTCTCTGCTTTCAGCGGCTGGAGTTTTTTTTCTCTCCAACTCTGACTTGGAGACTTTCATGAGTTGTGTCTTCAATCAGGGCTCCGTACTGCCTGCATTGTCTGTGGGAGAAATTTCATTTGCAAATCAGAAGAAGTTCACAGAGCGTATCATCGTGTTGCTTCACAAGAGGCTGTTTTCATCTTCCCTGCGCCTCTCCCCAGTCACCTCCACGTACCACGATTGAGGAAGAAACAGTCCCTGTCTCCCAGACCTCTTCGAGAACCATGTAGATGAGCAGGAGGCACGAATTTGTTTGCGCCTGAGCCACACTAATTATCTGCAGAGGGCTGCAGAGCAAACGGCGTCTCTTCTCTTGGCATCTTGCCTCATGCTGGGTCAGGCCACAGAGACCCAGACATTTGGAGCTCTAGAAGCTTCTGATGTCAAATGTCTTTATGAAATTACAAAAGCACACCAGCTTACCTGAAACTTTCTATGAGGGAAATTTGTGAAAACCACACTCATCCTTTATAAGCTGAGGCCAAACAGTCCAGACCAGTAGATTCTCGGTCAGTAAATACTTCACTGAATCAACTGGACAGGTTTAACTGAACACCAAAACATCTTTACTTCTACTAGGAGCTGGGGAAGGGGGGCCATTAAGGAGAATACAAGATGTCTTATGTTAGGGTTCCTTATCACTTTCCACAATGATCACTGGCCTGAATGTAAAGAACAGTCAAAGCACCTCAGAAACAAAGGCAAAGGTGCCGATCACATCATGAGATGATCCAAGGACTGAGGATGCTCTGTGACCCAGGAAGTCTATCTCACAATGCCAAGGACACAACATGTCCTTCTGCACAAGGGCCATGGTGTTTGAGAGGAGGTGCAAAGGGAAAGAAGGGTGAAGCAGGCAGGGCAGTGTCAGTCAAAAGCCTTTACAGGGCAGGAGAGTTGGATATGCTGAGGATGGAGCAAGGCCGGAGCCCATCGGTAGAGGCAGAAGTCCTCGAAGAAAGAAGGGAGGTGGGGCTGAAGGATTGCTCCATGGTAAGGAACTGAGACCCCCGGTGCACCTCAGCAGGCCATGGAGACACTGGCTGAAACAAGCTAGGCTCTGCTCTGTGGGTTGGAGTTCAACGTGGCGTTGCAGAGAAACAGAACCCGTTCTTCCAAGAGTATCTGTGGCCATACTCGGAATTAAATCCTCAACCACGAAGGGAATTCCTAGGATCTAGAACAATCCACTCTGGATGATGATGAACTGCTAAGCTGTACTGCTGAAGAAATGGTCCCTACTGCCAAGGAGCTAACCTTCCTTCAACTGGAGACATGAAGCACCAAGACTACAGGAGGACTTATTAATGGTAATTACTGAGCATCGGCAGCCTGGTCCATCCCATGTTGGGAGTTTTATTTTTATCTTTATTTTTGTTTGTTTCTTGGTCTTTTTGAGACAGGGTCCCCCTGTAGCCCAACTGGCCTGGAACTTGCTATGTAGATCAGGCTTGAACTCACAGAGATCTGCCTGCCTCTGCCTCTCGAGTGCCGGGATTAACGGTATGCACCACCGTGCCAGAACCTAGGGTATTTTATTTATATTGTTAGTAATTTTCTTAGAGCTACATGAGATGGATGTAGAGTGGCAGAGGAGGTGATCACTTTGGTGGGCGGCCCCAGAGGATTCCCCCGTGGTATGCAACTTAATGGGATTTGAAGGATGAAGAGGATTCAGAGAGAGTATATTAGTTACTTTTCTCATGGCTGTGACAAAAATACTCAGCAAAAGCAGCTTAAGGAAGGAAGGGTTTATTTGGGTTCACAATTTGAGGACACAGTCCATCGTGAGAGAGACGTCTGTCTGGCAGCAGGATGTAGCTGGGTGCACTGTCAGGAAGCAGAGACAGTGCTGGTTCTCAACTCCATTTCTTCTCTGTGCTCAGTCTTGGATGCCTCCTCATGGAATGACACCACCCACATTGCTGGGTGAGTCTTCCACCTTTAATTAACCCAATCTAGAAAATCCTTACAGCTGCGCCTGGAGGCTTATCTCCTAGTGAGTCTAGAGTATAACAAGCTGACACCCAATATCAACCATCAGAGGTGGGAATACACGGAGACTCACTCATGAGAACTCTTAACGTGTTCTTCCTACTGTATACTGGTTCTTCTCAAAAGCAGGGAACATGTTCTCCTTGCCCTGTGTATTTGAGCTGCTGCCTAGCTGGATGGTTTCTGTCAGTGCCTCCTCTACACCTGGGGAAATTGCATTTCCTTGGCACAGTGAAGGGGAAAGATTAATGAGGGCTGCTGAAGTGCTCCTTGGGGTGAGGCTTCAGGAAACTAAAAGGAAAAATCCTGTATGTGGGGCTTTTTGACTCTTCAGTCTCTTAGATGGCTTCAAGTTGAGATAACTCTTGGGAGTAAGAGCCTGGCAGCAGAAGTCAGCGTGGATCACCAGCCATGTTGGTATCAATCTATAGTATCTGGCCTGTGCTAGGCCAGGCTGAGATGGGGAAGGGTTTGAGTAATGGCGTTACATCTGTTACATTTTGAAGAATGAGAATGACTTTTCCCCCCTAGGGACAAAGATCCTTAGGAAACCTTGAAGGTAGTCTTAGTGTTCTGTGGTGGATACTGCCAAGTGCCTCTTGAACTTGCTAACAAGGAGAGGCCAGAGGTAAGTTGGACTTGGCTTCTCCATCTTTTCTTAAGAAAGGAATAAGTAGCCAGGCATGGTGGCACACACCTTTAATCCCAGCATTCAGGAGGCAGAGGCAGGTGGATCTCTGTGAGTTCAAGTCCAGCCTGGTCTACATACTGAGTTCTAAGACATCTGGGGCTACAGGGAGACCCTGTCTCAAAAATGACCAAAAAAAAAAAAGATAAAAGAAATGAATAAGTAAAAGTTGAGATACTCTCTTAAAACTAGTTGCTTGCAAAACTATTAAAATTATAAAGAAGCCAGGCATGGTGGCACACGCCTTTAATCCTAGCAAAGGCAGAGAGGCAGGCGATCTCTGTGAGTTCAAGGCCCGCCTGGTCTACAGAGTGAGCTCCAGGCCAGCTGGGACCAAAGGGAGAAAATGTCTCAAAAATACATAACTAACTAACTAACTAACTAACTAACTAACTAAATACAGAAAGAACTGAGAAGAAAGGAAGGAAGGAAGGAAGGAAGGAAGGAAGGAAGGAAGGAAGGAAGGAAGGAAGGAAGGCTGAGACTGTCTAGCATGGCTGATGTAGATGCTTTAGACTTTTTGTTTTTCACTTTTATTTCTTATTTATGTGTAGATGTGTCTGTGTTGGGGTATGTGCCTATGAGTGCAGTGCCACTAGAGGCCAGAAGAGGGCATCATATCTCTTGGATCTAGAATTAAGACTGGTGAGCTGCCTGATGTGGGTGCTGGGAACCAAACTCGGATCCTCTGGAAGAGCAATGCCCTCTCTTAATTGCTGAGAATCTCTCTATTTCTAAGACCCTAGCTTCTTAAACTGTGAGCCATGACCCTATGTGAGGTGGAAAAGCTGAATATAGGGGTGGGGATCATGAAAAAACTGGCAGCAATGAAAGATTTATGAATATACAATGACTAAAAATTTCAAATCAAATGCTTTTGAGATATTTCTGGTAGTGCTCCCTTGTGTGGCATTGGGCAACTTTACTCAGTCTTTTGTCTGGACACCCACCATCCCCACTTTGCACTGTGTGTGCCATCACCCCATGCCACCCCATGCCACACCATGTCACACCAATGAATCCTGCTGCCACCACCCCATGCAACACCAATGAATCCTGCTGCCACCACCCCATGCCACACCAATAAATCCTGCCGCCACCATCCCGTGCCACACCAATAAATCCTGCCTGAGACACTCAGCTCAGATTAGGGACTATTGTGAAATCTATGAATGGCAGTGTTTCTGCTCTTAAGGAAACAATAATTTAATCACATCCCACTGCCCTTCCTCAGTACGTGTCAGATCAGTGTATCTTTAGATTGTGTTGTGTTTGAATGTTTCATTTTAACAATTTCTGCTTGAGGCTGGACATGGTGATGCACACTTTAATTTTAGCACTGGGAGGTATAGGCAGGTGGATCTCTGTGAGTTCCAGGCTAGCCAGGGCTACGTAGTGAGATTCTGTGTTAAAAAAGGGGGGGGGGTTCTGGGGCTGGAGAGATGGCCTAGTGGTTAAGAGCACCAACTGCTCTTGCAGAGGACCTGGGTTCAGTCCCCAGAACCCACTTGGCAGCTGAGAGCCATCTTTAACTCCAGTTCCAGGGGAATCTGATGCCCTCTTCTGACCTCCGCAGCATTGCACGACTCGGGTGTGCAGACCTGCATGCAGACAGTACATTCATACACGTAAAGAATAAATAAATTTTAAAAGAAAGGGGGAGTTCTGGAGAGATGGTTCAGTGGTTAAGAACACTGGCTGCTCTTGCAGAGGACCTGGGTTCAGTTCCCAGCACCCACATAGTGACTAACAACCATCTTTAACTCCAGTTCCAGAGGCTCTGACTCCCTCTTCTGACCTTCATGGGCATTGTAAGACATGGGCACACTTATGCAGGTAATATGCATAACGTGCAGACAGTACATTCATACACGTAAAGAATAAATAAATTTTAAAAGAAAGGGGGAGTTCTGGAGAGATGGTTCAGTGGTTAAGAACACTGGCTGCTCTTGCAGAGGACCTGGGTTCAGTTCCCAGCACCCACATAGTGGCTAACAACCATCTTTAACTCCAGTTCCAGAGGCTCTGACTCCCTCTTCTGACCTTCATGGGCATTGTAAGACATGGGCACACTACATGCAGGTAATATGCTCGTACACATTAAAAAAAATAAAGCTGCTTGTATTTGTGACTTGATTCTCATAAAAAAATAATTCAGTGGCACAGGGCTTGGCGGTGCATGCCTTTCTTTAATCTTAGCACTTGGGAGCCAGAGGCTGGTGGATCTCTGTGAGACTGAGACCAGCTTGGTCTATCTACATAGAGAGTTCCAGGGCAGTTGGGACTATAGGCAGACCCTGTCTCAAAAAAAAAATTCAATGAATTTTGGCTTATGATTAGGACAGAATTTCCAACAACCCCTGAAATGGCCCTGAACATTCTTGTGGTATTTTGCATTATGTGTTTATGAAAGGCTGCATTCTCAGAACTGACAATTATAAAATCAAAATATCATTCAACTCTGAAAAATGTTGACCATGCTTCTTGTTCTACAGTATCAAATATTTAGGCCAGATTTAATTCTTTATACAAAAATAAACAAATGCATACCCATCTCGTTAGTATGCGACTTAGTTTTTTCTTTAGTAAGACTGTATACATACCAAAAATTGTTTAAAATAAATTTCTGTATAACTTTTTCTCATTAAATGTTTGATTTGCATACCTATCTTATTTACTCAAGGGGATATAAAGTTTTCTCAGGTGAAAAGGGTCTGCAAGTGAGGAGGTTTTAGACAGCCTGCTTTCCAGAATCTGGTCACTTACCCTTTTTTTTATTTTTATTTTATTTTATTTTTTTAGCTATAGAATCTGCATGAAGAAAATGCTTATCCAGGCTCAGCTGTGCATTTGCCCTAAGTGAGGAACGGTCATAGAAGATGGACACAACAGCTCGAGTGGAAAGCAGAAGCCAGGCCTTGAGCCACAAACCTGCAATCCCAGATGCTCAGGAGGAGGCTGAGGCAGGTGGATCACAACTTCAAGTCCTGCCTGGGATTAGTGATACCCTTTCTAAAAAAAGAAAAGGGCTGAAATATATCCCAGTGCTAGAGCACTTGCCAAATATGTATGAGGCTCTGAGTTCAATCTCCAGTACCAGGCAGGGGTGGTTGGGGGAGCAGTGTATGCCATGTGTCAATGGAAGAGGCTTGCTGAAAACAAAGCTACATCCAAATGGTAGTTGTCTTCAGTGCGGAGAATAAGGACCACTGTCAAGAATGGCTCTGGGGAAGAAAGAAATTCTGAGATCAGCTTGGAACAGTGAGAGGGTTTCTTTATCTCAGTGTTTTATAGATAATGATTACTTATAGAACTTATAAATTATAAAAGCAAATATATATAAATATATAACAAAAGCATATATAGATTTGTAATAGAAAACATTAGAATGTACAAAGAATGAAACTAGTCATGATGCTAGTACCTAGGTACTAAGTAGTAGTGGAAGAGGGTATTCCAGAAAGAGCTATCAGTGTGAGTACATGTGTGGAGAAGAGAGCGTCGCGTGTGAAGGCGTGCTGTTTGGATGGACAGCAGGCGCACTTAGGGGGCAATGAGGAAGGAATAGTAGGTGGAGGCAGGTTGTAGAGAGTTGTGATTGGCTGTCTGCAGGCATATACTTATCAAGAGGTGATGGGGAACCGCTAGTGGGTGTTGGACACGTTAAGGACAAGCTAGAGAAGTGTTTTCTGTGGTGTGTCTGACAGTGGCTCAGAGAAAAAGGAAAGGAGGGAAGGAAGCAGACTGGGAGGGCTCAGGAGCCTTTGTGAGGATCAAAGCAAGACTTGAATAAGGTAAGAACTGGAAGGCCAGTGAGACAGTGCTTGCATTGGACTCAGGGCAGCTGGAAGGAAGAGAAGGGAGGGCTGACTCTACCTTAGGAGCTGGGCAAGAGCATGGCCAGTGAAGACTGACCTATCAAGAGCCTTCTGATTCAGTCTCAATAGCTGGGGAAATTCAGGAAAGCATAAGAACACTAAGGCCCAGCAGGAAGTTGGGAGTGATGTGTGCAAACCTGTGACAGTTATAGCGTAAGTCAAGCCTGGAGCCAGATGTCCTGTCTTTTGTCAGGAAACCATAACATGGCAGGTATTCAAGATCTCATCTTCAGAGTTAGACATAGCACATCCAAGAGCCCTTGGTTGAAAGTGGATGGATCATTTTCAGATAAGCACCTGTGGGTTGTAACCAGGTACTTATTTGATTGGCACATGGGTCGGGCACTGCCATGGACTGAATTATAAAAATAATAATGACAAGAATCAAACTTTTATTTAGTTCTTCAAACTTTGTTCCTGCTAGGCCAAATCAAATAGGCAGACTGGTGGAAAGAGGCAACCTTCCTCTTGTCTGTTGTTTCAAAGGACAGGCCAGACACTTGTCTTTTTTCAGGGAAAGTTCTTTGGCTCTCTTGCCGTGGCTGGTTGCAGGCCCTTGGCAGCACCTCCTGTCCAGGGCTACTGGGCTGCTGGGGCACACAGAGACACCCTGCAAGGTAGTAAATAATTTGTTCCATTGGGGCACCATGTCCTTACACCTGCTCACACAGTTCTTTTTGATCTGACATTTAAATGGTGGTTCCCCTCCCCTGATTAGTTTTGTGTCATAAAATAGTTTTCACCAATTTCAAAAATCCAGACCCAAGTATAACAATGAAAATAAAAATATGAAAAAGAAAAAATAACCCTTACCTGGTCTCCCCAGCATCTCTCTATTGCTTTGGAAATTGAAAAGTGTGCATGGGATATTGGCAGCTAACAACCATTGAAATAAAAAAAAATGATTTTTGATCTCAAGGCCTAATATTATTCATATTTTTTCATAGCCTCAAACAATGTCTTCAGATAATTCAGGTAAAGGCAAGCCAGAAACAAAACAACATCATAAAGGCATTATTACATACAGACACTTTGAGCTACACCACACGCCTTCCAGTGTCTTTGAACCTCACATGATGAGAGAGTGTCTTGCTCTCCCGAGGATACTCTGGGAGCTGTTTTGACTTCAACAGAGGGCAGCAAAACAAAATTCTTTGGCTTCAGATACATATTTGTTGCCAGCTCCACTCAGCTCTACCTCTTCTTCTCTGTTTATCATCTATCAAGGCTCCATTTGGGAGGCTGTGACATGACCAGGTATGCCCTCCACCTGCCAAACAGGGGCCTTGACCTTGGGGCCAGAGGTCGGGGCTAACCCTGGACGTGTGGGTGGGAGTTATAGAGCTGAGGAGGAGAAGGCTTTCATCAGAAGAATTTGGCAGGAAAATCTTTCCCAGACCTGGTTCCTCAAAAATAACGCTGGCCAGCATCATCAAATTGGATGATGGCTGAGAACTGAGATGTTCTTTGAAAGGACGAAGAAGCAGAGGGAGGAAGGGAGAACTGCTCCCTTGAGAAATCTCTCACTTCTTGTTGAAACTATCTGTTCTTTGCTTTGAAAGTGCCAACAGAGTCTCAGTCAAAGAATGCATCTTTTTTTTTTTTTTTGTCTACCCTGCCTCTCTTGAGCTTAGCTGTGAGAATTCCTCACCTACATCAGGCTCTTCAGCATATCCACCAGCCTCAAGTTCAATTCTGAAGCCAAGCTTCCCAGCTGGCAGAACCTGATGGGTCACTCCATCCTTATTTTCCACAGCATTGACATTCAGTTGGCACCAACTATATATATATATATATATTTTATATATATATATATAAAATCTAGGGTTGTGAGGCTTAGCTGACAGGGTTGGTAGTAGAGTAGTTTACATATTGGTCTTTGACTGCCAGTTGCAGACATTAACTCTGCTATTTATTTATTTATTTATTTATTTATTTATTTACTTATTTATTTATTTTCTGTAGCATCTGAGTGTCTGGTAGGCAGGGACAGCTAATGTTTCCAGATACACTGGTAATCTTTTCTCCATCTCACCAGGACAGCCAGGCCTAAAGGACTGGGGGACTTGGCTCAGCTAGTATAAAGGCTCCTCTTGTAAGCAAGAAGTCCAGGACCTCTGTTAAAACAAGTCAGACATAGTGGTTTGTTCTTGTCATTACAGTGCAGGGGAGGCTGAGACAAGCAGATCCTGCCCCCCCGCCCCCCCCCCAGCCTCTTTGGTGAGAAAAGCAGATCCTGCCCCCCCCCGCCACCCCCCCTAGCCTCCTTGGTGAGACAAGTAGATCCGGCGCCCCCCCCCCCGGCCACCCCACCTAGCCTCCTTGGTGAGTTTCAGGCCAGTGAGACATTGAAAAAAAGAAAAGATGGATTACTCCTGAGGGACGATCTGAGATTATTCTGTCTCCTCATGCATGGAAACTCACACACTTGTATGCCTCTACACAGAACATACATGTACACACACACACACGCACACACACCACAGCAAAGCCTAGACTCAAGAGCATGAGTTTTTATACTCCTGGTTGCAAGACTTTCTGGAGACTTTTTTCCCTGGTTCATGCTTTCCTTGCCGAATGCGGTTCGATGCTGACGGCCATGCCTCGAGCTACCACATTCTCTTTGCCTCCGGGTCACCTCTACAGAGAAGCCTTCCATAGTTCTCTGAACCAAAAGTCATTTATTCTATCGATTTGCTGCTCTGTGCCACTGACAGGACAACTGGTGTACATAGCCATGCAGATTCGTTCCCCAGTCTCTTTGGCAGGCCCCCGGGACACTGGGCCACCTCTCACGTGGCATTCAGAAACCTGTTCTGTCACTCTTCCTTGAGGATGAGAGGCAGCTTTATCATGTCATATGTTGGCAAGAACAGTGTCCAGTAAATTTTGGCCTAATCTTCAGCATCTAATAAGGCTTTGGGCATTTTATGAAAAATAAAAAAAAACTACTTGGTGTTCATGAACCCCTAGAAAATCAAAGGCAACAAACATGGCTGCTGCAGTTTCTGTGCCACACTTCTCTTTCCTTCTGGTGGGGGGTAGGCAGGTCTCTCTTGCCCTGAACTCTGTGTTCCTTCAGTGAGGGCAATCTCTCACTAGGATCTAATTTCAGTCCTTCAAAGGTTAATTTATCCTTTTTTCAGGCTATGTACTCATTTAAACCAAAATTACTCAGCTACTAGTCTTCTTGATAGCAATTACATCCAACGAAAGCAAACTACCGAGCTTCATGTATTGGTAATAGGCTTCCTTTCTAGAATTTTTCCTTGGGGATAAAGTCGAATGGGGGAAATTAGTCATATTAAGCTAGAAAAATAGTGAACAAAATACATATTTTATATTTAAAAAATATCCTCCTGCTACCAATTACAGTCTTTATTAGAAACAGGTATTTTCACATTACAGGGCCTGTCTTTATATTAAACAGAGAAAACCCAAATGAATAGTTCCTTAAGAGGATCTTTTTAATAAATACTCAAGTCCATTTTAATATCTAATAATAGTGGCTGTCTCAAGTATTCAAATGTTAGAATAACCAGCAGGAAAACTGTTTGATGTTTTAATTATGTTCCTGAAAATGCTGAATGGGTTATAAAAAGCAATTTAGAGAAAAAAATTAAGTTCTTTTTCTTTATTATTAGTGTTGTGGGGAGAAAGACATTTTCCACATCCTATTAAAAACCTTTCTGTGAAAAAAAATAAAAACCTTTCCGCATTATAAAAATGCTATTTGCTGATAAACTACAACAAATAAGCAAAGCATCTCTGTCTTTTGTAAGTGTTCTGATTTGGGGTGGGGTCTGGGAAATTTTGAAAATGAAAAGAAGACCTCAGAAGAAATCTATTCCAAGGAGGGGGAGATATGGAAATTGAGCATGCCTTGGAAGAAAGGAAGAAAATCTTTTAATTACATTTAAAATTAGCCAGAACCTTGTACTTATCCCAGAGAGATTCCTGGGAGGGCTGAACCATTTCTGATGAACAGACTGATGTAATCACTTCAAAAGCCCACCTGGAAATCTGGACTCAGGAGGAGGCCATGGGGACATTCCAGCCTAGATCCTGCCGGCCCCAGGTCATTCTTCTGGGCAGGAACCAGGAAAGTGGTCCCCTAGGAGGGGAAAGCAGGGAGAAGGGAAGAGGTTTCCAAGGAACGGAACCAGATGTACAGGCTACGGGGAGGCAGGTGGGACTCAGCAGAGGGCGGACCTATAGAAGGGGAAGAAAGCAGGCTAGATTTGGGGTACCACTCTTTTTTCTCTTAATAAACAGAGACCCAGCTTTGTGGAGTTGGGCACTCAGGTGACATTAAAACCTTCTTTCCAGTGGTCAGATAATGAGATACTCAGAAGAATTTAGGGAAAAACATTCTCCAGGAGGAAGAATTCCTCCTCACTGCATAGTAGTGGTCTGGGCAGGCCCTCCGTCTAGGCCTCGTTAGACTCCTCAGTTGGAATTCTAATCACTTTTCTCTTTTTCCTCTTCCTCTCTTCCCCTTCTTCCTCCTCCTCCCCTTCTTCCTCTTCCTCCCCTTCTTCCTCCTCCTCCCCTTTTTCTTCCTCCTCATCTTCTTCCTCTTTTCCCCTCTCTTCCCCCCACCACCTTCCCCTTCTTCTAATCACTTTCCCCAAATTGCATTCCATGCACAATGTCTGAGCATCTTGGAGGTAGAACTCAAGCATCAACATATTTTTAAAAATTTTATGTGTATGAGTGTTTAGCTGCATGTATGTATGTGTACCATGTACAGACCTGGTGCCCGCAGAGGCTAGAAGAAAGCATCAGATCCTCTGTAGCTGGAGGTACATATGGTTGTGAGCCAACTGATATGGGTGTTGGAAACCAAACCCTGGTCCTCTCAAGAACAGCAAGTGCTCTTAACCATTGAACTACCTCTCTTGCCACCAATATATTTTTAAAAACTCCCCAGATGGAATGCAGCTAAAGTAGAAAACCAGTGTCAACACAATCCCAACTTGATAACTGCATGTGGCCTTGTAAGATGCAGATGCTAGCCCAGCAAATCTGGGCCAGGCCCGAGATTCTACCTTTCTGAACTCTCAGGGATACAGCATTACATCATAGATGGCACTTCACTAATAAGACTATTGTTTGCCCTTTGAACTTCCTTAATTTCTGATTTATTTTTTTTTCACATAAATTTATTTATTTATTTATTTATTTATTTATTTATTTATTTATTTATTTTTAACAAATCTAGACCTGTTTTCCCGCCCATTCCCCCACCCCGCCAGAGCTCATGATTCTGCCAAACTTGCTTTTCATCTCTTTTTCAGTCTTTCTCAATATTCTCCATGAGGAAGTTGACTGTTTTGAGCAGAAGTTCACTGTTTCAGTCAGTTCTTTGATGCAGTCCTTTCTGTTGTTGTTGTTGTTTCCAATATGCATTACTCCCAACTGCTTTGTACAAAAGCTCAGGGGGCCCTACACAAGAAATATTTACAACTGGGTAATTGGCACTAGCATCCACAGATGAGGGATACCATTCGTCGTTTGTTTTTCTGGGATTGTGTTACTTCACTCAGCATGATGTATATTTCTGCTTTCTAAAGTAAGTAAATAATATAGTTGC
This sequence comes from Rhizomys pruinosus, assembly GCA_009823505.1. NCBI lineage: Eukaryota > Metazoa > Chordata > Mammalia > Rodentia > Spalacidae > Rhizomys > Rhizomys pruinosus. Next base: position 1,372,330 of record VZQC01000410.1, read on the forward strand.
CTTTTGGTGTCCACTCTGGTGTGTGTTTGTGTGCGTGTGTTTGTGTGTGTGTGTGTGTGAGAGAGAGAGAGGGAGAGAGAGAGGAGACTGTAGGACCCTCAAATCTGTCTTTTATATAACTCAAGTCTTTTATATAAAATGGTATACTATTTGCATATAATCTATACATATCTGCTAAATACTTTGTCATTCTTAGATTACTTATAATACTCAATATATTATAGATAGTTGTCAGACTTTATTGTTCAGGGAAAATGACAGAACAAGAAAGCATACATATTTTGTAGGTATGTTTTTCCCCCCAAATATTTTCAGTCTTTGGTTGACTGAAATCCAAGGTCACAAAACCCAAAGACTAGGAGCCCAAAGATAGAGAGGACTGATGACAGTTATTAAATGAATTGAGGTTTAAGTAGATCTCTTCTCTTCAGAGAAGAGTCTATTAGTCTGATGATTCGGAATGATAGTGCAGTCCAATCCTGGTCTTAGGAGACATTTCATTCTATTTAGCTAGAACATTGTTGGAGCAAGTCCGAATCAGCTGGCTTGATTTTGCATATCAAGAACCACCACCATACTTTTTCTCCAAGGTCTTAGTGTGATCCATGCTGTCTTCTTTGAAGTCTATCTTTGTCACACTGGTATTCTGGTAAAAAAGGAGGCTAGATTTATTTCATTTATTTAGTCAACATCAATAAATTCCCTATTATGTGCAGCTACTGTGTTAGGAGCAGGGATAAGCATGGGAGTTAGGCTCTGTCTTGGGTGTCCCAGACCTGAAGGGCTTGCTCTTTTCTGTAACAGAGAAGTGATACTGATAAGCTCATCTTCATTCATGGCCTGTTGTATGACCCTCATCTTGCACAGAGATCGGAAATACCTGCCGTCTTACTGTCTCAAACATTTTGTAACTTGTGTACCCTAGAGGTGATGGAAGGAACCAACACTGTTGAATTCCTCTTACTTTTTGGGAGCCCTGCAAGGTGGGCGTTAGTATGCTCATTTTACAGATGAAAAAGTATAGAAGGGCTAAGAAGCTCATGCAAAGTCATACAGCCAGTAAGTGTCAGAATCAGAGGGACTTGAGCATGACCCCACCTATGTCACTTGGAACTTGTCAAGAAACTATGTTATGCCAACAGGGGGCAGGGGCCAGTAGCACAAAGCCAAAAGGAAGTTACAAAACCTAGGCTGAAATCCTAGGTCTACTATTATTAAATGCCTACTGTGCATAGGCTGGAATGACACTAAGAACAAACAGTGCTGTAGCAGTATAACCCTTCACAGTGAATTACAGAGAGATCTGAAAGCCACGGGTGAGAGGATAGTTCAACTGGTGTGTCGTGGATGCTTGGGAGGTGGGTAGTGGGACTTAATCACCAGGGGATGCAGAATCATTTCAATGTTTTTACAACTGTCCCATCATAGAGGTGCATAATGACTGAGTGTATGCCTGGTGTCTGGCACTATGCTAGGTGCTAGGAAATAACAGTGAAATGGATCAGACTTCATCCTTATTGTCTAGGGATGTAGACTGTCTTCACTTCATCACACTAATGAGCATATGATTATAAATAAGGATGGGTGTTCAGAAGGAAAGAAACTTGGCTATAAGAGCACGGAATATAGTAGCTTCCCTCGGTGCCAGGTCACATCTGACTTCCCCGAGGAAGCCTATCAGCCAATGCCTACAAGTAAATTAAGAAAGGAAGGGATAAGACCTTTCCAGAAAGGGAAGGGCATTCATGGAGAAGCCTGGGGTCAAAGAGAATACAGCCTACTTGGAGGGGAGAGAGAAAAATCAGTGTGCTTTATACAAAAAGAAGGAGGATGTGGAGTGGCCCAAGGTGTGATGGGAGACTCCCAAGGGACCAGGCAGGGCTCGGTGAATGTTGTGATTTAGGGTTTTATCTCAAGGGCCACTGATGGATTTTAAACAGATGGGTACATGCCTGTAATCATCACTGTCCCAGCAGTTTTGGAATGATTAAGGCAGGGTTGTTAGCAGGCGTTGGAGTATAGATTGGAGTCTTGGGCAGAGAGAGTGACAGCCTGCTTTAGCTGAAGGGGTAGGAAGGGATAGAAAAGGATGAACCTGAGAGAGATTGGGTGGGGAGGGATAAAGGTGGCACGTCTCAAGGGCACGTCTCAAGGGCAGTCTTCACTTTCCAATTCCTTTAACTATTGTTGGTGGGGCCTTTCACTAGCAGGGAACACTGGAATAGGATTAGCTTTGTGACCTTAAGAGGTCTCACCCTCTCTCTGAGCCCCCTATTTCCTCAATTGTTTAGAGGGGATTGGGCTGTGATCCCTACTCACGATAGTCACAGACAACAATTTACCCTGAAGTCAAGACTATCACCTTCCAAAGAAACTCCTGAGATGTGGTTTCTAGGCTGCAGTTACCTAAAACATTAATGTGAAATTTTAAGACCCTCTACCCTGTCTCAGCTGAGTATGTGACCTTGTTGGCTGGCTTACAGTCTGTAGTCCTCAGATTGTCCTTCCTTCCTTCCTTCCTTCCTTCCTTCCTTCCTTCCTTCCTTCCTTCCTTCCTTCCTTCCTTTTCGATATTTTTGAGACAGGGTCTCCCTTTAGTCCAGCTGGCCTGGAGCTCTCTATGTTGACCAGGCTGGCCTTGAACTCACAGAGATCTGCCTGCCTCTGCCTCCTGAGTGCTAGGATTAAAGGCATGAGCCACCACGCCTGGTGGATTTTCATTTCTAATCGGAGAGTATTAGATCAGGAGTATCCTAGGCCTTCCCTATCCCCAAACCCCATGAAGTTCTTTTCACCATGTTATCCCATGACAAGGGACATCTAGCACACTAGTGATCTTGTAAATTTCTGCAATGGGGATAGACTGGTTTACCTGGCAGTCTTGGAAATCTCTCTAAACACTCAGAGCCTAAGAGGGGAGGGTTACTGGAGGCCTGGGTCAGAGATGTGGCTGGTGGGAAGCTTACCTGTCTCAGGCTCATGAGGAAATACTTGTTCAGACTTAGGAAAGCTTGAGAACCAGAGCTCAGCCTAGGCTGACTGCAGAGATCTGGATTCAGGAGCCCAAGTGCCCTTTGACCTTACCGGCAAGGTGGGATATTTATTTATTTTTACCAGGGCCTTGGTTCCCCAGTGATGTCCCAAAAGATGACTGTGTTGTGCTTTGCAGTGGCTGGGTGGGGCCTCTTCTCTCTCCCTTTTCATCTTCCTCAGTGCACAAATCCATTAGTATTGCTTTTTCTTGAGCAGCCAAGATGTTACAGCCCATCACTCAAGTCATCCACATGGCATTTTAGCCTTTCACCAGAAGACAATTGTGTCTTCAGTCAAAGACCTCTTGACAGGAGAAAATGGGGACCTGGGATGGAATAATGCAGCCGAGTGCCCGCTGTCCTCCTGTAGAATGTGGCTCTGTGTGCCATTACTTCCAAAATTGTCCTGCTGAAAGACTTCTCTTGTTTACATCTCTTTACGCCCTGGCATTTAACCTTGGGGTCTGAAGACTCTCTCCCCTTCCTCCTCCTTACCGCAGCAATTATTTCCTTTGTGGCTTTCATTTCATGTAATTACGCTGGGTAGTCATCACGCAAGCATTTGCTGAGCGGCCTTGCAGAACAGGGCTCTGATTCCTTCTGCTCTGGGAACCAGCGTGGACCATTTACTGACTTGAATCATTTGGGTTTTCTCAAGAGTCATGCTGCCCCCAATGAAATGGAGAAGATATGTACCTAAAACCTAACAAATGAGAAGGAATGACAGTGAGCTGTGATCTTATCTCAGAGTGCCCATGTCAGGAGACCCGACACAGGCAATAAATCACAGTTGCCAGCACAGCCATCGTGCGTAGGTGGTTTTCAGCTTGAGCCTGCAGGTTTCTAAAAATTTTAAATTTTATTGTTGAACATTTCAAACATCTGAAAGTAGACAGGATATTGCTGGTGGGGATACGGAATGGTACAGCTACTTTGGAAAACAGATTGTTGATTTCTTAAATGGGTAAACATAGAGTTACTGTATGATTTAACAACTCCACTTCTAGTCATATAGACAAGAGAAATGAAGGCAAGTACACACAAAAAAGTACTCATGACTGTTGACAGCAGCCAGTCAAAAATGCTCCAAAGTAGAAACAACCACAATGCCTATTAACTGGTGAATAAGGAAAACATGGTATACCCATAAAAGAGAATAATAATTGGTCACAAAAAGAAATAATGATGCATGATGTTGCATGGCAAATCTTGAAAAAGTTATGGTAAGTGAAAGAAGTCAGTCACACTGTACAATTCCATTAAGATGAAATGCCCAGAATACGCACATCTAGACATGGAAAGTACACTGGAAGTTTCTAACGACTGGGGAAGGGTGTAGAGTAGAACTGAGGAATTATGGCCAAGAGGCCCAGGGGCTCTTTGCGGGGTAATTAAAACTTGGCTGTGACGATGGATGTTCAACTCCTGAAAACAGTCAACACACTGAGTAACATGCTTTGAATGAGAAAGCTGTGTGATACCAGAATTATTCCCCAATAAAACTTAAAAGAATGAAATGTACAATAGGTGAGTGAAATTTGTGTACTTAGAGCTTCAGTAGTGATGAGCTTTGAGTCAATCTTGTGCCATCCCATATTTTTTACCCTTTCCCACTTAGACATGTCATTCTGTCAGTAAGTATGTCAATGTGAACCCCTAAAAAATACTGAACATTAACACACCTAAAAAATTTGCCATCATTTTCTTTTTGGTATTTTTGTATTTTGTATTTTGGTATTTAGTCCCAGCTGGCCTGGACCTTGCTCTGTAGACCAGGCTGGCCTTGAACTCACGAAGATCCACCTGCCTCCACCTCCTGAGTGCTGGGATTAGAGGCAGGTGCCACCATGCCCGGCACTAAAAATGATTCTTGGCCACAATGTGGGTGCTGGGAATCAAACCCAGGTCCTCTGCAAGAGCAGTCAGTGCTCTTAACCACTGAGCCATCTCTCCAGCCCCATCATTTCTTAATATCATTGGATACCCATTGTTCAAATTCACATTTGTCTGGTATTTTTACAGTTGTTTGAATTGGGACTCAAATTAAGCATGTCTTAATTTCTTTTCTTGCTGCCATGATAAAATGCTCTGACAAAAGCAACTTCAGGGAGGTAGGGTTTATTTTAGCCCAAGGCTCATGGTGGGAAAACCATGAAAGCAGGAGCTTGAAGCTACTGATGACATTCCACTTGCAGGTGGATGAGAGTAATAAATTCATGCTCAGCCCACCTTCTCCATTCTACACAGTCTAGGATCTCTTGCCCAGAGAATAGTCCTACCCACGATTAAGTGGGTCTTCCTACATTAATGACTGTAATTAAGATAATTTCCTGTGGGCATACCCAGGACATGCTACATATTCCAAGTGGTTGAGATATCATTAAGTATCTTTTGATCTATAGGTACTCTCTCTTTGTCCCTTTAAAACCCACCTTAAAGTATTAAGAAACCAAGTCATTTGCCCCAGACAGTGTCTCTGCTAACTGTATTCTTGTTGTGTAGTTTAATGTGTTCCTCTGTGTCTCTTGTAATTGATAGTTCCTTCTTGGGGCTGCATCTGATTCATGCTTTGTCCTTCCATCAGGAGGCAAAAACTCCCCAATGATCTCTTTGTGACTTTTACCACTCACAATCAAGGCTTAAGTCCTTTAATGCCTTAGGATGGTAGGGATATTTTTTTTTCCAAGACAGGGTCTCCCTGTAGCCCCATCTGTCCAGGAACTCACAAAGATCCTCCTGCCTCTGCCTCCCAAGTGCTAAGATTAAAGGCCTGCACCACCACGCCCAGCACAGATAGGGATATTTTTTTTTTTTTACTTTTTATAAAGTTAGATTCTTTTTTTTTTCTGTTTCTTTTTTTTTTATTTTTAAGGGATTCTACAATATAATGACACAGTTGTTTGCAGATAACATTGATGTTACTCAGTATGTCATACAATTAGGTAATTGGTGCATTTTGCAAGTATCTATGTCCAAATTTTGAACAACCCAAGGTTCCCATAGTCCAGTTGGAGAAGCTTGTATGCACAGGCATGTTGATCAATCAGGAGTCCAGACTATATTCCTGTAGTCTCATGATTCACCCCTATCTCTCCGCAGCCCTTACAATCTACCACGCCTCCTCTTCCGCAGTTTGTTCCCTGGGCTTTGGGAAAGGGGCACAAGTGGGTGAGAAGAAAACAGTCTAATTTCTTTGGAGTTGTCATTTTGGACTCCAGTCTGTTCAGGTTGTTTCCCTTCATGGATTGACAGCTTTCCCAGTGATACCCTTTTTAGTCATACTAACAAAGCACAAGCTATTGGATGTACAGGCATTTAAGCAGTACCACTTATTATGTCAAGCTAAGCTGTGAGCATAGACACAGATGCTTGGATGGTATGCTAATCCGCAAACTGTGGTTTCTCTATAAAGGGTGACAAGTTCTTATTGTGGCTTATAACATCTCCTAACCACTAGAGGACATAAGCTTGTGGCATCCGCTGTGAGTTATTCCTCCAAGGAGAGAGCTAATAGCCAAATAGATTTGGGATATATATAGACACTTGGCTGCCACTGTTGCACAGTATCTCCAGGCTGTTGAGGTGTAGCTGATATTGACAGAGGAGTCTTGCTTGTCTCAGGGAGACCAATATTTTGCTGTATTGCTTTAGTGGCCTTTGGTAACGCTCTCTAGCATTTCAGAGGCCAGTTGTACGCTAGCAAGTGACGTCTCATAACATTTTTCATGCTCACACCAGGTCTTCGACAACAGGGACTTACTGCCTTTCTCCTTGCATATATCCCACTTATAGGCAAAAGGCCTTTATAATTTGGGGGGGGCGGGTTTGAATCCCCTAGCCAACATCTCCTAGGCAGAATAATTCATTGCTGATGTCAGAGCTTTCCTGTAGTAATATATTTTGCTTAATTACACAACTTATAAACACTTTACTATTGAATTTGGCTCTAGATAGAGAAATATCCTTTCACAGTTCCTATGCCTATCAATCAGTTAATACGTTGTGCCTGTTTTATAGGAAATTACCACCGTAACAATTGGCTCTAGTTTACAGTTTGGGAGTGGTTTCATTACCATCCTGTTTTTCTTTTTTCAAAAAAAAAAGAAAAAAAAGGGGGGGGAGGTAGGAAGGTTTCTCAGCATTAGGGTCCATTATTAACAGTCAACCCCAATATTATTCAGAGAGATGCTCAGTGACCGTGTCTCAGGCAGTCTGATGTTCCTCATTCCTTAGTGTTCAGATGGGTCAACCTCTCTGCTGACATTCCCCAGTTCATCCTGCACAGCCATAAGTTGTATGTTTTCAGGCATTTAGATTGGTGACTTTTACCTGTGGGAACATAAAATTCTCCTCCCATTGTTATTTTTAAGATCAGAAAAATTGAAAATTTATCAATAGGATTGAAACACAGAGTTTTCCATTTGTATCCCAGAAAGGATAGTACCCCACCTCCCCCCTCCCTCTTTTTTTTTCTTTTTTTTTTTTTTTAGGTTTTTGTTTTGACCTATAGATGCCTAAGTTGTATTACACATACCCATAAGCAGGAGCCAAGGCATAAGCTTTCATTACATTTACCCAAACTGGTTCTCATTGACTGTATGCTACTTATTTGGGAAGGAAATTTAAGCTTAGTTCCTTTAACTTGTCCTACAAGTAAAGAAAGTGTTATAATGTGATATTGTGTTATTCAGAAAAAATATATAGGCCATTTGTATACCTTAACCCGATACAAATTATAAATAAGACCAATTAACATTTTATATTCCCGATTGGTTCAATTGTATTACCATTTCCACCAAAACCTACACCTAAATTTAATTAATCTAAACAATTCACTAAGCCATTGAAATATCCTATACTTGGTGGATAAAGCTTGGGCAGAGTTGAGAACCTGCTAAATAAATTTTACCCAATAAACACTTTGCTCTTTAATGCTTTATGACTGGACTAAGACTTCTACTTATTTGGTAAGTAAAAATTTAAGCTTAATTCTTTTAAATTGTCCTACAAGTAAAAGAAAGTGTTACACTGTGATGTTGTGTATTTCAGAAAAATATAGAGACCAACCCAATACTAACTATAAATAAAACAACTAGCATTTTATATTCCCAGTTAGTTCAAATGTCAGTATCTAGCTCCTTTTCTTTTTTTTCAGCACAAGATTCCTTCATATAAAACCAATTTGCAAGCAGTTGTGTCCCAGCCCACAGAGCCCAAGGCTCCCACCATCTAGCTGGAGGGGCTTGAATGTTCAATCAAGTTGATCAAATAAGTGTCCAGACTATATTGTCATAGTTTTACCGTTCACCCCAATCGCCGCTCCTACAATATACCACTCCCCCTCTTCCACAGATTGTTCCTTAGGCTTAGAGATGGGGCACAGGTAGACAAGAAGCACAACAGTCTACTTTGTCTGGAGATGTCGTTTTGGACTCTAATCAGTTCTGGCTGTTTCCTTTCATGGGCTGACCGATTGCCCAGGGATAGGCTTTCAATTCTACTAATGAAGCACAAGCAATTAGATATATACGTATTTAAACATTGCTAGTTACTATGGTAGGTTACTTTGGTATAGACACAGATGTTTGGATGGTGTGTTAATCCCTGGAGGGATATTTTTAACGAATGTGTAAGATTCCCCCCCCCCCATCCCCAGACACATTGGAGCCAGGTTTCTTTATCTCATTTCTCTGTACTCATAAGAAACTTGTCCTGTCCTGAGAAGGGGTCTTGGTCTGGGGAGATGACACGGGGCTCCGAGGCTTCTAAAACCTGGAGCTTCTAAAACCCTATGCCTTACCCCAGTGCACAATGAGAGCTGATCCAATGGCTCTGAGTCCAGGGATCAGAAAGGCAGGGCCCTGCCCATACACTGCCCCTTCCACCCCAGGCCCATCTTCCCTTCCTCCAGTCTTCAGCATGGTCACACATCTCCAGAGTCTTACTTCTGCCATCCTCTGCCTGGCTTATTCATTTACTCACCAAATATTTATGGAACACCTGCTGTGTACCCAGGACCATGCCAGGAGCAAAGGAGAGAAAAATAAACAACAGACTGTTTTTCCCCCTAAGAAGCTCACAGTCCAACGGGGGTAGGAAACCCAAAAATGAATGGACCATTATGCAATGCCCCTTGTCCATCAAGACTCAGCTCACTTGTCACCTCCTGTGAGAAGTCTCTTTCCTCCCTCCAGCTGAACTGATGGCTCTCTTTGTGTGGTCCTTATTCCCTGGCTGCTGGTCCAGAGCTTATGACACCAAGAAGTCAGGAGCCTGCATATCTACAGTGGCTCTCCTCTGGCTTATGAGCTCCAATGTGAAAAGAGAAGCTATTAATATTTACATTTGTTTCTATTACTTGTTAGCTATGTGATTTGGGGCAAGTTACTTCATTTCTCTAATCTCAGTTATAATACAGGGCTAACCCTAGGACCTACCCACAAGGGCTGTATTGAAGAAGCCTGAGAAACTGAAGAGGGATTGCACCTGTAGTTTTTTTTTTTTTCTAATTTCCTTCCCATCTCTGAGCTTAGTATAGTTGCTTGGTGCTAAGTATTTGCTGATCTATGATTAATGCATGGGATGCAATTTTTATAAATCAATAAATAAGTGTGAAAATATAGTAAATGGGGGAATGTGTTAGAACTTTGGGTGGGGAGATAGAGGACCCTAAGATGCTACATATTAATAGTTGTCCTCTACAGCAGAGGGTCACCATGCCTTCCTCCAAGGGCATTTGGTAATGCCTCCAACTGAGGGAGGTGCTACTGGCATCTAAGAAGTAGGGGGATGCCCCTAAATATCCTCACTCCATCAAAAAGAATCTTCTAGTCCAAAAATGGTAATAATCTTGAGGTTGGAAAACCCAGTTTTAGAGTATATATATATATCTATATTTATATATATATATATATATATATATATAATCTTTATTTTTAAGGGATTCTACAATATAAGAGCACAGTTGTTTTTTATTTTATTTTATTTATTTTTCGTATGTGTATGAATCTACCATCTGCATGTAGGTTTGTGCACCCGTGTCGTGCAATGCCACAGAGGTCAGAAGAGGGTCTCGGATTCCCCTGGAACTGGAGTTCTCCTGGAATTGGAGTTACAGACGGTTCTTAGCTGCCATGTGGGTGCTAGGGATTGAACCCAGGTCCTCTGAAAGAGCAGTTGGTGCTCTTAACCACTAGGCTATCTCTCCAACTCCAAGAGCACAGTTTTAAAAAAGGATTATATTATAGGAGAGCTCTGTTATCAGAAATGGATTATTCTGTGAAGGAGATGTTGGCTAGGGAATCCAAGCCCCCAAAAAGATAAAGGCTTTTTGCCATCAAACTGGGATACCTGCAAGAAGAGAGGCAGTAAGGTCCTGCTGTCAAAGACCTTGTGTAAATATGGGAAAGATATATTGAGACCACACTTGCAAGTGTACAGTTGGCCTCTGGGATGCCAGAGAGTGTTACCAAAGGCCACTAAATCAATAAAGCAAATATTGGTCTCCTTGAGTCAAGCAAGACTCCTCTGTCAGCATCAGTTACACCTCACCTGCCTGGAAACACTGTGCAGCAGTGGCAGCCAAATTTCTGTATATCCCAAATCTAATTAGCTATTAGCTCTCTCCTTGGAGGAACAATTCATGGCTGATGCCACAAGCTTAAGTCCTCTAGGGGTTAGGAGATGCTGTAAACCACAGTAAGACCTTGTCAGCTTTTACAGAAAAGCTATAGTCCATGGATTAGCATACCATCCAACTATCTGTGTCTATACCAATGTAACTTACCATAATAATTAGTACTGTTTAAATGCCTGTATATCTAATTGCTTGTGCTTCATGAGTAGGAGTAAAAGGTTACTCCTGGATAAACTGCCAACCCATGAAAGGAATCAGCCTGAACTGATCAGAGTCCAAAATGACATCTCCAGAGAAAGTAGGCTGCTTTGCTTCTCGCCCACTTGTGTCCCTTTTCTAAAGCCTAGGGAACAATCTGTGGAAGAGGGGGCATGGTAGAATGTAAGGGCTGCAATTGGGGTGAATTATGAAACTATAGAAATATAGACTGGACTCTTATTTGGTCAACATGATAGTACATACAAGCCCCTCCAGCTGGACAATGGGGGCCTCGGGCTGTATAAGTTTGGGCATAGTTGCTTGCAAATTGGTTTTACATGAAGGATGCTTATATTCATTACTTATTACCTATTATTAAAAAATAAATTTAAAAAAGGATTATATTTAACAGTTAGAAATATTTTGTACCTGCAAATTTCATGATGTCATCTTTCTTTACTGCTGCATAGTACTCCATTGTGTAGATGTACCACATTTTCTGTATCCACTCATCAGTTGTGGGGCATCTGGGTTGGTTCCAGCTCTTCACTGTTGTGAAGAGAGCAGCAACAAACATGGCTGCACATGTGTCTCTGCCGTAGGAAGTCTGATGGGTATATACCCAGAAGTGGTGTGGCCGGGTCAAGTGGTAGGCTCATTGTGAGTCTTTTAAGGGTTCTCCATACTGCTTTCTATAGTGGTTGTACAAGTTTGCATTCCCACCAGCAGTGGATGAGTGTTCCCCTTTCCCCACAGCCTCTCCAGCATTTGGTATCATTTGTTTTCTTGATCCTAGCCAGCCTTATCGGGGTGAGATGTTATCTTAAAGTGGTTTTAATTTGCATTTCCTTAATTATTAGCGAAATTGAACACTTTTTTTTTAATTTTTATTTATTTATTTATTTTTATGTGTATGAATATATTGTCTGCATGCAGGTCTGCGCACCCGTGTCGTGCGATGCCGCGGAGGTCAGAAGACGGTCTCGGATTCCCCTGGAACTGGAGTTCTCCTGGAACCGGAGTCACAGACGGTTCTCAGCCGCCATGTGGGTGCTGGGGATCGAACCCGGGTCCTCTGCAAGAGCGGTCGTCGCTCTTAACCGCTAGGCCATCCCTCCAGCCCCGAAATTGAACACTTTTTAAGATGTTTCTCAGCCATCTCCATTTCCTTGCTTGTGAATTCTCTGCTCAGCTCTTTATTCCATCTTTCAAGTGAGTCATTTGTTTTCTTGCTCCTTTGTTTTTTGAGTATTTATATATTCTGGAAGTTAATGCTCCGTCAGATGAATCAGCAGTGAAGGTTTCCTCCCACTCCGTGGGTTTTCTCTTCACTTCCCTTATTGTTTCTTTTGCTGTACAAAAACTTTTGAGTTTAATAAGGGTCCCACTTGTCAATTGTTGACCTTATTTCCTGTGCAGCTGCTGTCTGATTTAGAAAGTCTCTTCCTACACCTATGTCTTGTAAGTTGCTGCCAACTTTTTCGTCTAGCACCTTCGGGGTTTTGGGTTTTAAATTGAGGTTTTTGATCCATTTGGAGTTGATTTTTGTGCAGGATGAGAGGTAGGGGTTTAATTTTATTTTTCTACAAGTGGTGATCCAGTTTTGCCAGCACCATTTGATGAAGATGCTGTCTTTCCTCCATTGAGTCTTTTTGGCCCCCTTGTCAAATATAAGGTGTCTGAAATTGTATGTGCTCAAGCTTGGATCTTCAGTTTTGTTCCATTGGTCTATTTTTCTGTTTTTCTGCCAGTACCAGGCTGTTTTTATGACTATAGCCCTGTAGTATAGTTTGATGTCTGGTATAGAAATTCCCTCTGTATTGCTGTTTTCTGATAAGTGAAGTAACTCAGTCCCAGAAAAACAAAAGACAAATGGTATCCCTCATCTGTGGATGCTAGTACCAAGTACCTAGGTGTAAGACAAAATGAGCGATGTTAATATTATACTCCTCACAATCTAAAGACAACTGTGCTCTTGTATTGGGAATCCCTGCACAGGTTCTAGAGCTGACGTATTCTCAGACCTTGGACTTTTAATAAATATTATGGAGGACATGTGTGCATCTTTTAGAGTAATATGGGACTAAAATAGAAACATGTGAATCAAGAAATATGCTATGGAATAACATACAGTTTGTTTCCAAAGGATACAATGTTAATATAGGTGCAATGTAGCAGGCTGGTGCAACTTAGCCTTTCTGGGTGCTTAATGACCATATCTGAAGTCCCTACCAATTTGACCGAGGGACCTGGGGACAACTTTGTTCCTTGCCCTCAGAGGTCAACCAAGTCTTAGGGGATTATAAGTGGGGGCATCTCTTGAAAAGTCCTGCAGACGTAGGTTACCAGTCTTCCTGTTCAGGGAGGTCTTGGAGAGCCACTAATGGGACTTCAGCTAGGGTCCAGTCTATAAAGAGGAAAGTCTGCTCATCCTTCAGAAAAGGAAGCCTGGTCTAGCAAGACCTGATTTTGTCCTCATGTGGATGGAACTGGTAGATGAGGAGCTGAAAGAAGCAAGGGGCTCCCCCCCCAAAAAAAAAACCCTGAGAGACCCCTGAGGATCAGATCCTCAACTGACCTCAACAAAACAAAATCTTGGTTAATCTGGGCTGTCTGTATGTCCTTAAGCATCCAGAAGGAAAGCACAACCAGAAATAAATAATTAGACCAGAGAACCTGTAATGCAAACACAAAACTTGAGATCTTAGTAAAAAGACAAAAATAAAAAAAAAAAGAGAGAGCACCATTGTTTGGCCTGTCTACAATTCTCACAGGCAGGTGCATATGCTCTGTAGATGCCACTGTTTTAGGCACTCCTCAAAGACATGAGATACAGCTTTTTTTTTTTTTACTTTTTAGCCTTCCAATGTGGACTGAGGACTGCTGAGATACTCAGCTTGTGAACTAAGCAACTAATGAAAATTCAGCCTCCTCAGAAGATGGACTGACATTGTTGGATTACCTCGGCAGTATCATGGAGGCCAATGCAGGGGGATCATGACAGGACGTATGCTTACTGGACTTCGTTTGGGGGCACAATATTTAAAACAGAAGCACGTCAGTAAGGGTTTCCTTCTGCATAAGGTTTTTTGTAATGTAATGTCTTAATCATAATCTACCATCAAATAATTTAGGAATATCTTTAATGTTTAGATAGTATATTAGCAGGATGCAATAATTACATCACAGGATCTCAAGCAGAGGCAGTCTATTGCAAGGACCTTCCCTGCTGCCAGTTATTATAGGCTGTTTAAAGTTAGAAAACTGAATAGAAACACTAAACATTGTAAAAATGCACTTTGATCAGTAATACTTGAGTTGTTGCAATATTAGACTATCCATTTGGTTGTTACAGAAAATCCTTAACTGTAATTGATGGTTGTTGCCATAATAGTATATTGCCTGTATTTCTATCTCTAGTAACAGGCTTTATGTGCTAGATTTCAATATCCTTGCACCTGGACAAGTGCACAAGTCTTTTTAAAAAGAAACATGGTTTACTTGCACAAAACTGATCAGATTTGAGAGGTCATTAATGCCCTTGAAGTGGATTTTGTGGGTGTGAAACAAATGGTGAGAATTTGAATTGTTCCCTTATTATAGTATTGAAATTAAGTCTACTTAATCTATCAAATCATATTCATGCCCTGATTTTATGTACTTGTATCTATCAATAAACATTGTGAAAAAAATTTGTAAAATAATATTTTCTCTTTTTATTGATATATGTTACAACCATTCATAATTTATCCTTGTGTAATCCTATGGTGTGTTCTGTCATATAGGAATACTAATATTCATATTCTAGAAAAAGAGAGGGGCTGGAGCGATGGCCTAGCGGTTAAGAGCGCCGACCGCTCTTGCAGAGGACCCGGGTTCGATCCCCAGCACCCACATGGCGGCCGAGAGCCGTCTGAAACTCCAATTCCAGGAGAACTCCAGTTCCAGGGGAGTCCGACGCCCTCTTCTGACCTCCGCGGCTTTGCACGTCACGGGTGCACAGACTTGCATGCAGGCAATACATTCACACACATACGGAAATAAATAAAAAAAAAAAATTAAAAAAGAAAAAGAGAATGTAAGGTTATACTTCTTTTTACATGCAGGCGACTTTACTGTTAAAATGTAAATCTCTAAATGTGCTTTGGAATTAACCTATAGTTTATTTTCAGATTTTGTAACTTTGATTTATGTGTGGAGTGTATGTATGCACATTTTGGAATAATATAAAATCATATGGAAACAAAAAAAGAGAGAGAAAAACCTCTTCAAGGAACTGAGCAAAACAGTAAACCTGTGCACTGAAAAGGTCATGGAAGACTGAGAAAAAGATGCAAGACAGGACTTGTGTGTGACAGAGTCCACGAGCTGTGATGGGGGGGTGAGGGGTGGGCACGGATGGGGGAATGAGTCTAAATTAGATTGGGAAATGTTGTAGGAAATGTGCTCAATAAAAATAATATCTATATAAATAAAATATTCCAAAAAAAAGGAGCACAGTTGTTTTCAGATCACATTGATGTTGCTCAGTTTGCCATACAATTAGGTAATTGGCACTAGCATCCACAGATGAGGGATACCATTTGTCGTTTGTTTTCTGGGACTGTGTTACTTCACTCAGCATGATATCTTCTAGCTCCAGCCATTTACCTGCAAAGTTCATGATGTCATCTTCCTTTACCACTGCATAGAACTCCATTATGTAGTTTTCCAGTCTTTTAGCTCAAAACTGTGGTCCTCAGCCCAGCAGCATTGGTATCACCTGGGAGGTTACTTGAAATGGAGAATCGTGGGCGCTAGTACACATCTCCCACCTCAGAAACTACATTTTGCCAGATCACCCTGGATGTACAGGCATATTCCAGTTAGAGAAGCAGCGTTCTAGAACAGCACTTTGCAACCTTGGAGACCTGCCAGAATCACCTGGGGTGGGAGTGGTGGGAAAGAATCCCAATGCCAAGGTTGTACCTACCCCAAACCAATGAGATCAGAATCCCCGGGGTAGAACTCAGATGCTGATATAATTAAAGTTTTCCTAGGTGACTCTAACAGGCAGCTGCATTAAGAATCACTGTTCGAGGTAGAAAGATTTGTTGGTATTTCATAGTGAATGATGAAAATAGGCTCTAAAGGAAGAGTCCAGGAGATGGGGAGATGGCTCAGCTAGTAAAGTGCTTGCCCCACAGGCACGAGGACTTAAGCTCCATCCCTAGCACCTATGTAAATCCCTGAGCATAACGGTACATGCTTGCAATCTTATGGCTGGGGAGGCAGAGACAGGTAGATTCCTGCTGGCCAGGCAGCCTAGCTTAATCAGCAAAACATAGGTCCCAGTGAGAGACCTGCCTCAAAAAACCAAGGAGAAGGCTACTGAAGGAAGGACACCTGAGGTTGACTTCTGGTCTCCATACGCACATGCACAAAAATGTATGCCACCTGTACACACTGTGCACCTCCCACCTACCATACACCCTCTAACAAAACAAAGTCCAGGAAAGGGATAGTAAATGGGGATATTAAGTGGGGACCAGGTTATGAGGATCTATGGAAGCCTAGAGGCCTACTAAGACAGTTGTGAACTTGGTTGAGTCTTGCCCACCCCCAGGGATATCTCAGCTTTCTCTTTTATTAAAATAATTTTTAGTTGTCTTCCACCTCAAATCTAAGGAAAGCCTTTATCATGGCTTTGGGAGGGTTTCGGTGAGTGAATGAACAAACAAATGATTGATGCTATACTAAGGGTCAAACATGGATGGTATGGAAGGTTAATGCTCTGGGAATCAGAAGTGGGAGGTTGCTCGTCAAAAGGCGCTTCAAGGAAGAAATGGGATTTTAGAAAGGTTCTGGAACCAGCCCTCCAATGGAGGAGAGCACACATCTGTCTCCTTTTGTAGCTGTTTTGGGGAAAAGGAGCTTATTTAGGGTTAGGGTCTCTAAGGAGGTGCATCCATTCTAAACATCTCCCACTCTGATTTCTAATTAACACAGGTCCGGGTTTCTGCCCAGCTGTAGATCATTAGTAATCATTGTCAGAGCTCAGCAGGTAAGGGCTTCTCTTCTTTACCAAGTTGAGGGAAAAAAAGGCTCCAGCATGTTCCACAACCCCTGCCTCCTGATGCCCTATGTGGAACAGGAGCCCAGTGCCTTCTGTACACCCAGCACATTAAAGCTCTTCACTTCTTAAAACGGATGATGGTTTTAAACACTGGGATAAAGAGTTGAAAATGGACTTAACCTCATCAAACAATTCCATTTCTGATCTTGCCTTCCGAGCTGTGAGACCCGGGCAACATGAAAGGTTCCATTTGTAGGCTGATTTTCAATCTTTTTCCTCCCTCTGAGTTTTGCCTGTTGAGCTAGGTCAAGAATCTGGGTAGGTACTTGGGGGTAGATGGCCCCATTCCTCATGTTTGGGAAGCTGGGGGTATGGAAAATTTCTCACACAATGTTCGGTTGGAAGAGTTTGCCAGTTTCCAATTTCCTCTGTGACTTCAGTAGAGATAAGACATGCTCTTTTCTTGGAAAGCTTGCATCTAAAACTTCTACCTGGTGAATTCCCTATTCTGTGAATCTCAAAGGAAACAGAGGTGGAAGGGGGCAATACCTACCCTCTCCTTCCCCCAGTGATCCCAGTACATGCTAGACTTCACTGTCTAGGAAAAGCCCCTTGGAAGATGCCTGGAGCTGTCACAAAGGGACAACCCCCCTGCCACCACTTCTTTTTTCTTTTCCTTCTTCCTTTCCATCTCCTGGGCAGCCATGGTGCTAGTTTTCAATTCCTGATGCTATGTGCGGCTCATCCTGAATCCTTTTTCTCCAGGGACCTACATAATGATCCACGACTGCTGATGCTTCAAGATGATAAAGTGAGTTCAGTCCAGTGGTGTGATTTGGAAGCTGAGGCCCATCGTGAAGGCTGGGCAGGCCTGAAGGTGAAAAGAGCAAGGGGTGGAAGGGCTGGGGCCTGGCTCACCAGTTTCTTTGGCTTGGCTTTCATTGAACGAGATGGGAAGCCATGAGAAGGTTTTCTGGGAGAGCTTTGTAAGTGCAGGTTGAGGTTTTTTTTTTTTTATTTTATTTATTTCTGTATGTGTAGGAATGTACTGTCTGCATGTAGGTCTGTGCACCCATGTCGTGCAATGCCGCGGAGGTGAGAAGAGGGTGTCGGATTCCCCTGGAACTGGAGTTAAAGATGGTTCTCAGCTGCCATATGAGTGCTGGGGATCGAACCCGAGTCCTCTGCAAGAGCAGTTGGTGCTCTTAACCGCTAGGCCATCTCTCCAGCCCCTAGATTGAGGTTTTTTTGATGGAACCTGAGTTTTAAAATTCTCTCTGATTTCTGTTGGAAAACAGATTCAAGGAAATAGAGCAGCTTCCCTGGACAGAGCGGTGGCTCCTCCCCCTGGGGGGACCTGCCTTCCAGAGCCTGCGTGCAAATGCTTCTTTCATACTCGCAGGGACCCCTGCTACTGGAGCGCCCGCCTACCAGAGACGGATCCCCTAACTGCACGGCCAGGCCCTGGAGAGGATTTGAGAACTGTTTCTATCTCGATAATGTAGAAACAGGCACAAAAATAACACCTAGCAAAATATTATACTCTTAGAATTCTATGATCTTCACCTATGAGGGGTCTGAGTGTCTTTGAGCCTACATTCCCTTGCAAGGCTTGGCTCCCACATGCTGCACCCCAACAGACAGTGGTCAAGTGTGAACTTGCTCCGTGACTGGAGCCTCGCTTTCTGCACACCCACAGATCTTGTCTTGGGTGATTCATCTGGGTGGGTATTTGCTTTTCCTTTTCTACTATGGTCTTATCCTCACTATATTTTATTTTATTATTTTTATTTTATGTGGATGAGTGTATTGCCTGTATGTATGTAAGTATCCCATGTTGAGCAATGCCTGAGGAGGTCAGAAGAAGGCAATGGATCCCCTGATGCTGGAGTTATGGATGGTTGCTATCCACAATGTGGGTTCTGGGAATTGAACCTGGGTCCTCTGTAAGAGCAGTCAGTGCTCTTAACCACGGAGCTATCTCTACAGCCCCCTTGTCCTCACTAGATAGAACTATCCCTGACAAAGGAGCAGATGAAGGTCTGGGGACTGTGTCATTTTGGTGTTGGGAGCTGGTGTCAGGATTGACCTCACCCTGAATCCTTGGATCCAGGAACAAGCCTGTATTGGGTACAGCTTAGCCAGCCACAACTCCTGATGGAGTCTAGGAGGACAGCAAGTTGCTGGGCATTTCTCTCCCTTCCAGGCAGTCCCTCCTGCAGTGTTCAGCCCCTCTTCTCCTGGGAGAAAGGACCAGACAAAGTGAATCTGAAGTAGAGTGGAGGGTGACTAGAAATGACCTTGGGCTGGAATGACCCCCATAGGAAGCCATCAGCCCGTCAAATCACCCTCCTCTTGGGCTCACGCTTTGATCTCCCCTCAAATCCAGGTCAAAGCAAGGCCTCCGGCATCTTTTCCCAAATGCTGTAACCAACATGCACCTTTGTTTGTGTCCCTCAGGCCCCTGGACAGCACCAGGTCCTCCTAGTCCCCATGCTCCTGCCGTGTGACAGGGAGCTGCCCGCTGGCGCACGGGCTGAGCAATTAAGAAGCTGCGTTTTCCTCCTCTTCCCTTCCCTAATTGTTATTTTTGTTCCTGCTTTCAAATTATCCCTGGTTTTCATTTTATCTTGCCCCAGCCCGGTGCGCCTGGCAGAAAAAGCCAGACTGCTCAGTGGGAGGCAATTTTCCCAGCGTGTCCAGTGATAATTCCAACACGACTGCTTTGTACATATAATTATAAAACCAGGGGCCACCAAAGTGCACCCATAGAGCAGAGTCTTGACTGTTCTTGGTTCTGTTTTAATTATTAAGCCTTAAAGCAAAAACTAGGTTTCAAAGAAAACTTTCTGTACAGTCCTCAATAGAGTTAAAGGAAGAACATTTTAAGCTGATGAGCTGACACTTGTAGAAGCAAATATATTAAATAAATCATGATTCGTTTTGGGGGCAAAGTCTGACTTACATCAACTCTGGAAAAAATGGATCTTAATGAGTGACAGTTGGGGTGTTTTCTGTCACTTCCCGAGGTAATGGCCGCAAGCTGACATAGCTCAGTGGGTGTCTTATACTTCTGAACAAAAGTTTTTTGGAGTGAGATAGACAAGGTAGAAATCCCAAGGTGACTAGGAGGAATGTCTAATGAGTAGAAAGACATATTTACTGGCAGTCTGTATGTAAGCTGTGACAGTTGACAGGACTTGATTGTAACAAATATAGTTGATGAAGAAAAGGCTGACAGACTGGGAGAGGGGGCCGTGGTGGGGGGAGACAGAGTCAAAAGGCCTGCGTTGGCTGAACCCTGTTAATGGTGAGTTGGATACAAAGCTCTCAGTCATGAAAAGGAGCTGGGATCTTGCAATGATGTCTAAACACAGAAATATGTGGAGCTTGCAGAAGGCAGTAATAGGTTTGGATCTGTTGACCTTTTGCTCATCATGTGACACGCTGGTGCTTATGGTAGCATCTGAGGCCAGAAGATGACCCCAGCTAAGGACACAAGGATGTTTTGTGACCTTGGGGCCCAAGTGGGCTTGGGAATTTAATTCACAAATGCCGTACCTGGGCAGCTGAAAAGGCCAAAGAGCCACTGGGCTCTGGCTGATCCACCCACCCTCTGGGTACCAGGAGGCTCACCTGAAGGTGTGCGGGAGCAAGAGCACCCTTCTGTAGTCTTCGTTCTTGGGTGCTCTTGTTCCCCTTCATTCTGCTGCCCCCAATTCCCTCTGCTCTGTTTCTCCTCTACACCCCACTTCCACCCTCTCCCCAGCACAAAAGGAGTGATTGGCCTGGAAAAGACAGAGCTGACTGGCATATTAAATGATGACACTTTGTAACTGGCTGGTCAGGGCTTCAACGATCAGCTTGCCAATGAGCTCTGCTCTTCTTCCCCCAGGCAAATGTCACACTGAAACTAAACAGGATCTTTTTTCATCCTACATGCTGTTTTTCTATGCCACATATTATTTTATAGTTGAAAATAGGCTAACTCTTTAAAATGCAGAGAGCCTGCTGCACTCTTATCGAGCACTCATTTTGGAGCGGAGACTGGTTGGGCTGGGGTGGGGCAAAGGTGCCCGGTGCTGAGGGGGGACTGGCCATCATCTTACCCTGACTTTCTCAAGTGAATGGATGAATGAATGAATGAATGAATGTAAAACTGTGAAAAATTTAAAGATTTAAAGAAAGCTGGATGGAAGTATTTAGTATTTAGTGCAACGGTGGCTAATGAGCTGTCAGCCTTACCCATCAGGGTAGGGAGTTGAAATTCTTTCCTTAGCCTCCTCACTGACACCTTGATTTGGTATAGGCTCCATGTTTCTTCTTTTGATTGACCAGAACAAATAAGTATTCCTTGATTCTGTATTGATTTGAGGTCTGCTCTATGATTTAGAAGGTCTTCTTGCTAATTTCTGAAGCCTTAATAAAAGCTCAGTGTCAAAAAAAAAAAAAAAACTCAGTGTCCCTCTTACATGGAAAGAAAGCCCTTTCTAGTGGTCTTGGCTAGACTGACCTACTTTCCTCAGGTCGGTTTAGGGTAACCTCACTCGTGGCCCTGGAAGCAGAGCTCAGACAAGACCAAGCTGAATGAAGTCCTTTCCCAGCTATGAGTTATGGTGTGGCTCAGTGTCAAATATGGAGGTTGGCTTTATCTTGCTGAGTTGGAAGTTCCCCAACAGGGCTCAGCTGATTGAGACGGCAGAAGGATGGGGTTGTACGACTTACCCAGAAGCTAGGGCTTTTGTCAACAGGATAGCGATTTTTAGAATAAGATTTGGAACCTGGGTGGGCGGGGTGCACAGCACTTCAAGGAAGTCAATGCATTTGGTTTGTGACGAGGCAGTCACTGTTTAGAAAAAGATGAGGTGCAGTTTTTCCTAACTTCCTCCCAGAGGCACAGAACTATCATTATATGTATATATGTTTTTTTCTTAACTTCAGTAAGTTGCTTTTTTGCTGGTCTGAGCTTGAGCACCCTTATCTGTAGACTGTAGTTGTTAGTTTAGATGACCTTGGATGTCTTTTCCTGCTCAAAAACCTTTGGACTTCACTTTCCACTGTAGCAAGAAGTTAACAATGACAAGAGAGAGCAGGGCTGAGAGATTTTCATTATGTACTTAGTGGTCATTAGTGACCAGAAAGCCAGAGCTCTCTGACAAAAGCTACCTTACTCAATTAGGAATGTCCTCATGGACTGCTGGTTAGCCTGGGACTCCAAAGTCATGAGACCAGCTTTGAAAGAGAGTCTACAGAGAGTTATTAACCCAAAGTCAAGACTGCTTGATTTGGAATCCACAGCCAGTGGTCACCATTAACTAGTTTTAACGGCTTGATGGCTGATGGCAGAAAGCCTGCGAAACTCTTTATTGTGGGTAGGGAGACTGCCCCAACCCCATTCTCCATGTGAAGGAGAAATATTTCAGTTATCCCTCATGCAGGGGTGGATAAACAAGGTGGTCTGTATGACGAGGCTCATTCTGGTGATTTGGATAACAAGGAAAACATACTTTTCCCAAGACTCCCGATTCTCCCCTTTAAGAGCCATTTTTATGCCTAGATGCGTTGTTCACCATTCCGGATCCAGTGCTCCTCAGCCCTCAGGCCTGGGTGGGCCTGGGTCCCCGGCCTCTCCTGAGCCGATGATAGGTTACTGTGCATAGATGTCATGGCATCGTTCCTACCTCTCAGCTTCCTTCTTGCAAAATGAGGGAAATGGCCAAAATCTTTTTTATTTTAACTCTAAGAGGACATACTGCTGCTCTTTGTAAAATCCTTCCTGGAATTCCAGTGCATATATCGAATTTGTAGGGCTCTCTCATGTGTGTTGGAGGCCAGCGTACCCCTCTCTTCTACTTCCCCAGCCCCATAGCAGGTCATGTCCATCCAGAGCCCTCAGCTCACAGTGGGGAACCACAGGTCTAGATAACATTCCCAACTCCCCCTGGCTGATCTCCTGTCCTCATCTGCCCAAGCTGATAGCATAAGCAAGAAGAGTTCTGGGAGCAGCGGCATAGGCAGAAGACACCATCCCACCAGCTTAGGCCAAGGAGAAGCAGTGGAGGGGAGGAATCAGCCTCAGGGGCTGATGCCAGGACTCTTGTCTTGTGTTTCCTGCTGTGGGACAGTGTTCTTCGTGGACGCTGTTGTCACTCTGATTCATTCAGGGTCAGTATCAGTTGGAGGTATTTTAGAATATGCCCTCTGATTTGAATAATCTGACTCCTCATTAGGAAGGTTGCTGGCCATGACTGTGGGAGCAGCTCAGCTCTAGTTACAGTTTCCAACATTCCTTCCACTAAGCCAGAGTGACTGCAACTCACAGCCCTGATGGTATCCTAGAGCTGAACCACACTACATCATACCTGCGAGCTTATCCCTGTACCTAGGGCTTCACAGGGTTGGTCTCCCCTAAAGCGCCAAGCCTGGGGCATGTGTCCTAACTATTCCTGTGTCACAGATGTGGAAACATACCTAGGAAGGCAAGAACATAGTCCGTGGTTGCACAAATTCTAAGGAAAAGGAGACAAACTTAATGGAGTCTCATTCCCTTGGGCCCCTTATTATCTATGCCACCCTGAGGATAATAATTCCTCCTACGAGGGTTGTCCCAAAGAAGGCTAAGGCCATGAACAGTTATGTGCAGTTCACTGCAGTCTTTCCCTGAAATACTGGTACTAGACCGTGGGCTGCTGACTGCGGGTTAGCAGTATCTTGGGTGTCCAGCCATAGCACAGCTCTGAGATACCCACTTGAGAAAGAAAAGCACAGAAAGTTCAAGAAATTTACCTGATGGGGCTGGAGAGATGGCTCAGTGATTAAGAGCACTGGCTGTTCTTGCAGAGGACCCAGGTTTGATTCCCAGCACCCACATGGCAGCTAACAACCATCCGTAACTCCAGTTCCAGGAGATCCAACACCTTCTGAAATTTGCAGGCATTGCATGACAAGGGTGTACTTACATACACGCAGGCAATCCACTCATACTCGTAAAGTAAATATATATATTTATATAAAGAAATTTACCTGATGTAATACAACCAATGACAGAAGGATCGATGAAGCCAGACATGCCAAGCCTGCTTGTAAAATGCCACTCTGTTGCCTTCTCTTTTTAAGCTGTATAATTATTTCGACAAGTGTTCGTGGAATGTTCATGTGTCTAGCACTGTTCTGGCTAAAATGGTGAATAAGAAAAAAAATTAGCCATGGTTTCTACTCCTTTTGAATTTAGTTTCTAGAGAAAGGGAGGCAGTGATCATAGGCATGTAAGTACATCTTAAATGTAGAACTGAAATTCTAGCCAGAGCTCTGGAGGACAGGAACATAGTCACCTAAGAGCCTATCGCAGGAGAGTGGGCCTAGTAGGAGAGGACTTCCCAGAGGAGGTAACAGTCAGTGGAGACCAAGGGGTGAGCATTCATGAAGTAAGAAAAATCAGTGTCTGTGGCACAGAGAGTGGTCCATGCAGAAGGAACAGCATCTGTAAGGGCTTTTGGCGTGAGGCAGTGTAGGTAGGAGTGTGCACCCTGGTGGGAGGCAGAACTGGCTACATGGTTTGCAAAATTATTTCTTTTTTTCAATTTTTTTAATTTTTATTTTTGTATGTGTATGAATGTACTATCTGCATGTGGGTCTGTGCACCCGTGTCATGCAATGCCGCGGAGGTCAGAAGAGGGTGTCGGATTCCCCTGGAACTGGAGGTCTCCTGGAATTGGAGTTACAGACAGTTCTCAGCTGCCATGCAGGTGGTGGGGATCGAACCTGGGTCCTCTGCAAGAGCAGTCGGTGCTCTTAACCGCTAAGCTATCTCTCCATCCCGCAAAATTATTTAAACAAAACTAAAAACAAAACAAAACAATAGTTGTTAGAATTTTAAGACAGTGGGGAACAGGGACAGCCCTCCGTGTGTGTGTGTGTGTGTGTGTGTGTGTGTGTGTGTGTGTGTGTGTGTATGCTGTGGATTGTGTAGCTGCCCAGGCCACAGGTCCGTGAAAATAGTTCAAGGGGCTGGGGAGGGAGTCCAGCAGTCCTAGAACCCTCAAGGCTGTGTTCAGAATTCCTGAGACCGACGGCAGCCACAGAAGCCTGTCCACAGCCATGGCTGGAAGGTGCTCAGCTCTGCTCCAAAGGGCCTCTGGCCAATGGGCAAGCTTGTAGCCAGGTGGTAGAGAGAGCCTACCAAGAAGGGAGGGTCTCCACCCCACAGGCCTGGCCTGCTTTTCCTCTCTGTGGCAAAGTGAAGTCCTCATTTGCTTGAGGACCAGAATGTGTGGGCAGAGATCTGGGCCACGAAACCTTTCAATGGTGGGTTTGGGTGGACCTCACACAGAAGCTCTTCGGTCATTTCCCTCTGACCTGTCCAAGGCTGGCCGATGAGCATGACTTCCTCCAAGGATGTGCAAAGCCAAAAGGGGGGGGGGTGAAGCCCATGTGGGGAGCAGTTTTTGAAGAGCTTTTGAAAAGGGGACCCCGGGGCTGAGGACATGGCCTGCTGAATCCATCACCCCCTCCAGCCTTTTGCCTTCCTGCTCATTTCCATGTGGAAGGCTGCTCCTGTATGCCTATCTCTTTACAGAGAAAGAGACGTCTATGATAAAGCAAAACCAGCCAGGACCTTCTCTTTTCTGAGCCACAGAAGACTTTTCAGAACACCAAAATCAATGGCTTCCCT
The DNA here is from genome assembly GCA_009823505.1 of Rhizomys pruinosus. NCBI lineage: Eukaryota > Metazoa > Chordata > Mammalia > Rodentia > Spalacidae > Rhizomys > Rhizomys pruinosus. Next base: position 1,397,922 of record VZQC01000410.1, read on the forward strand.
CTTCCCAACCCCGTGTGTTGTATGCAGACAGACATTTTACTATAACAATTATAATAGCTCAGTTGGAAATTACTGTCTGGCTAGGGAGCTGAATCTGAGCCTGAATCCAGCTTCAAACGCAGGTATCAAGGGCAAATTAGCACTGACATTCACTTTTGGATTTGATAAAAAGTGCCAGGTTGGGAGAAGAGGTGCATAATTGTTCCTACAGCCCCGGGTGAAGGTTAATACTTGGGGCCTTGGCTGCCGGCATCGAGGGGCTCCCTTACACCACACAGAGCTCTCTCTAAAGACTGCCAGGCACACAGAGGCTCATTATGTTTTCTGTCTTCATAGAACCTCCCTGGAACACCCATCCTGTCTTCAGTTACAGTGGAGAAGAATCAGAACCCTGGGGCCCGAGGGTGTCAGGGATCCATCCACCTTTCCCTTCTCCATGTCCCCTACTCAGAGGGGATACCTCTGCCTCCACCCAGGGGTCTCTGGGACTGAATGACCAAAGACCCAAGGGTCTTCAGAGCTCGTCTGTTTAGGTTAATTATCCAGACGACAAGGCATTGATGCTTTCTCTCCGGGTTGGTTGGCAAACTTGACTAGACTCAAAATGAACCTCTTTGATTCCATCTGCAAAATTAGATCAGATTTGATAAAGTAAAGATGTACCCTTTGAAGTATTCCCTATCAACATAAGTGCTAAGAACACTTGAGTGAAGGAATTTGAGCAGTTTTGAAAGCACAAGCCCAGAACTTCAATGAGGATTTCAGCTAAGGGCATGCCCAGAAGGCACGGGACTAACTGCGTCTATCCTGCGGGCAATAAGCAATCGCTAAAGATTCTAGACTTCTCAAAGTTCAGAGTTCAACATGGAGAAACTTTGTTGAACTTGTGATAGGTTGAGCTCTGTGGTTTGCATTCTGTCTTCTGAGGCTCTTAGAGTCTGGGCGATTTTTCTGATTTTGTGCTGCATCTCGGCACAGTGGGAGCCAGGCGCTTTCTTTCTCTTTAGCTTCCACATGGAGAGGAATGAATTAAGCCCTCCATTGCTTTCCTGGGGTGCGGTCCCTCCAGAGCTACAAGGCAGGACACCAGCAGGTGAAAAGTGTCTGTTTATCTCAATGAAAGGCAAAGGATCCATGTCAAAGCGCAGTACTGTCACCAGCTAGCTGTGTGTCTGGTTTCTCCATCTCTCCAGTGTTCCACTATGGCTCCAAGTCCCCAAGTCCCTTGTATGCGTCAATAATTCCTATTTGGCAACTGAGCTGTCCTCAAGTTCTGCTATCAGGTTCCTCTCTATACCAGAGCCTGTGATAGGTGCTAAGGAGAGGACGCTAAATGGACCACTGTGTGAGCCCTCCAGGTCCAGCCTGGTTCAGAGAGCACTGAGCGAGAGCTTTAACAGAAAGTGCCCAGCATGGCAGGAGGTGCATCTATGAAGTGCTATGGGAATTCTGAGCAGGGAGCAATTAATTCTGCCACGGGGGAGCCCAGCAAAGGCAGAGGTGAAAGGAGAGGGTCTGATGTTAGGAACCAATGAAGAAGAAAGCATCCTGTGATTTGTGGAGAGTTAGAAAAGGCGAGCTCTTCTGATAGCAGGTAGTGCTGGACAGCTCACGGCTGGACGCTTTTCTCTTAGCTTAGGATGGATTGATGGTAACTTGGGGAGCTCTTTAGGTTCAAAAGAACAAAGGGCTGCAGTGAAGGTTTGAATCCAATAATCAATGCTAAGGGGAAATACTCCATTAAAAAATATTAAAGCTTGTGAGCGAGGCCAGTGGGAGGGAGTTGGGGTGAATATCCTGCTGTTTGGGTAGCTTAGGGACCTAGAGTGGAGCCCCAGTGCTGTCTGTCTGAGGTCCTTACCTGTCTTGAGGGGAGCTGGGGATCCAGATACAAGGTTTCTACCATTGAACAATTCAGGAAGACCCACTAAGCACATTGCTTTTTCCCCCAGTACTGTATTGAATAAGAATATCAAGAGTGGGTATACCTGCCTTGTGCCTGGTCTCCTTAGGCATGATGCAGGGGTTAGATATGACCGAAGTATGTTATATGCATCTATGAAAAGGTTGCAATGAAACTCAGTCTATAGTTACTATACACTAATAAAAATATGGGTGTGTTTGTATGTAGGCTTGTGTGAAGTCATGTGTGTGTGAGTGTGTGTGTGTGTGTGTGTGTGTGTGACAGAGAGAGAGGTGTAGAGGCCAGAGGATAATCTTGGTTATTGTTCCTCAGGAACCATGCACTTTTCGGGGAGTTGGGGAGGGAGTGATGTGGAACTCTCCAAGAACAATAGGTTGGCTAGCCAGCAAAGCGCAGGAATCAGAACTTTACCAACTGAAATGTCTCCCTAGTTGCCAGTATGTATTTTATTTATTTCTTATTTTATGTGTATGAGTGTATTGCCTGCATGTATGTAAGCGCACCCATTTGTGCAACCTCCACAGAACTCAGAAGAAGGCATTGGGTCCCCTGCAACTGGAGTTAAAATGATTTTCAGCCATCATGTGTTAGGAATCAAACCCAGGTCTTCTGCAAGAGTAGCCAGTGCTCTTAACTGCTGAGCCATCTCTCAGGGCTATGTATTTTTTCTTACACATAGTTCTGGGGGCTGGAAAGATAGCTCAGTGGTTAACGCATGCTCTGCTCTTGTAGAGCTTGGTTCCTAGCACTTGTGTGGGGTGACTCACAACCATCTCTAACTCTAGCTCTGGGGAATCTGATCTTATCTCCTGGCTTCTCAGGGCTCCTGGACTTACTCTCATGCACATACCTCCTCCACATACATATAATTAAAATATTTTTTAAAATCTTTTAAAAAAAGCATGGTGTTGACTATGGGTGTTTATAGACGTTCTTCGCCAGATTGAGGAAGTTTTCCACTATGATTTTCTAAGACAGTTTTATTGTGAATGGGGATTAGATTTTTGTCCAATGGCTTTTTTTTGGTCATTTGAATCATATGATTTTCCTTCTTCAGTCTGATGCCAAGGTGGATTATGTTGATTGATTTTTCAGTGTTGAACCAGCCTGGCATATTGGGATAAATCCCACTTAGTCATAGTGTGTAAGTCATTTTGTATATTGTTGAATTTAATTTGCTGATGCTTTTTGAAGAGATTTTATGCCTAGATTCATGACAGATATTAGTTTTCTTTTTTAAAATTATTTATTTATTTATTTATTTATTTATTTATTTATTTATTTATTTTTCACCACCATGCCCAGCTTAAAGATGGTTCTTAGCTGCCATGTGGGTCCTGGGAATCAAACCCAGGTCCTCTGCAAGAGCAGTCAGCACTCTTAACCACGGAGCCATCTCTCCAGCCCTAAGAGATATTAATTTTCAATTAAAAATATTATTTCTCTGTCTGTCTGTCTGTCTGTCTGTCTGTCTGTCTCTTTCTTTCTCTCTCTCCCTTTCTGTGTGTGTTGGTCAGAGGACAACTTTCCTGAGTTAGTCCTCTCCTTTCACCATAGATTTTAAAGATCAAAGAAATTCAAGTCATTATGCTTCACAGCAAGTGTTTTCCCTGCCTTGTCATCTCCCTGCCCATCCTGAAAGTTGATTTCATCTACTGTCAACATAGCTTGACTTTTTTTTTTTATTGATGCTTTGTGTATTTCATACATCATTTTCCAATTCAGTTCAGGTGTATATCCCCTTCCCTTCACCCCACCCCACCCTACCCATCCCAGATCATGCATTCTGCCGTAACTTTTCTGCATCTTTCTGGGTTTTTTTGGTTGTTGTTTTGTTTTCATTTTTTTTAACAATAAGTGATAATTTGTGAGTACAAGCATCCTTCATGTCAAGCCAATTTGCGAGCAGTTGTGCCCAAACCCATACAGCTCATGGGTCCCACCATCCAGCAGGGGGGGGGGAGGGGGGCTTGTATGTTCAATAGCTTGACTTTTAAGTTAGTGTACTTCCTTTACAAACCCTTCCTATCTTCATTTCTTTCTTCTTGTATGCATCCTTGGGTTATCTATTCACTTCCACTCATCAGATTCATGGCACTTGACAGGACTTGAGACACCCAGTGTAATACGTATTGCCTATCAGTAGCTATATTCCTTCCTTTTCCTTTCCCTCTTCTTCTTGTGTCTCAGCACAGGTTTAGAGCCAAGTTTGGCTTTGAAGCCATGTGTATCACCGCAGCCCACATTCTGCATTTCCTTCATTTCTACTGTTGATCTGTCTTCCCCAGGCAGGTGCCCCTGTTGCTATGCTAGAGCTCGCATACATTTCCCATGGCTGCTCTAACCGAGCACCACAAACAGGGCGATCCTAAATGATAAAATGCTATTATCTTACAGTTTGGGGGGTAGGTGTCCAAAGGGGTCACATCTGACTAAATAATTTGTCACCAAGGCTGTGTTCCTTCTTCTACAAGCTCCAGAGGAGAGTCTGTTTTGCCATTTTTTAGTTCTAGGAACTGCCTGCATTCTCTAGTTCTTGGCTCCCTTTTGCCCTCAAGAGCCTGAACGCCTGGTCCAGGCTTTCACTTATTCCACTCTCACGGTTCCTCTCTTGCCTTCTTTGGCTTATGAGGGTCTGGTGTTCGTTGTACTGGGACCAACTGAATTATCTAGCTGAGCTCCCATCTGAGGGTCAGCTGATGTACAACCTTAATTCTATTTGCAACTCTAATGATCTTTTCCTATTTAGCATGACAGAGTCACAGATTCTGGGGATTTGGACGTGGACAGCCTTCAGGGCCTTTATTGGCACGGGTATTGTGATGGCTAGCTTTACTTCTCAATTTGACACTACCCATGGGCACATCTGTGGCAGATTAAGTTAATGGATGTTAGAAGTCCCAGTCCACTATAGCTGGCACCAAGCCCTAGGCAGGGAATCTTGGACTCTACATGAATGCAGAAATAAAACTGAGCACAGGGTAGCAAGCAACCAGCATGTGTGCATTTATTTCTCTCTGCTCTTGACTGTGGATATGGTGTGACTGGCTGTTGGAAGAGCCTGCCTTGACTTCCCTACAATGATGGACTGTAGCCAGGAATCATAGGCTGAAATAAGCCCTGTTTGTCCTTTACATTGCTTTTTGTCATGATATTTTATCATAGCCACAGAAATGAAACTAGAACATATATAAATGTTGTATAAATGGACATCACTACAGAATATGCAGTATTATTTTTAGAGTGGGAGAATTCTTTATTTACATGAATGAAATTGGGCTGTAGATCTCTTCCTGACTTATAATTTTTATGCCCTAAACTATGTTTTTTTAAAAAATTTATATCTACATTGTACATATACACAGTAAATGTCCCAATTCCTGAATTTTTATTCCATAACACACACGTCACATAATCTACTTTCATTTCTTGTTTTTTTTTTTGTTTTTTTTTTTTTTTAAAATTTTTATTTATTTTTGTATGTGTATGAATGTACTGTCTGCATGCAGGTTTGTGCACCCGTGTCGTGCAATGCCGCGGAGGTCAGAAGAGGGTCTCGGATTCCCCTGGAACTGGAGTTCTCCTGGAATTGGAGTTTCAGACGGCTCTCGGCCGCCATGTGGGTGCTGGGGATCGAACCCGGGTCCTCTGCAAGAGCGGTCGGCGCTCTTAACCGCTAGGCCATCTCTCCAGCCCCTACTTATTCATTTCTAAGTGATGAGGAATTGTTCAACTCCCCTGGAGTACAGACAATGTTGTAAGGAACACCCTACACCCATCCCCTTATGGTGTGTTTGGACTCTCTTATTTTTCACAAGGTGTATGTGGCCACTCTGCTCTTCACTTCTACTAGTAGTACCTGAGAGTTCTTGTTTCTCCATGAACTCTAGGCTTATTTTTCTGTTGAGTGTCAGCTCCAATCATTTCCTAATTGAAATGCAGGCAGATGAGGGAGGAAAGCAATACTAACTGATCATCTAGTATGTGACTTGCTAGATATCAAAGTGTTGGATGCATTCTGACCTTTTTCCCCCTTCTACATTTTTTTCTTTGGTCTTTTTGAGACAGGGTCTCCCTGTAGCCCCAGCTGTCTTGGAACTCACTGTGTAGACCAGGCTGGTCTTGAACTCGCAGAGATCCACCTGCCTCTGCCTCCCAAGTGCTAGGATTAAAGGCATGTACCATCACACCCAGCTTTCTCCTTCTACTTTAAAAATATTATTTATTACTTTTTATGTTTATGAGTGTATTTCCTGCATGTATGTAAGTGCACCCATGTCTGCAATGCCTGCAGAGGTCAGAAGAGGGTGTCGGGTTCTTCTGGTACTGGAGTTACTGTAGTTAGCCTCCATGTGGGTGCTGGGAATTGAACCTGGGTCCTCTGCAAAAGCAGCCACTGCTCTTAACCACTGAGCCATTTCTCCAGCACCTCTTCTACTTTTAAGATCATCCTATATGGTCATGAAGCGGAGAGGGCTTCTTAAGTTCTCTGCCCCAGGCCTCATGATTAGTCAATGGTAGATGTAGAATGAAATCTAAACTGGGCAGCATGTACTCTCAGTACTTACTCCCTTATCCCTGAGCACACCTGACAGGCAATACTTCAAATTTAAGTTATGTGCATGGAGAGTGGCTAAGAAGCTAGAAACCTAGGAAGCTAGACTCCATTACTTCTTCAGCATACAGTTTTGGAGGAAGATCCTAAATCTTGGAAGTCTTGGTTTTATCATCTGGAGATGGGGACAATATCCTGTAATTATGTTTGCAAGCCTGTTAGCTCAGCACTCAGCAGTGCTTAGAAGAGCTATGGGACTGGGGGTGTCACTGGGACATTCTCTTAGAGGAGCTAGGTACTGGGGGTGCTGCTAGGACATTCTCTTAGAAGAGCTATGGGATTGGGGGTGTCGCTGGGACATTCTCTTAGAGGAGCTATGGTACTGGGGGTATTGCTGGGACATTCTCTTAGAAGAGCTATGGGACTGGGGGTGTCGCTGGGACATTCTCTTAGAGGAGCTAGGTACTGGGGGTGCTGCTAGGACATTCTCTTAGAAGAGCTATGGGATTGGGGGTGTCGCTGGGACATTCTCTTAGAGGAGCTACGGGACTGGGGGTGCTGCTGGGACATTCTCTTAGAGGAGCTATGGTACTGGGGGTATTGCTGGGACATTCTCTTAGAAGAGCTATGGTACTTGGGGTGCTGCTAGGACATTCTCTTAGAAGAGCTATGGGATTGGGGGTGTCGCTGGGACATTCTCTTAGAGGAGCTATGGTACTGGGGGTATTGCTGGGACATTCTCTTAGAAGAGCTATGGTACTGGGGGTGTTGCTGTTCTCCCCCCACCTTAAGAGTAAAGATTGCTTCATTCATCTTTGTAACAGGTTCAGTGCTCATTTGAACAGGACTTGCCCTTGGCTGAGGGGGGCTTGGATCTGCAGATGTCTTAGGATCGTAAGGAGTAGAAGACCATCTTTGACTGCATTTCCTTAGGGATCTTTGCTAGACTTTCCTCATTATGTGTTCTCCAGGTCCTCCCTTGGTCTCTCCAACAGGTCTTTTAAATATCACATTTTATCCTTATGGGGGAGTCAAGGCACCCTCTGGTCTGCCGAGGACACTCCCCCATAGGGAAGGGGTGCCAGGTTGTCCTCAGCCCCAGTTTCCTCCTCTGCAGGAAGGAGGCTCATGCTTATTCTCAGCTTTGCTGTCAATTAGCAACTTGTGCAATTTCCTTGAGTGCTTAATAAACCCTGGGTGGTTGGAGGACCTCAGGCAGCACTTTCATGCATGGTCATTAAACAGTCACTCAGAAGGAAGGAACTCCAGCCAGGCCCTGTGTCAGTGTGTGGCTCCTTACAATGTAATCCCCTTTCAAGTTAGAATGAGTGTGTAATCAAAATACAAAAGGGAACAGGTTCTAAGTTCTGAGCCTTCGGCAAGCCTATAACATCAACCAGCCTAAACTGCTGTCCAGATATGTCCAGATATACTGCTAGGAAGACAGAGTATAGTGTTCTAAGTAATTCATACTTACATCTGCTTTTTACCCCCAATCTGCCAAGTTGAAGTCATGATTGAGACAAGTTCTGACCTGATCCCAGAAATAAACCCATGGGAGGTTTTTCCTTAAAAGACAGTTGGGGTTCAAAATCTAGAGCCAAGCTATGAGCTATGAGGAGTTCTCCTGAGAGCCGAGCCACTCCCTAAGTGGGCTGTGCAAGGAGAAAGCCATGTTCAGCTGAGATCCCGAAGCCCAACCCCAGAAGCCACTCAAAATCCAGTTGAGCATCGCTTAGGTGCTGGTAGAGCAGGAGTTGCTTTCAGCTTCGTGGCGTAGCTGTGCAACTGGCTCAACAATCACGGTGGCTAAAGAAATTGGAGTTGGCTGTGACTAGGAAGCTGTCGTATGTTTTCTTCAACTGAAATCTTTCTAGAAAATCCAAGTTCGGCTTGTACTTGAATTGGAGAAAAAGTTCCATGGAAAGCATGTAGTCTTCCTTGTTCAGAGAATTCTGCCTAAGCCCATTTGAAAAAGCTATGTGAAAATAAGCAGAAGTATCTCAGAAGCCCATATCTTGACTGCTGTGTATGATGCTGTTCTTGAGGACTTGGTCTTTGAAGGTGGAATTGTGGGTAAGAAGGCTGGTGAGACACCATCCTGTAAGAGGCCCATTTAGTCAAAGCACGGCAGAGCAACGTGGAGCACAAGGTTGAAACTTTCTCTGGTGTGTATAAGAAGCTCAGAGGTGGGGCTGGAGAGATGGCCTAGCGATTGGGAGCACTGACCACTCTTGCAGAGGACCCGGGTTCGATCCCTGGCACCCTCATGGCAGCCGAGAACCGTCTGAAACTCCAATTCCAGGAGAACTCCAGTTCCAGGGGAATCTGACATCCTCTTCTGACCTCCGTGGCATTGCACTACATGGGTGCATGCAGGCAGTACATTCATACACATACAGAAATAAATAAAATTAATTAAAAAATATTAAAAAAAAGAAGCTCAGAGGCAAGGATGGTAATCTTGAATCCCTAGAGTTTTGGCTCTCAGCCAAATGGTTAAATAAAATATTCATAGTAAAAAAAAAATCTAGAGCCACTGCCATGGTGGTGCATGTCTTTAATCCCAGTATTCGGGAGGCAGAGGCAGGCAGATCTCTGTGAGTTCAAGGCCAGCCTGGTCTCCGTAGCAAGCTCCAGCTAGCAAGCTCCAGCTGGAGCTACAGGGAGACCCTGTCTCAGAAAGACCCCTCTTCTTCCCCCCAAAAATCTAGAGCCAACATATAAGAGTTAGGCAATAGTGGGAACTTTCTGCTGTCATTTTAAACCTCAGTTTCCTCACTGTTAAAGTGCAGGTTCTACAGCACCCACTACAGCACCCACTACAGCACACACACATGGTGCGTGTGAAGGGAGCTGCTCACCCAGTCTTCCAGTGCCTGTGCTCCCAGAGTGAAAGGAGGGAGGCTTACTAAGAAGGGTTTTCTCTGCAATGGTCTCCGCAGTTGTCAACCTTAGGGTGCATAAGAATGAAAGGGGCAACTGGGTGTGGTGGCGCACACCTTTAATCCTAGCACTTGGGAGGCAGAGGCAGGCGGATCTTTGTGAGTTCAAGGCCAGCCTGGTCTACAGAGTGAGTTCCAGGACACCTGGGGCTACAGGGAGACCCTGTCTCGAAAAGACCCCCCCCCCAAAAAAAAAGGATGTAAGGGGCTTATTCCATATGCAGATTCTTGGAACCCACCAGACTGTGAATCTGATGGAACTGGTGCCCAGAAACCCACAACTTTAACAAGCACCCAGGTGACTGCAATGCAGGAGGTCCCTTGACTATACTTTGAAAAGGCATGAATTCATGCCATTTAAAAATACCCATAGAAGAGGGACTGGTAAGGCTATACTCACATCTGAAAGTAAATTATTCAATAAAATTGCCTTCCTATCAGTGCCTAACCAACCACTCTTGAGAGAATAGTGTCTTTGATAATTTGGGCAGAGAGGAGTAAATTTTGTGATTTGATATATGACGACGACCCCAAGATGCTACAGCTGGAGCAGTCAGAGTTTGGCTAATGGTAGGTGTCCATGTTGCTAAGGCTGGCATGACCTGTGACAAAGATCACCTTTCACGTTGCTAAAAACCTTCTGGGTGCCCACAGATATTTCAGTCATGTCCAGTTTGTTCTCTCTCTCTCTCTCTCTCTCTCTCTCTCTCTCTCTCTCTCTCTCTGTCTCTCACTCTGTGTCTCTCTCTCTGTGAGACATGGGTGTAAAGAGGCCAAGGTCGATTCACTGAGGGTGCTGCCAGTTCATCTGCTGCCTCTGGCCTCTTGCTTGAGCTTGCTAAAGGGACATCCATCTACACCAGGCCATCATTAGCAACTCTCCAGAAATTCAGTGATTCTCTGCTAGGCCTGAGGATCTGAGTTGCATTGTTTTGAAGCCAAACTCCACCTCTTGTGGTTTTTTTTTTTTTTTTGCTTGGGATAAAGGAGTTTTTCTTTAGAAACAGTGCCAAGAATAATAAGATATAAAACTACTTTTAAAGAAAATGCCTAACAGGTTTTTAATAACAAGTATCACTGTAATTTCCACTTTCTTTTCTAGTTCCTTGGTTTTCAGCTCAGGCTGTATTCTCTAACTCATACTGTGAAAACAAAGGTGTTTTTGATTCAAAAATATATATCTACGTCATCTTAATTTGTAAAAAAAAAATAGAAAATTCCTTAACCTTAAAAAAAAAGAGGCCAAGGGTGGATCATTCTCCACTTTTGTTTTATGAAACAGGGTTTTTTCATTGATCCTGAGGCCCCTCATTTCTGCTAGGCTGACCAGTGAGGTCAGGTATCTGCCTGCAGCTGGGATATGAAGAGGCTGTTCATATCTTGGGGTACCAGGAAGCAGAGCACAGATCAGAACCAAGGGTGGCTATAGCCTTCAAAAGCCTGCTCTAGTGACCGCCCACCGGCCAGGTTCCACCTATTAAAGGTTTCGCAGCCCCCCCCACACACATAGCACCAACAGCTGAGGAACAAGGATTTGAAACTTGAGCATGTGAATCTGACATTTCAGATTCAAACCACAGCAAGGCCCAATGTCAGACAACAGATACATGGATATCCTTATAAGGAAAGAGTGTGAAGAACATTGTTTTACCTGAAACTAAGCCCATATCTTGGTTGAGTTTAGCTGATATCAGCTATTAACTAGCTAGGAACTAATATTTTCAGAAAAAAATTTCTGGAGTGCCGAGAACAAAGACTGAGAGGCTTTTGATGACCTGAAAGAAAAAGGCTGTTTACATCACTCCCCGCCGTACTCAGAGCTGGAGACATCAACCTCATTCCCTTAGTTTTCATTTGTGATTGCAAAAGCAGTTTACATTCCTTGTGGAGAATGTAGAAACATTTCTTATAGCTCTCAAATATAGAAATAACAAATACACAGACTATAAAGTCGAAGCAGTATTATAGAAATTGTTTCATAGCTTGCTTTTTCTTTACAACTACATTAAACTTGTATTTTAATTTAAAAAAGTGTGTGTGTGTGTGTGTGTGTGTGTGTGTGTGTGTGTGTGTGTTTGCCACCCCGGTCTTTTTGTGTTAGTGCTCCCAGTATGAAGGGGGGAGTTAATAGGAAGGTTTCTCTCTGCCCACAGGGACCATCTCTCCTCCATTCTCCACCAGTTGCCAACCTTAGGTGCATAAGAATCAAAGGAGCTTATTTCAAATGCAGACTCCTGGAACCTATGACCGTGAACCTGACAGAACTGGTGCCAAGTTCTGGGAATGGAAATCAGGTCCTCTGGAAGATCGGCAAGTGCTCTTAACTGTTGAGACAACTCAGTAGCTCCTAATTCCCTATTTCTGTTTAATTTATTTTTATTTTCTGTGTATGAGTGTTTTAGCTATTTTTAAAAATTTATTATTATTTTACGTTTTTGCTTTTCATTTTTTACTTAATTTTTTCAAATTTCATACAATATATTTTTTTGTTTTTTTTAATTTTTTTATCAAATCTAGACCCGTGTCCCCTCCATTCCCCCACCCCACCAGAGCTCATGTATTCTGCCAAACATGCTTTTCATCTCTTTCTCAGTCTTTCTCAATATTCTCCATGTGGAAATTGACTGTTTTGAGCAGAAGTTCACTGTTTCAGTCAGTTCTTTGATGCAGTCCTTTCTGTTGTTGTTGTTGTTGGATTGACTGTTTTGAGCAGAAGTTCACTGTTTCAGTCAGTTCTTTGATGCAGTCCTTTCTGTTGTTGTTGTTGTTGTTGTTGTTGTTGTTGTTTTTAATATGCATCACTCCCAACTGCTTTGGACAAAAGCTCAAGAGGCCGTGCACAAGAAATACTTACAACTAGGTAATTGGCACTAGCATCCACAGATGAGGGATACCATTCGTTGTTTGTTTTTCTGGGACTGTGTTACTTCACTCAGCATGATGTCCTCTAGCTCCAGCCATTTTCCTGCAAAGCTCATGATGTCGTTTTTCTTTACTGCTGCATAGAATTCCATTGTGTAGATGTACCACATTTTCTCTATCCACTGTGTATGAGTGTTTTGGCTGCACGTTTACCCATGTGTGTCATGCCAACAGAGCCAGAAGAGGGCATTGAGTCCCCTGGAACTGGAGTTAAGGAAGGATATTAGCTACCATGTGGGTACTGAGAACCGAACCCGAGAGCAGCCAGTGCTCTGAATTGCTGAACTTCTCTTCAGCTCCTAATCCTCTCTTTGCAATGGCTCAGTTGAAATGTCTCAATTTTAAAATTTAGAGTCTAAGAAATGTAAATAATTTGAGTTATTTTTATTTTTTTCTACTACACAGAATTGCTTATGTTGAAAACTTGTAATATGTGGATCTTCATACACATTTTTGGTTATTTCCTGGGGGTGGAATTCTTGGGCTTGCCAAGCCCAAGGATGTGCATGTTTTTAAGGCCTTTTGTGTTTCTTTGTTCAATTACCATTGAGAAAAGTAGTTCTGCTGCTCATTGCTGCCAGCAATTTAGGAGAACACTCTTTCCCCAGCCTCTGTCAGCTCTAAACACAACTACAGAGTTCTTTTAAAATATGTGATTAACATACCATCCAAACATCTGTGTCTATACCAAACGTCTACCATAACAATTAGTACTGTTTAAATACTATATATCTAATTGCTTGTGCTTCATTAGTAGGATCGAAAGGTATGCCTGACAAACTGTCAGCCATGAAAGGAGACAGCCAGAATTGACCAGAGTCCAAGACAACAGCTCCAGAAAAGTAGACTGTTTTGCTTCTCATCCACTCTGCCCTTTCTAAGCCTAGGGAACAATCTGCAGAAGATGGGGAGTGGTAGAATGTAAGGGCTGCGATTGGGGTGAATGGTGAAACTACAGCAATATAGACTGGACACTCATTTGATCAACTTGATTGAACATACAAACCCCCCCCCCTCTGGATGGTGTGACGCATGGGCTGTGTGGGTTTGGGCACAATTGCTTGCAAATTGGTTTTACATGAGGGATGCTTGTACTCACAAATTATCACTTATTGTTAAAAAATGAAAAAAAAACTGAGAGAAAGATGCAGGACAGTTATGGCAGAATGCTTGATTGGGGATGGGATGGGGTGGGGTGGGGGGAAGGGAAAGGGAAATATGCCTGAACTGAATTGGAAGATGATGTATGAAATACACAAAGCATCAATAAAAAAATGAAAATTAAAAAAAATATGTTGAACTTCCGTAGACAACTTACACAATGACCTTATAATTTCCCACCCAGACCCTGAATGGCTGTCTTTTAGTGCCTGGATTGCCTTATGCAGTATGTGTGGATGTGGTGCCAAATGTGGGCTCTGCTTACTTTCTTAGAGGACTAAGCAGTTAGAGGGAGTCATTCTGTTGGGTCCTCAGTGAAGACTTAGAGCAAATCTCTCATCTCCTAGTTTTCTAGGAACTCTAATCTAGTCATGCCTGAGCCGGTTGAGAGCCTTTCTTTCTTTTTTTTTTTTTGGTCTTTTTGAGACAGGGTCTCCCTGTAGCCCCAGCTGTCCTGGAACTCACTCTGTAGACCAGGCTGGCTTTGAACTCACAAAGATCCACCTGTCTCTGCCTCCCAAGTGCTGGGATTAAAGGTGTGCACTACCACCCCCGGCTAGAGAGAGCCTTTCATTTGTAGTCAGTGTACAAACTAATTCTGTTACCTCTAAACACATGAACATGGGACTGTGCAGGCTGGGTGTCCCCTGGGGTCTGGTGACAGTTGTAAAATTTGTGCATCTTTATAGAAGTTCAATTGCTTCCCAAAGCCCAGGCTCTGGAATTCGTTTAGAAAAGGGATGTTTGGGATATTATGTACTTCTCCAGACTGCTCACAAGGAAGCCTTTCCTTTTGGAATTTATGATGCTTGGGTCCCGTGGTGACTGCAGTGCCAATGGGCTGTGAAAGTGGATTAACACTTGGAACTTGCCCAAGCAGACAGGAGCCCTACAGAGAGATTCAGCTGCTGCAGTCCCCAGAGCACCTGCCCGTCTCTATGCCCAAAGCAGCAGGTTAAAGCTGAAACACTCCCTGAACCATCGACAAGGAATGCAGAATCGTGCATTGTTCTGATGGGGTTTATTCCTCAGCCCTTGATGGTTCAAGTTTGTAGCCTGAAGGCTGAAGTTGACATCTGCTGGTCAGGAGGGGACAGGGGACTAGGACAGAGGAGAAGAGATGAGCTTGGTTTCATGTCAGAAAGGCCTTAGTAAGGTGTGGTGGCGCAAGCCTTTAATCCTAGCACTTGGGAGGCAGAGGCAGGCAGAGCTCCGTGAGTACAAGGCCAGCCTGGTCTACAAAGAGTTCCAGTCCAGCTGAGACTAAAGGGAGACCCTATCTCAAAAAAAACAAAAAAAAAAAAAAAAAAAAAAAAAAAAAAAAGAAAGGCCTTAGAGCCCTCAGCTGAGGAGCTGGAGTTTGAGTCCTAGTTCGGCCACTGCAGAGTGCTATGGACCTCAGACACGTCTCCGAGCCCTCAGTGACCTGCTGTCCTCACTCGCTGTATTTTATCATTGCTGTGACAAAATACCCGACCCAAGCCACTTAAGGAAGGAAAGCTTTGTTTTGGCAAAGGTTGAGGGTATAGCCCACATACTGAGAAAGCGTGGGAGTGGGGAGAGAGAGGTAGCTCGCTGGCCACACGATGGCCACAGTCAGGACGTTGGGAGATGAACGCTGGTGCTCGCATTCCAGGTCATGGATTGGTGTCACTTGTGTTCATGGTGAGACTTTCCTCTTCAATGAAACCTTTCTGGAAACACAGACAAAGGGAACATGGCTGGACAAGGTAAGAGTCCTTGCAGGACTGACTTTCTAAAGAAGGCAAAAAAAAGGGCAGGGGATGGGGATATGTGCAGAATGAAAATGAAATCTTTAGAGCAGAAGCTTCAGTTTTAAGGATTGACTTTTTTATTATATGGGTATGTGTGTGTGTAAATCTGTGAGTTCATGTGCATCACGTGAATTAAGTACAGGTGTCTGAGGAGGCCGGAGAGCTCTCGATCCACTGAACTGGAGTTATAGACAATGTAAGCTGCCCAGTGTGGGAGCTGGGAACTGAACCCTGGTCCTCTGCAAGAGCAGTCAGTGCTTTTAACTCCCGAGCCATCTCTCCAGCTAACTGCTTCTACCGTCTTGATGGACCCCTGCCACCCTGGGCTAAGGGGAACAGTCCCCTCCGAGTTGTAGGTGGCTCTCTGGGCTCTGCCTTAAAGGCTGAGGACTGCCTACCTGAGATACCTCTAGGGAAGGTCAGGAGAACATGTCCTCATCGCATCCAACTGTACTGTGAATAAGCAGGAACTAGGCTCAGCCATGCTTGGAGTAAGTGTCCTGTAACCCCATGTTGACTTCCCTCTGAGTGGGCTCTTGGGACATCTTGAGAAACATCAAATTCTCTCCTAAACTTCATTTCGTACTTCCTGTTTCCTGCTGCCACTTGAAGAAAGCGCTTACCTCTCCTAATAATCGGGGGGTGGGGGTGGTCGGGAAATAAAGCCCCTAGAGAGAGTAAGGGACACAGGGCTGTAAGGCGGAGGGAGGCGCAAAGTCCAAGAGTCTTAACGACTGGGCTGATGTTTTCAACAGAGAGCTCTAAAGCCCTCTCCAACCTGGGGTCAGCAGGGGGGTGCGCAGTTCCTGGAAACCAGGACTAAAGGGAAGGGCTCAAGTATTCCCCAGGAGCCTTGCTGGTGTCTTAGGCGTTTCTTATTTTATAATAACACTTTTAATGTGTCTTCTTTTTTCTATCCACCCTAAGAAACTGTGAGGTAACCCGGCCAAGCTAATTGCTGAACACCTGCAAGCAGCAAGCTGGGTGCCAGGAGCATGGTGGAGCGAAGGGAGGGCTGGAGATGGGTGGAGCGAAGGGGGGGCTGGAGGTGGGTGGAGGGAGGACTGGAGATGGGTGGAGCGAAGGGGGGCTGGAGATGGGCCATCAGCTGGCTGTCCCCTCCCCCACTTCCCAGACACCTGCAGAGGCCTGTCACTTGGGACTGGAGGGCCTATTAGAGTTCTTGTGATTGAGATGGGGTGAGGGAGTTTACGAAGACTCCAGAGCAGGAGAAGGGAAAAAAGGCTTAGATGACAGGAAACCCTGTCTCCTCTGCCTGGTGGAGCAGTCTGAGAAAGGTGGCCTGGGTAATAATGGGGTTAGCTAATCCTGATAGCAGTAAGCATAGGAGGGTCTGTCATAATCACCACTAATGGGGTCCAGATGGAGAAATAGAATTGTTCTCATTATGCATTCTCTCTCTCTCTCAGACCCATTCCACCCACATACCTGACTTTGATAAGTATTGTTGGATAAGAATAACCTGGCTGCCTGGCAAAGCTAGGGAAGCATTGTCAATGTCAGCCCTCCCCAGCCACCCCCCAATTCCTCAGCCCCCTCCATACGTAATGGTTTCATTAACCTTGAGACTTCTGCAGCCTAGTTGAAAACCCAGGCTTACATGGCCAATTAATAAGAAGTATATTTTCCACACAGGGTGGAAGTCCCTTTCTCTCCCCCTTAAACACTGCCAGGCTTTTCGGCTGTATTTCATAAGTGTTAATGTAATGTTGCTGAAAGGAAATACGGTCCAAAGCAGGAAGCACCCCACCCCCTCTCTGGGATGCAGCTGTTCATTCGGTCTGGGTTGTTAATTCAAACCACTCCCAGGTGCCCATTTCATATTATCTCTTGTTTAGAACAAAATAAAGCGAAACTGTCAAAACTTTTTCCCCTCGCTCAGCCCTAGGCTCTGTAGCCCCATAAAGGGACCCATGCCAGGAAGCCGCTGCCAGAGCTGCTCTTTCCTCCGGGAGAGTTGCAGCTCCTGGGCATCTTCAGGCCTTTCAGGTGAAACCCAGACTTGGGGTAGGCCCACCTTTCGAACTGCAAGCTCGCTTTCAGCCTTCTTTCTAGTTGCCTTTCTTGCCCCAGCACTGTTCCTCCCTTACTGCAAGCGCACCTTGCAAAGCCTCTGTCCCGTCTTTCCTGTGCATGCCAGCTTTCTACTTTGGACAAATAGTAAATGCTCAGTAAGTACTAGGCATTGTTAATGGTTCTCTATCATGATCCCAGCCAGTTGGTCAATGCTCATAAAATATTTACTGGAAAAAGTATTTACTGGAGTGAGAACCCACAGGTGGATTTTCCTATAGTTTGTGCATGTCCCTACATGGCATCCGTAGCTGTGCGATTGCCTTTTCTCCCTTAGAGAATGCTGCTTTAAGTCAGACTTGCATATTCCTTGCCATGGCTACTCCTCCCTTGTGCCAAATGCAGATAATAGAGAGGCTTGGGACCAGACTCAAGAAGAGAGGTTGAGGTGGAGGAGTCTCTGCTTGGAGTCCAGCATCCTCCAGGGGAGGAGAGACTGCGGCTCTTAGGTTCCAGTCTGTCAGGATGTTTCTTGACTATTTCCTTTTTGTTCAGTGACCTCTTGTTGCCAGAAACCCAGGAACAAGGACTCCTTTGGGTGACTTTGTTTATGGAGCTGATGTCTAGGGCCAAGTCACTTGATATTAGGGCCTGCAAGTGGCTGCTACTACCCTCTCAGTAGGAAATGGTCTCTCTTTTTTTTTTTTTTTTTTTTGGTCTTTTCGAGACAGGGTCTCCTTGTAGCCCCAACTGTCCTGGAACTCACTCTGTAGACCAGGCTGGCCTTGAACTCACAAAGATACGCCTGCCTCTGCCTCCCGAGTGCTAGGATTAAAGTCATGTGCCACCACGCCCGGCGGAAATGGTCTCTTATTGACTGACTGGAGCCTTGACTCCAACAATTGACCCACATGACAATGGAGATCTGTGAATCTTCCCAGCACTTACTGTTGAGTAATGTGAGGTGGGCTACCCCACCATCATCCTGCCTCTATTCTACCTTGGGTTTCTTTAGAAGAGCCTGTACATAGGGAGGTATAAGGCTAAAGTCACACTCTCTGTTCCCAATTCTTCAAATGGAAAGAATTTCTGGAAAACTATTTCAATTAATGTCAGCCTTGAGATAATAAGTGAGGTGTGTGTGTCTATACATGTGTATGCAGGTATACATGCATTAATGTGTACACATGTGTGTCATGCACTTATGGGTGTACATGAGTATGTGGGGTTTGTTTGAGTTTTAGCTATCTTTAAAATGATTCAGCCACCATGGCCTAGTACCTGTGCTGTTCTGAAAAGGCACAGGGACAGAAAGCAGCTGGACTCTGAGAAGGACACTCATGCCATGTGTCCAAGAGCATGTATATATTTAAAAGAACTGGAGTTACTTTTTCTAAACCTCGGGGTTGGGCTGATTCTGGGTTCAGTCTCACTTCTTTGCCTGGGATTCTGTAGAGAGTTGGAAAGACTTAAAGAAACAATTCAGACCCAGAGCCCTTGGTTTCTGAGAATTGACCTTCCATCTGTTGACAATCAAATACTGAGCCTATTAAGAGTGGCAGGTCTCTTAGCCGGGAGGAAGGAAGGAATTTCCCACAATCCTTGGAGACAAAGGACCTTTTGACTACACCTGGGGGTGAAGGGCAACGAGCCTGGGTCAGAGCAAGCTAGAGATCAGATGAGCTGGAAAGCAGCTGGTGTGATGGGAACTGTATATCCATCTAGCTGAATTCTGACCAAGTGGGGGTGGAGCGAAGAGAAGAACACACGGCTACTAGAGACTCTCGAGTTCAGACCTGGGTCCCCCAGCTAGTTTCTCTATGCGTTTACATCCTCTGTGTGTGTCCTCCTGGCTCTGAGGAACAGGAACAGTGTCTCATCTTTAGTGACCTGGGCACATAGCAGATGCTCAGGAGACAATCAAGGACAGAGGAAGTGACCCAGAAAGAGGGTTGCCTAAAGTAGGACCACCACACATGCATACATTGCTTTGTGTGAGTTAGCAGAGGCTACCCTCTGTAGACCAGCACAGCCCACTAGGCACATGGATTTTCAAGTGAAGTGTCTCTGTCCCATGGCCAAGTGTGTGTGTGTGTACGGGGCACACTCTGAACACCTCAAACCATGTTCCTTCATTCTAGTGTTGTGGGAATCAAAATTGGAGTCTCAGGCCCCAGACTTGAGAAATCCTGGACTATGCCAGCAAATGTGTGATAGTCTCTCAGAGAAGCATAAGGTGCCCCTAAGGCAACACCCTACCCCAGGCAGCAGTGCTTCCCAGCCTTTGGGTCTGCTTCTGATCTCCTCAGTAGACTGGTCCAGCTTCTTCTATACCTTCTCTTTGTCCTGTCCCTCTACACAGCTCCCTGCTTAGTCTTCCTATCTGTTGGAAACGTGATCCCACCAAGCTCTTCTCTGAGACTTCAGAAAGGGACTTCTGTGTCTAGCCTGCCCTGGCCTCTACAGACACCAGATAACCTCAGTACACTTCCATTGTTCAACCAAGGTGGCTTGAGCTGGAGAGGCTAAAACATCTTCCAGGAGCTCACAGGAAGTTAGGGCAGAAGCAGTGTTTCAACTCCTGTCTGTGTAGACACAATGACTACTATGGGCTCTCTATATGAGGCCTTGGAGGCCCAGTGTGAGGGAACTACTTTTACTGCTCCTATAGGTTGCATCTCTTGGGTGACCTCTTCTGGTACCCTCTGGGATGAAATCCCCATTTGCTTTCTGAGAACTTAGTTCATCAGTGACTCCAAGTACATCTCTCTAGAGGATGGAGAGTAGGGTGCATTCAAACTCAGCAGGCCCTAGAATGTAATGTGGTCTTGAGTGGTGAGAAGCAGCTGGTTCTTTTTTAAAAACATATTTTATTTATTATTATTATTATTATTATTATTTGGTCTTTTTCAAGACAGGGTCTCCCTGTGGCCCCAACTGTCCTGGAACTCACTCTGTAGACCAGGTTGGCCTTGAACTCACAAAGATCTGCCTGCCTCTGCCTCCAGAGTGCTAGGATTAAAGGCATGCACCACCACGCCCGGCTTATTTATTATTTTTATTTTATGTATATGAGCGTATTGCCTGAATGTGTCCTGCAGTGTCCGTGGAGTCAGAGGACGGTGTTGGATTCCCCTGGAACTGGAATTACAGACGGTTATTAGCCAGCATGTGGGTGCTGGGAATTGAACCCTGGTCCTTTGCAAGAGCAGCCTGTGCTCTTAACTATTGAGCCATCTCTCCAGCCCCAAAGAACCAGCTGGTTCTAATGAGGTTGGGTCCTTTCCATAATGTTGGCCTACCCATCCTAATCCTTTCTTCTCTTCATCAAAGAAGACACCTGAAATCACAGTGCAAGAGGTGCTGGCTCTGCACATGGGGAACCATCACAGGGTGCAGAGGTGGGCCTTGGAAAGCTTCGTTTTGGGTTCAGATAACAGAAAACAGGATGAAGAAGATTCAAGGCAAGTGCACCTGCTGCTTCTAAGAGTCCACCTTGATGGTAAGATTGCTTGCACTCTAAACCATCTAGTTGTGGGATTACATCATCGGTATTGTTGAGACTGTCCCAGCCACCCACCCCTACCTCAGTTCCTAAGGGCTGGGCATGCTCAGTCCAGCTTAGATCACATCTATTGCCCAGTCTTGTTTTGTAGGCCATCTGTGGTCTTTACAAACGGAATCACTTTTGTTCTCGTGTCTAGATATTCAAGATCGCTCAGGGGTGAAACCCAGGGAATCAAAGAGACCTAGGCTTGAGTGTCACCTTCCGAATGATGGGAATTCTCCTGGCTTCCTCACACAAGGAAATATCCTCATTTAATCCTTTTAGGAGCCTCAAGGTTGGCTGAGAATTGAAACATCAGATGGTTGTTGACTGCAGATGGGCAACTGACTAGAACTTTCACTTATTTGGCTTTGTTGTGATCTAAACATCTTCGTGATTTCTGCAGTGCTCCCGAGGTCCCTAGTCCTTCTGGTCCTCCCTGTCCTGTTTTCTTATCTCTGTGGTACCCATCCATTCACAATGACCAGACCAAGTAGATCCTGTGAGAAAACTACCAGTGACTTGAAGAAAGCCAAGCACCCAAACCTCTAAAGTTCAAAGAGAGATTCCATGAGTCTTTCAACTCCAGTCCCCACACAATGATTTGTGTGTTTCTACTCTTAGCTTTCTGGAATAACAGTGGGACAGGTTGAAGGGACTCTGCCATTCTAGTTCTTTCTTCCTGGAAGTCACGGGCATCAAGTATACAGGTGGGAAAAATCCTTAGACTCCAGAGCCAATTCAGAATATGCACAGGTTTGTTTCTGTTTTGACCCATACCGATGGTGTGATTTGCACGCTCCCTTCCTGTTTTGGTGTATTCAGCTGCAGAATGGGGCCATCTTATTTGCTCAGCTGGTTTCCTTTGACAATTGTCAAAGGCTGTTGCCTTGTTCCAGCAGATCTTGCCCAGATACCCTGGGAATGTGCACAGGAGAAAAGTGAAATGACTAGATTTCATGCTTGCTCTTCCATTGCTAGATGCACAGGAGGGATTTCCTAACAGAAGACTCCCCATGGAGGCCAACCCCAGAAAATGGGCCTGCTCCTGCCACGATGGAATAAGAATGGCAAGCTTGATTTTATCTCCTTATTATAAGGCTGCAGAAGATGAAATGAAATGGTTAGAAATGAAAGTGCTTTAGGGATGTTCCACTTGTTATCTTTGCCAAGCTAGTGAGTTACAGTATCAGTGACCACTTGTTATCTTTGCCAAGCTAGTGAGTTACAGTATCAGTGACCACTTGTTATCTTTGCCAAGCTAGTGAGTTACAGTAACAGTGATGCCAGGGGCTCAGTGATTTACCATATTGGTGATGGTAATCAGCAGTGATTTACCATATTGGTGATGCCAGAGGCTTATTCTGCAGTGTTAGAATATTAGCCATGCTACGTGCTCCTTCTACGATGAGTTACAGTATCAGCAATGCTAGTGGCCTATTCTCTAGTGAGTTACAGTATCAGCAATGCTATTAGCCCTTTCTGCAGCATTTCTTCAGCTGGTGAATGAGTCATTTGAATATGAAAGTTTTGTGGTTCCATTTATTTGGTGCACAGTTTGTGATTTCGCTCTCTTTTTAGCTCATGAGAGTCTGACTATTTTAAACAAATATTGTTATTATTTCCTCAAATCCTGGCCTCTGGGAAGTTTGCATGGTTGGCCCAAGTTCACATATTAGGCAAGAGGTATTTGGTGACCCTCAGTGGGAAGAGAATCTTTTACTCAGGTGGGGCCTGGATACAGGAAGGGAATTGGGAGACAAAGAAGAGAAGGTGCCAAGTATTATGGCTGGTCCATGGAGGCTGGCCAGAGACGAATTAATCATGACATCCTACAGAAAACCAAACAAACAAAAAACCCCCACAGCAAACAAAAGGGCCTGGCTTTCATTTAACAGTCAATCAAAAGGCGAAGAAACCTCAGGCCTCTTTCTGATGAGGAAACCAGATATGTCAGGCCGTCAGGTCTGCAGTGAGTCAGGGGAGGAGGCAGCATAATGGCCAGGCTCATCCGCAAGCATGTGGCTTATAGCAATCAGCAGAGGCCAGGGCTGCCTCGAGAAAGGAGCCAGGGATGAGCAGGGAGCCACCCGCAGGGCCTCATGTTCTGCACAGTGTAAACAGCGGTACATCTGGGCACCTCATGTTCTTATACCTTAGGGTGGGGAAGAAACAAGGTCCGCTGACAGATTAGCCGGACTTGGAGAGGAGCGAGCTGGAAGCGGCAGCAGATGATGAAAATGTTTAGACAATGCAGTGTCTGCTCCAGCAAAGGAGACTAGGTTTGCACGCGTTGGAGACTTCCATGGACTTGAGGTCTGCATTCTTTCTAAAGCAGTGTGTGCAGAGTCTCTTCCCCTCTGGCAATGTGACACAGAGGAGTAAAGTTGATTGGCAGTAGTTGCAGTACCGCAGGAGCTATGCATGGCGTGGGCGGAGCCGTGCATGGCGTGGGCCGAGCCGTGCGTGGCGCGGGGGAGGTATTTGGTTACCCAGTGGAGCCTTTGGCCAAGGCAGGTAACATGGCGGCTGCTCCTGCTTGCTGAGCACAGATACTGTCTTCTCGGCTGTCTCGCAGCACAAACCGAGTTTCCATCAGTCTCAAGACCGCCTCTTCCTTGCTTCTCCAGCAGGTGAGGGCTTTGCATACAGCCCAAGGAGGGTCAACGGGAATCCTGTCTTGAGAGGGATCTGCGCTAGGCAAAGGATAGTGGCTCTCCTGCGGGATAACTAAGCGCAGAAGCTGTCATTAGAGGTGCTGTTGGCTAGCTTTCTCACTTCATGAAGAATGTGTAAACCATGAAGCTTCCAGTTCAGATCCAACTTGATTTCTCCATTGCCTGTGATTCAAGTATGTGGTGTCTTCAGCAATAGGGTCTTACCATAAAGTTCCAGAGGTCAACCAACAGCAGTGACAATGACTTGTAGTGGTTTGGGGGAGTCTGTTGGGCCCTAGTGACAAAACAAGTTGAAGAGAGGTAACCCATGCATGGCACTGAGCTTTTATTTGATATGCTATGGTCTCTTGGAGAATTGTCCCCCTGTTATAGAGTAAATCCATTTAAGCTTTTGTATATGTGTATGTATATGTATGTATTTTAGGAAGCTTCTGCAAGAGTAGGTTTCCTTATGTTATTTTCAATGGTCTTTGGTGTTTGCCTTCCCATGCTCCCCTCTCTGTCCATGTGCATGCAGTACCCAAGGAGGCAGGAAGAGGGCACTAGATCCTCTGGAGTTGGATTTATAGATGGTCGTGAGCCACCGTTGGGTGCTAGGACTTGGATCCTCTGCAAACGCAGCAAGCACTCTTAACTACGGAGCCATCTCTCCTTTTTTAATGAAAAGAAAGCTATGAAATCACAGCCAGAATCACACTTTTATTCTTTCAAAACATCTTGGTGGAGCCAAGAATGGTTCAACTGCGTCAGAACGCTTCTCAAATGGTTGAGCCTAGAGTTACCATACAATCCATCAGTTTTGTTCTTAGATATATACTAACAGCATGTGCTCCCGGAAACACGCATACATGACTTCAAAGAGGCATCATTCACAAGAGCCAAAAAGCAGAAGCAATCTGAATATCGATCAACTGATGATTCGTTAATTAAAAATATAGTATGTTACTTAGCAACCAAAAGGAATAAAGTACTGTGTCTTTAATAAAACAGGAAAAACATGGTGATAAGGGAAGTGCAAAAGGACCCATCTAGTGCATGACTTCACTTACGTGACACACCCAGGCTAGCCACCTGTAAAGACAGAGATTAATGAACTCCTAGGGCTGTAATCCTGGAGGACGACAGCTAAGAGGTTAGGGCTTTTATGGTAATAATGGAAATACTCCAAAATTGCTTGAGGTGATAGATGCACAACTCAGTGAGTATGGTAAAAGCCATTGAACTGTGAACTTTAAGTACTGAAATACAAGAATACAAGCCAAATAGCCTAACACACCATTTTGATGAATATTAGAGTTAATTATTTATACTAAGCTTGGGAGGCTCCAAGGTTAAACAAAATCTAGAAAAGCCTTAGAACCCTTGAGGTTATACCCAAATGTTGGCATGACTCAGTCAACTTTTAAAATAATCTCCACCAGTAAAAACATCTCAAAAAAAATGTCATCAAAAAGAGGTCAGAAAGAAAGCAACTAAAATGTTCCCCTATTAGTGTAATGAATAAAACACTGCACACTCACACCACAGAGCAATACTCAGCAATAAAAAGGAATAGACCTCTGCAAAGCAGCCTGATGATTGCCCAGTTATGCCGAGCCAAGACTCAGACTCATCAGGTGACACCTAATTCCATGTATAGAAAATTCCAGAAAATGCAACCAAAGGGATATGTGCTGGGCTACTGGAGGCCAGGAGTCCAGGGTGAAGGGAGGGAATGCCTTTCAAAAGAACCTGGAGGAGGTTTTTGGAACGATGGACATTTTATGTCTTGATTTTCATGGTACACCTTTACCAGAACTGTGTACTAGGAAGAGGTAACTGCATTGTTTGTCAACTGTAACCAAAACAAAACAAGAGGACATGAAGAATACACTTAGACGTTCAGACAGTAGGTGTCTGATCAGGGTTTGGGGGCAGGCACCATGACACCATGACCCCCAGGGCTTCTCTGTTGCCTGGCGATACAGGCCTGTCCCTCTCCAAGCCTGACCTCCCGTCCATTGTCGTCGTTTCTCCTCTTGTCTCTTTCCCCATCCCTTCATTCTGGTTTGCTCCTCGGTGCTCCAAATGCCTCTACCTTTGTTTCAGAAACAATGGGCTCCTGCGGGTCCTGGCTCTTCCAGCAGCTCAGCAGAGTGGCCAGATCTCCAGCAGAGCCAAAGCCTTCTCTCCATTAGTGACCTCTTGATATTATAAATGGTGGCTCTTTCTGCTATTACACTTGAACTTGGGACTTAGAAACAAGCAAGCTCAGGAAGTCCCACCTGCCTCTGACTTCTAGATTTCTTTAAAGGACTCAACCCAGTCCAGGCTTCTGTGCCTGCTTAGATTGCCATTTGTTCATTTACTGTGGAAAGGAAGGTCCACGCACAACTCTGGGACCGTCCTGTTCTTCTGCCTTTAAAATTCATAACAGCAGTTTGTGCAGTCCTCTTGTCCATGCCTTTCTGCACCCTCCCCTTCTCGTCCCTTGTTCCTCATCTCTGTCAGGGAACAGGCCCTGATTGTTTCAGGCCCAGGGTGACTCTGAACCATTCTAGTCAGCCTCCATTACTGGGCTAATTAACGGCAGCACTGTGTGCAGTAGAGATTTTTCCAGGAAAGGGCTGGCCTGCAGTTTCTGGTGCCAGGAAGCTCCAGACCACAGTACCCCAGCCTCGGCTGTGCATGCACAGTCAGCCTGGGCCTTCTTCCTGCTCCAGCCTTTCCCCCTTGTTTCTCAGGGAGCATGAAACAATTTCCTCTTTTCAGAGTGGTTCAATGGTAGGCAGATTAATGAACTTGAGCCCAGCACCGAGGCCAGCCTGCCAAAAATGTCTACAATGCATTCTGGGGTTCCCCACAGCAGGCTGCAAGGCTGACAATTCGTGGCAAGAAAAGGCACAATGCTGCGCAGTCAAATTCCCAGCAGTGGCTGCAGCTCTGTCTGACCCCAAGTACCAGTGCGGAAACGATCTTCCACCTCCAGCTCCTCCTGAGCTGCATCCTGCCAGTCTTGGCTTCTAAGAAGCAGGGTCTGAGGCCTTATGGTGCTGTTAGAAACAGAGAGCCAACGGTTTGTGTCCACACCATAAACTCCCAGTGCTGGTGCGCCCCATTAAGACTTTTGGCATGGGGCTTTGATGGATGGGAGCAGAGATACTGAGACCCTCTTGTTAGTAGGCACACCGCCTGTTGTAAAACTGCAAGGCCCAGGGCAGGACCAGTTGGGTGTTTTGGGAGGCTGTCTCTTTTCTTTCTTTCAGTGGCAGTTCTTAACAAACTGCCATGTAAGACTCACTTCTCCAAATGGGAAACAGATGGTCCTGCTTGGGCCTTGGGGACATTTGCTTTGGAAACGCCCAGCATGATAGGGGCTGTGAAAGAATTCTCAGCAGCTGGGGTCTCACTGGGCCCAGCCAAGTGTCCAGGCAGTGGCTTGCTTCCTGGAAAGGTAGTTGCCAAAGCTGGTGTTTCCCTAGAGTGCTTTGCTCTTGTGCTGGGGTCTGAGAGCACACAGCCATGCAGGGGGTGGGGCAGGGGGGGTGCCCTGTTGATGGACTGAAACGGTCACTCTTCTTTTGTGGGGTGATACAACTCACCATGCATTAACTTGCTGCCAACAGGCAGAACTGCCTGACTCTTGGGATGGTGTTCTATATATGTTTGAGTTGGTCAGGGTCTAGAGAAGAGTAATGCTTTGGAAGACATCTATCTAGTGTTAACTAGGAGGTTAGGTGATTGATAGGACTTGAGGAAGCTTTGGCTTATGTACAGAATGGGAGCTTTTACAATGGGAGCCAACACCTCCAGTAGCACAGAGCAGTGACTGGACACTTGAAACAGGAAAGTGGAATGGGTTTCCAGTCTGGAACCATTTCATTGCTCAGTTTTACACACACACCAATATACAATACTTTATAGACACTTCCGTGTTATCTTTGTCATATTGCTTTTCCTTAGAAAATATGTGCTTTCACTTTTCAGTATGGTGATAGTTTCAGTTAGGAATACAGCCAGGCTTCCTAATTTTCAACGTGAAATTCTTATTTATGTGAGTATTGCTGCATCGATGCTCCTTTTGTTGGAACATCATTGAGTTATCTTTTTTCAATCCTTCATTTTAACCCTTCTATGCCACTTTCTTTCTAGCTTGTATTGCAATTAGCGTGGGGCTAGATGTAATGTTGAAATGTCTCAGACTTTTTGTAAAAAAAGAACTTTATCTGTTTGTGCTCATTGTGATCACAGATATATTTCTACTCATATCTAAGGTTTCATTTCATGTTTTCCACTGGCTGTGAATTCTAAATGTTAACTGTTTTGTAAATCTGTGTAGAAGTTTTGAATTTTGGTCATTTCTTTTTTGCCTCTCTCTGGAGTCTAGAAGTCATGTGAATTGTTTCTACTTTATAGAGCCGAGAATGGCCTTAGGCTGGGAGGCAGAACACTGGGGTCCATTTTTAGATTCATTAGGTTCTGTGACTTTGGGGTAAGCTTCTTCTCCTCTTTGAGCATCAAGTGTTTCCACCATAATGACATAGTTTCAGGGGATGGTTTTGAAGACCTTCAATTAATGTGATGTCTGAGTTAGCTTCAGCTGTCAACTCTGCACAATGTAGAGTCACTTGATTGGCTGGGTATGTCCGTAGGAGGTGGCCTTAACTGATGATTGATGTGAGAGGTCACAGCCCACTGTGGGCGGCACCATCCCTAGCAAGTAGGCCTCCCCATATAAGCAAGTGAGCTGAGCGTGAGCCTGTGAGGAAACCAGTAGACAGCATTCCTCTCCATGGTTTCTGTGCTTGGATGCTGTACCCCCAAAATTTTATCTCCATCACCCCAAACATCTTTTGGACATTAGCTTTCCAGGGGAGTCTTCTTTATTCATGACACCCACCCACCACTGGGTTAGATACACTACAGCATTTTTCAGCTTCGTGCTATTCTCAAAGTGTAATCTCAATTGCCATTAAGTAATGAGATGTAAAATCCTTTGCTTAGTGTCTATTTCTACATTGGGTTCTACTCTTCACAGGGCAGAGATGACACTCACATGGTGCTGAGCACAATTTCTGGTACTTAGTACATGACTCAGAGGTGTGATGATGATTAGATGCTCAGGAGAACAGATGAGCTTCCCTCCTTCAGGGTCTGGAGCAACAGTCTCCACACCTACCATGCTTAAACTAGGTTATTTGTTTTAAAGTCAAAGTAAAACATACAGATTGTGGAATGCAACACTTGAACCCTTAGATGTGTATATCTGGCTGGCATTCAGTACATTTCAATTGAACTACCATCACTAACATCCATGCACAAAGCATTTTCAGCACATAATGAAACTCTAGTCCTATTAAATAACTGCCCATCCTTCGTCCGCCTCTCACCCTCTCAGCTGCTGACAATCACCATTCTACTTTCTGTCTCTACAAATTTGCCTTCTCTTAGAAGGATTTCTTATGTGTATGTGTATTTTGTGTGTGTGTGTGTGTGTGTGTGTGTGAGCGTGTGTGTGTACGTGTATATAGCTGTGTACACTACTGTATGCACACATAAGTCACAGGAGAATATTAAGTGTCCTGTCTGTCACTTTCTGCCTGACTCCCTTAAGACACTGTGTCTCTCGCTGAAGCTGGAGCTAGAATGGCAGCCAGCAAGCCTCGTGACTGCCCATTTCCAGCCCTGACATGCAGACATAATCATAGCCATGCCTGGCTTTTTACTTGACAGCTGGGATACAAAGTCAGGCTCCCATGCTTGTGTAGCAAATGCTTTTCCCACTCAGCTGGCTCTCCTTGTCCTAAAGATATTTAAAAATATTTTAGTTATTTTTATTTTATCTTATGTGTATGAGTGTTTTGCATTCAGTCCCCTGAAACTGGAGTTACAGATAGTCATCGGCTACCATGTGGGCACTGGGAATTGAACCCAGGTCCTCTGGAAGAGCAACCAGTGAGTGCTCTTAACTGCTGAGCCATCTCTCCAGCTCCTATCCTAGAGAGGTGTTCATTGTTGCTCTAGAGACAGGATCTCACTGTATAACCTAGGCTGGCCTTGAATTTGTGATTCTCCTGTTTTAGCCTTCCCAGTTCCAGGTTTACAGATATGTGCCACACAGATTTCTAGGCCTGACTCTGCTTTGGGGAGGAACTGAGAATTTGCATTTCTAACAAGTTCCCAGGTGTTGCTGGGGCTGTAGATCAGAGACCACACCTTGAGCCCATTGATCAGTCTAGACCCTGGCTAGATATCACCTACTAAGTTTATTTTTATGTGTGCGCGTGCATGCCTGCGCATGCTACAGCACATTTGTAGAGATTAGAGAACTTGCAGGAGTTGGTTCTCTGCTTCCATAACATGGGCTTCTAGGATTAAATTCAGGCTGTCAGGCATGGTGGCAGGTCCCTTTAGCAGCTGAGCCATCTCTTGCCTTACTAAAGTTTTATCACATCTCTTGTACATTTTATAATTTAGAAGAAGTCAGTGGCAGATGGGTTCATTATAAGCAACTGCCCACAAAAGGAAAAGTGAATTCTTTGAGCTAAGGCCTGCAGGGTATCCATCTTTTGGCTTCTCTGGGCCACATTAAGAGAGAAAAATTGTCTTGGGCCACACGTTAACTCCAGCATGTCCAACATGTGGATGGCAGGTTGTAAGAGCATAGAAATATTTATTTTTAGCGATACTGCAATATGGCACTGCCATCTGCAAAGTTTATACTGGAGAATTTCTCATCTAAGTTACAGAAATATTTGGAGTGATGCATATTGGAAGGAATAACAACAACAACAACAGCAACAACAATAACAACAACAACAGAAAAGACTGTGTCAAAGAACTGACTGAAACCGTGAACTTCAGCTCAGAAACAGTAAACTTCTGCATTGAGAATTTTGAGAGAGATTGAGAAAAAGATGAAAAACATTTTTGGCAGAATGCATGAACTCTGGTGGGGTGCGGGGGGCAGAGAGGAGGGCACAGGTCTAGATTTGATTTGTAATGTAATTTTGTATGAAATGCACAGAGCTTCAATAAAATAAAAAAAATGATTGCAAAAAAAGAAATTAAAATTGGGGGGCTGGAGAGATGACAGGAGTTAAGAGCACTGGCTGCTCTTTGCAGAGAACCCAGGTTCAGTTCCCAGCACCCATATGGTGGCTAACAGCCATCTGTAATCCCAGTTCCAAGAGGATCCAACACACTCTCTGGCCTCTACAGACATTCCATGCTCTACTTACATATATGCATGCAAAACACTCATAAATATAAAAATGTTTTAAGTCAATTTATGCTTTTGAATTGAGCCATGTTGTAGCTGTTCTCAGCTGCAGGTGGCCCACAGGCTAGAGGCTGGACGTCCTTAGAAGGAGAGGATTGCCGACCCTACTCATTCTTTTTACCTGGGGAGACTTCTAAAAGCGCGATCCCTGGGTCTGATCAGAGACAAATAGAACAGAATCTCAGGGAGCGGAATATGAGTAGGGTTACTTGTTGAACATTTCCAGATGGTTCTATTTTGGGTCCAGGGTTAAAAAAGACCTGGGGTAAATCAGGAAGTAGAGAGAGGGAAACAAAGAGAGTGAGACAAAGAGAGGCGAGTGAAAACCAGAAAGAGAAATGCCTTGATTTTGTAGAAAAGCCTTAGTGACCTCAGCAAGGAGGTGTTCTTTGCAAAGGCCCTGTGGGAGGTGGGGCAGGAGCCGGGGCAATGCCCCTTTCAACTGTGTTCTCGAGGGACTGGTTATGCAGTTGTCTGAGATTTGGATTAACAGGAAAGCTGCTCACTCTGGTGCTGACCTCTCCCTTGCCAACTTCCCCTCAGGCTGTTATTTCTGGACATCGCCTCCTATTTCCACGAGGATACAAAGTTATCTCAGGTAGATACTGCACTTTTTCATTCTTTCATGCTTGAGTCGCGGCCAGCATCTTGGTATTTTTCTCAGCACTAAGGGATCTTTTCTTTACTGGCTGGTTTAAATTAGGAGCCCTCTGAGTTAACATGAAGCCCACCTTGCTGAATTAAATCTTGCTAAGGTATCTTCATTCAGCCAAGGGAGCTGCCTACCAAGTTCCTCCACTCAAATATATGAGTCTCGGCACCGGTAATCAGGTTGCTGTGCTTGGAGTATGGTCCTCAAACTCCTGTCTGCCACAACTGTACTCATGCCATGAATATGACACTGATATTCCAAAGCACTTATTGAAATCTGACGAGGACATGATGCTGAAAGATATTCTTAGTTGACTTGTCTTAGTAGACAAGGAATTGGCCTTCTCCAGAATTGTTGACCTGGGTGGCAAGTTTAAGGTTGAATGGGCTTCATGTGAGCTATAGGCAAGGCTGCTTGTGTCTGTGATTAAACTTGGTTGCTATGTTCCATTGTCCATTCAAATAGGAATGTGTTGGATTTTGTTGGGATCATCTTTTGTGTTTCCCCGATGAGTACTAGAATTCCTAAAGCTCAGGTCTTTGGTTGTTTATTGCCCTTCTGAGTATTCCATTTCAGAACCTGTTCAGGTGCTTCACCCATATTTCTATTGGATTTTTATTCTTATCAGAGAGTAGGAATTATTTAGCTTTCTGATAATTATTCTTTTGCTTAAATATATGGTCAATGAAAATTAATTTTTTTCTTCTTTTTGAGACAACATTTCCCTATAGCCCCAGCTGGGCTGAACTCACTATGTAGAACCAGGCTGCTCTTGATCTCACAGAGAGCCACCTGCCTCTGCCTCCTGAGTGCTGGGATTAAAGGTGTGCACCATCAAGCTGGGAATTTTTTTTTTTTTTGTCTTTTCGAGACAGGGTCTCCCTGTAGCCCCAGCTGTCCTGGAACTCACTCTGTAGACCAGGCTGGCCTTGAACTCACAAAGATCCGCCTGCCTCTGCCTCCCAAGTGCTAGGATTAAAGGTGTGGGCCACTACGCCCAGGCTTGGGAATTTTTTTTAAGAAAAAGGTTGGGGCTGTAGAGATGGCTCAGCGTTAAGAGCACTGGCTGTTCTTGCAGGAGAGCCAGGTTTGAGTTCCAGCACCTACATGATGGCTAACAGCTGTCCAAAACTCCAGATCCAGGGAATCCCACACCCTCTTCTGACCTCTACAGGCACTGCATGACCACGACATGGGTACACTTGCATACATGCAGGCATAACACTCATACACATAAAAATAAATAAATAAAAAAGCCACCAGAATTTTTACTCAGGTGACTCAAGAAGTGTGGCCCTATCCATAATTCCCTGTGAGATTATTTCAGAATATCAGAGAAAAGAGCTAGAAACTGATACCTGATCTCCTCAGTCCGTACCCTTAAAGGTACAAGTATCAACTGCCCAATCAAACTGACTCAAGAAAAAGGAGACATCAGCTAATAAGACCTGTATTCTGGGATGGCTAGATACAAGTGTTCCAAAGCTCGGCGATCTTGCTCTGTGCTCTTGGCATTGGCTTTATCCTCTACTCTGTCACAGAGATTCCAGAAACTTGGAACAGAATTTGGAAACACTGGATAGTAGGGATACCATCAGTGACCAGAGGCGCAGAGAAACACTGAGCATGTGAATGTCTGACATGTGTCTGTCTCTCCATTGTCATCTGAAAATATTTTATCGTATGAGTGTATTGCCTGCATGTTTGTACGTGCACTTACAAAGCAATGCCTACAGAAGTCAGAAGAGGGCGTCGGGTCCCCTGGAACTAGAGTTACAGATAGCTGTTAGTCACCATGTGGGTTCAGGTCCTCTGTAAGAGCAGTCAGTGCTCTTAACTGCTGAGCCACCTTTCCAGCTTCTCCATTGTCATCTTAATTATTTATTTTTTGCGTTGCTGGGGATTAATCCCAGGGCTTTGTGCATGGTAGGCAGGTGCTCTACAGACAGGGATCTTGTGCAACTGATATTTGTTGAGCATTAGTCTTTTTAGTTTTTATTTATCTTTCCCCCTTAACTGCATTACTCTGATTAGACAGATATAGCCCCTGACCTTACAGAGCTAATAGTCCAGCCATTACATTTCTTGGAATTGCCCTCCCAGACCCTGATAATATATCCTTATTCCTATGACTGGGCTCTGGCCTGGGCCATACTAGGATTTAGAAATCAACAGTTTTTAATCATGGTTGATAATTCCCACCCAAGACTAAGACTAAGGCTCATACAGTCCCTGATGGTAGATGCAGAATTTATCTTGAGCTTCCTTGCAACTAATGAAAAAAAAAAAAGTGAATGATCCCTTTTGTCTAAGGCCAATATACTTTTGTGGAAAAAATACACATTTCCCTTAATCTAAGTAGTTGGAGAAATGTGTTAAATGAGTGAATATACAAAAGATATTGAAACATGTCATAAAACCTTATCTCCCCCCACCCTGCCACTGAGAAAATGATCAGGAGTCAGCATTAAGTGTTTTATTTTATTTTTGTTGTTTTGAGACAGGGTCTCACTACGCAGCACTGACTGGCCTGGAACTCACTATGTAGACCAGGCTGTCCTGAACCTTACAGAGATCCATACATTTTATCATATTTAGATACCTCCCCCCCCACCCCGCACATGCTCAGTTTCATGTAAGGCCTATAATAGAGTCAAATTTGTGTTCCCACACGGCCTATGTTGTGGCTCCACCCACTGGAGCCTGATTTACCTACCAAGAGTCACACCCTTAAGTGAGACTGACTCTCCCTCCCAGCAGCCACTGGTGGACAATAGTTCCTCAGGGAGAGCTGGGGTTTCTCACCCACTTCCCCACACCTGGGCTGGCATTTCGTCTAGTTTGAGCTTATGTAGGTCTTGTGCATGCTGTCACCATTGTTGTGAGCTCATGTGAGTAACTTCCCAGCTGTTTGGAAAACTGTTTCCTTGTTGTCGCCCACCACCTCTGGCTCTGAGGATCTTTCCAGCTTCCTCTTCCTCAATGATTTCTGAGGAACAAACAGAGAAATCAAGATGGTGCTCACTTCAAAGCCTCGGCGTGGTAGCACAGGCCTTTAATCCTAGCACTCTGGAGGCAGGGGCAGGCAGATCTTTATGAGTTCAAGGCCAACCTGGTCTACAGAGTGAGTTCCAGGACAGCTGGGCTACAGGGAGACCCTGTCTTGAAAAAGACCAAAAAGTAAATAAATAAACAAAGCCTCATCTGTTCTGGCTAAGTTTCACAGTGGTGAAAGGTGCTATGCGTGCTACTGGAAGAGAAGATTAATCACCAGCCTTACCCAGATGTGAATCACAAGATCTATAACATCTGCCCTCACAAGATATGCCTACCAGTGTAAGAGTGGCAAGAATATTAGGGGAGTAAACAGTAACTTAAAAAATCTATCTATCTTCCTCAGTTTCTTTCCAAATAATCACCTTCAAACAATGTAGAGACAGGAAGATGTCAAACTCCCAGGCAGAAAATGCCCCTAGGGAAGTTTCTTCTGACCTCTAGGGTAGAGATATGACCCATCTTTTCCCTGCCCCCCCCCCCCCGTCTCCTCTCCCTATTCTAATTCTGACCCATTCTTTCTGTTTCTATGCACCTGTGACTTGGCACGGACGCCCTTGATGTTGAATTTTGATTGTTTATTGACACATTCACTTTCTTACTTCTCGGCTTTGGCTTCTGTGGGTCAGCCTTTTTCAACCCTGAAGGATCCTATGTTCCTCGTATCTACTCTACTACTTTAGGTAGCCAAGAGCACAAGAAAGAAGGAAAAAGAGAAGAGAGAGAGAGACAGAGAGAGAGGAGAGAAAGAAGGAAAAGGAGGAAGAGGAGGAGGAGGAAGAAGAAACCTACCTCTAACAAGTGGGGAGAAAGTGGCTCTACCAGAGCAGTCCCAAGTCTAGGCTTTGAGGAGATTTTCTAAGTCAAGTGCAGAATCTGATGGGAAGGCAATTCAGGGAAGTGCAAGGACCCAATGAGAAGAATAAATTAGAGATTCCTGCATATTAAAAAGACTAAGAAGTTAGCATATTCAAAAGAAAGTGAAAAAAATCAAAGCCCAGTAGAGATTTCTACCAATCAATTATGATGAAGAAATAAAGAAATCTTTATTTTTATTCACAAAATCTTTTTCTTTTTCCACCAAGAGTCATGATCATCCATGGGGACATTCTCGGGGCTGGGAAGGCTGGGAGCCAAGGGCAAACCTATTCCAAAGTTGTTCTCAGCATGCTTTGGAGGGTGTGAGAGGATGATGGTGATGAATGCCCACATTTCTGGGTAACTAGAGCCATTTTTGGTTCTTTTTTAGCCTTGGGCACTTTTTAATTTGGATCTGCCCACCTCAGCTCATGTCAAAAGCATTAAAGTTACCCACATTATAGCAAACTTTATTTCTTACTATAAAAAGCTTCAAAGGATACTTATCATTTTGCTTTTGAAATTAGATGGCAGCAAGTAACATTTATTTTGTGATTAGCTAGGGTGTCTCAGGTTATACAGCCAATTGTGCATGGCAAAGCAAGTAAATCTAGCCTACATATCACATTAGACGGTCATAAACTATTGATACATATTCAATTTAATAAGTAATGACATTGATAAATAAGGCACTTACTTATTTTTACTTTGCACTTTGCTTTTCTATGTATATGTATGTGTGCACTTGTGTGTGTGTGTTCATGTGCATGTGTGGCTGTGTATGGACATGTGTGTAGAGGCCAGAAGTCAACTTCAAATGTCATTTTTCAGGAGTTGTAAACCTTGTGTTTTGAGGCAGAATCGCTCGCTAGAACCTGGGACTCACTTGGCTTACCAGCAAGCTCCAGGAGTCTTCTGTTCTCCATCTCCTCAGTGTTGGGATCACAAGTGTGTACCACCATACACAGGTTTTTACATGGGTGCTGAGGACTGAACAGAAGCCCTCGTGCTTGCATGGTTAGCACTTACTGACTAGGCTATATATATCCCCAGCCCCTGTACTTCATTTTTTTGTATTTTGCGGTCAACAATAGTTCAGATCTCAAGCACCTTTGAAAGCTTTTGCAAAGACTGTGAGCCCTAAGCATCGTACCTCAAGTGCTTTGTGGGTACAAAGACTGTGAGCCCTAAGCATCGTACCTCAAGTGCTTTGTGGGTTTGTGTCATCCCTTGAAGACCAAGGGATGACACAAACCTCTCTTCAGCTGTCAGGGATTTGATGTTAAAAAGACACAGTCATTTTGCTTTTGAATTTGCAGGTCACTAAAGCCTCTGAATCAGTTTAAAGCCTCATTTAGAGGACTGGTAAGTTTTGTTCACCAACTGTCTTCGTAAGGAATGAGTGCTTGTGTGGGGCTATCAGCCTTGACATGGTGCATCAGAGTTTGTGCTCTGGCTATACTCTGAGTAGATGTGGAATGTTCAGGCAGTCATTACAGTGGATTTATTAAGCTTGCATACAAAGCAATGAGGGTTTACCTACAAGGGTGTAGGTGGTTCTTTCTTAAAAAATGTCAGGAGGTCATGAAGCTTCAGATTTTGGGAGTCACCGTGCCTACCATGACTCATCCTATATGATTTCAGCTTGTTCTAGCTGCTTGGTATCTTGGTCATTGATTCTGTGAGTTTGGCCGAGACCATTTGGGCTCCAAAACGTATGTGCTCCTGGGTTATAGGTCACCAGGCTTCTCAGTCTTCCAGGGATGTGCGGGCAAGCTGGGCACCACTTTCTGCCCTTACCAGTATGGTACTTCCCAAGGCTGCTGTCACAAAAACGAAGTGGCTTAGGACAACAGGAATTCATCTCTCAGTGCTCTAGAGATGGGAAGTCTGAAAACACAGACACTGACAGAGCCATGCTGCCCTCAAAAGCTCTAAGGAAATTTCTTTCTGTGCCCCTTCCAGCTGCCAGCGGCTGAGGGCATCCTTCCTTAGCTGGTGAACACATCACTCCAGTCTCAGTCTTCCTGTCTACATGGAATTTCTTGGGTCTCCTCATCTGTCTTTTTCTCCTTTCTCCCTTCCTTGGTCTAGGGTTAAACCCAGGGCCCACACATGCTAGGCAAGTGCTCTACCATGGAACTACTGTCCCAGACCATTTTTTTACCTTTTATTTTAAGATAGGATCTCTATAAGTTGTCCAGACTGGACTTGAACTTGCTCTGTAGCTCAGAAAGCCTTGAACTTATGAACTTCTTGCTCCTGCCTCCTGTGTAGCTAGGATCACAGGTTTATGCCACCATGCCTGGCTTCTC
Source organism: Rhizomys pruinosus (assembly GCA_009823505.1). Lineage (NCBI taxonomy): Eukaryota > Metazoa > Chordata > Mammalia > Rodentia > Spalacidae > Rhizomys > Rhizomys pruinosus. Next base: position 1,435,603 of record VZQC01000410.1, read on the forward strand.
TCTTCATATGAAGACACAAATGATTTGGTTTAAAGGCCATCTGGTCAACCTAGGATGATTCATCCCGTGTTCCTTAATTCCATCTACAATGACTTTTCTTTTTTCAAAGTAGGGTCACATTCACTGTTACCTAGGTCACACAATTAGACACATGTGTTGTGGGGTATGGGGGGGGATTTAATCCATGACCAGCCAGGTTACATAAATTAGAGGCAGGTATCTTTTCTGCCCATGATCTTTGTAGCCCTTCCTTTTAACTTTTTTTTTTTAATTATTTTTCTTTTTTTTTAAAATTTTTTATTTTATTTTATTTATTTCGGTATGTGTATCAATGTACTGTCTGCATGCAGGTTTGTGCACCCATGCCGTGCAATGCCGCGGAGGTCAAAAGAGGGTCTCGGATTCCGCTGGAACTGGAGTTCTCCTGGAATTGGAGTCTCAGACGGCTCTCGGCTGCCATGTGGGTGCTGGGGATCGAACCCGGGTCCTCTGTAAGAGCGGTCGGCGCTCCTAACCGCTAGGCCATCTCTCCAGCCCCTTAACTTTCTCTCAACAAAATTATGCTCTTTATTTTTTGTCAACTTGACACAAACTACAGTCACCTGGGAAGAGGGAACTTCAGCTGAGGAACTTCCTTCATCAGACAGACCTGCTGGCATTCTGTAGGGTTTTCTTGATTGCCACTTGATATGGGAGACCCTGTGGGCAGTGCCATCCCTAGGCAGCTGGCCCTGAGCTGTATAAGCCAAGGGAAGCAAGCCAGTGAGAGTTCCTCTGTGGTCTCTGCTTCAGTTCCTGCCTTGAGTTCTTGCCCTAGGTTCTCTCAATGATGGACTGTCATTGAGAGTTGTGAAATGAAATAAACTCTTTCTTTTTCCATGTTGCTATTGGTCAATGTTTTATCACAGCAACAGAGAAGCCAAACTAGAACAAATATCCTCAATGTTGAGGAGAAGCAGATGCCAAAGACACTCTTAGCATGGGATGACACTAATATCAACAGAGGGATGGAATTAATTGATATCCTAGTATCAAAGTTTGGTGCCTGGCTTATAAGAAGTCCCTTCTCATTGGAGTTAAGTCTTCCATTTGCTGACCTCTGTCATATTTCCTGGTCGTTTGTGATGTTTTGTGTGTATATGTGTGTCTGCATTCAGGTGTGTGTACATGTGTGCACATGGGTGCTTATGGAGGTCAGGGGACAGCATTAAATACCATCTCTCAGGTGCCATTCATTTTGTTTTTTTGAGGCAGGGTCTCATTAAATAGTTTTTGCTGGCCTGGAACTCCCTATGTAGACCAGTCTGGCCTCAGATTCATAGAGATCCACCTGCCTCTGCTTGAAGATCACTGGGTCAAAGGCATGTGCTGTCAGGCCGGGCTCCACCTTGTATTTTTGAGACAGTCTCTCTCACTGGCGTGGAATCACCAATGGCCTCAGGAATCTGCTTGTCTCTGTCTCCCCAACACTGGGATTCCAAGTGTCACCTTACCCAACTGTTTATGTTGGTTCTGGGGATTGAACTCAGCTCCTCTTGCTTGTACAACAAGTACTTTATCCATTGAGCTATCTCCACATCACTGTTTCATTTGACTCCTGGAACTACCAGCAGGACACTTGCTGCCATGGAAAAATCAAGATGGAGTCGTTTGCTCAGAAGACCCTGAGACAGTGACTGATAAGCTTTTATGAAGGGTGACTCAGGAGAGAACTGTGAGGGAGTGGAATAAGCCCCAGGCCCAGTGTCCTAATGAGCAAGATGTGGCTTTAGGCTCCCTTAGGTTCATTTCTACCGGACACTTCCTGGTGCCAGTCCAGAGCCCACATGAGATGGGTGAAGAAGGTGCGCCCCACTTTTGATAGTGATTCTGGGTTATTCCCAGGACCCTTAACTGGCTTTTCCAACCTGCTCTGTTAAGGGACAGAGCAAGCTATGATGGCCAGAGAGACCCTCAGAGTTTTGCATTATGGGTTCACCAAGGTCAAGTTGATCAGAGCAGGACTGAGGGGCTCTGAGTGGGTGCTGGTGCTGTGTACACGTGACTCCAGAGTCCCCCTTTTCCTGCCATGCTACAGTATTTTGTCCCAACTTGGGGGCACAGTCAGGACTTCTACACTTGTCCCCCAGCTACCCTATAATCAGTCCTCACCCAAATCCCATGTGCTGTGCAAGACATCATGAAGATTTTGAGATTACGTCCAGAACACTCCTGTCTTGGATGTCTCTGCAGTGTGTGTTTTGTGTGATGGGTTCTGTGTGACCCAGTGACATGCATCATACTTGAAAAACTTCCTCTGCTGACAAAATAAATCAGCTTTGCCCGCCATAGAGTTTGGCTTATTAGGGGAAAATGGAAAGGGGACATTAAATATTAATGCCACATATTTTCCTCTCCCTTGGCACCTTCTGTGCTGCTGATGGCTGCCCAGGCAGCACAGCCTTCTGTCTTCTTTTCTTCTGACGATGATAGGGGACAGGAAGGACCTTTGACAAGTCAGTGAGGGGCAGGCATGTAAAATGGGGCTCTGACTGGTTTTTCCAGGCTGCATTACTGTCTCCACTGAATGCCAGAGATGATAAGACTGAAACTTCATCTCTGGCAGAATCTTTCTATTCTAGCTGTGTGGCGTGGCCGTGTCCAGGGTGAGGAGGGCTGCGCCTGGAAGAGGAGATGGTTTCTCAGGAAGCAGGATGGAAGGAAAGAAGCCCAGAGATGCAGTTAAGGACTCCTGAGCACCCAGACAGACCACCTCTCAGCCTGTTGTCCTTGTCGATTTCCAGCAACCAACCAACCAGTGTCCTCACTTTAAAGCCCAGGCCAGTGCAGAGTGTGTTTGTGTTTTAAATTAATTTTTCAGGATGCATTAATCCCATTTTGTAAAAATTAAACCCTTAAGCATGCTGTGGAAGCTGCTTCCTGGAAGTGAATGAATGTTTTCCCGGAAGTCAGTGAGGGAGACTGTGGTGATCAGCCGGAAGTGGTGCCAGCACAGGGTTTGATGTTGGCCCACTCCCGTTCTCTGAAAAAGCTGCTGCTGCTTTCAGGTTTGGACCCCTGGCTGTTCTCTGGTCCCCACATGTCCTTCCCTCCATGCTGTCTACACAGGGTCACATCTGATGAATTTTTCCCAGTGACCATTTTTTTTTTTTTTTTTTGTATTTTCAAGACAGGGTCTTCCTTTAAGTCCCAGCTGGCCTGGAGCTCACGCTGTAGACCAGGCTGGCCTTGGGCTCACAGAGATCCACCTGCCTCTGCCTCTGAGTGCTAGGATTAAAGGCATGTACCACCATGCCCGGCTCCAGTGACCATTTTTAACCCCTTGTGCCTGAGTGCAGGAACCTTGAAGGCTGTGTCCTGCAGCACCAGGTTGAGCATCTCTGCCTGGCTTTCCATAGCTATCATAACCGCCCCTCTCTGCTTGGGCTTCTCTCTGCCCTCAGTCCTTATGGGTGTGGGCAGGGCCACTCCCTCCAGCAGCCTAGACGCACCATGTATGGGATGGTCCCTGGGCTTTTCCTCACGGTGTTTCTCCTTCCTTCCCTCTCTGGGGATCATGTTTTTATTCAATATCCACATCCCGGGTGAAGACTTTTCTTGTCCATGCTGGACCCGAGGGCTCTGCCTCTTACAACTCTTTCTAGGTAGCACTCCCGAAGCCACAACAGTTTCCTGGTGGGCTGCACTCATCCCGCTCCCAGAGATTCTTGCAGGGGGGAAGTGTGAACCTCAGTCAGGTGGTTGTCACTGTATCTCAGCGATTTTTGAGGCCTGTGTCTCCCCAGCTTGTTTCAAGGTATTTCACATCCATCTTCCCACTTTGTACCACTCCTGATTATGGCTAAAGATTGAGGACTGAGAGAATGTAGGTCCCTGTCTAAAGTCCTATAGCTAGCTAGAAGAGCCAAAAATTGGAGCCAGGGGCTGTGAGAGCCAGGTGCAGTGTCATGTACCTGTCATCCTAGCACCAGAGAAGTGGGGACAAGAGGGTCCCTGGAGCCCATTGACTAGACGGTCTAGCCAAATCAGTGAGCTAGGCTCAGTGACAAACCCTGTTTGAAAAACTAAGATGGAGAATGATTGATGAAGTTATCTAGCATGAGTGTCTGCTCTCCAGATGCATGGGTGCGTGTGTGTGTGTGTGTGTGCGCGCGCGCACGCGCACACACACACACACACATCCCCCTCCATGTGATGGGATTCAAAGCCAAGGCGGGCTTCTAAAATCTGGGCAGAAATGAAGGTGTGATATCTGCCACAGAACATGCAACATGTGCATATTGTCCCCCTAATACTGATCAGTTACTACTTGCACTGCTACATTGGTGCCCAGGGAGCCTGTGTAAGGGCAAGCCCTGGAGTCTGTGGCCCCTCTGTGTGCCATTGCCCAGGCTTCCAATGCTAAGGTCTGCACAGGAAAGGGAGGCTGCCCGTCAGGTGGGCAAAGGCCTCCAGGGACCCACATGGAGCTGTCAGCAATTTGGGTTAAGTGAGCATCCAAAGGCCAGTGCCACAGGAAGATCATGGGAAGCCATTATCCATGGTTGTTTACAAGTGAGAGGGAGAAACTCCTCAGTGGCTTCCTTGAGGAGAGAAGACATGTCCCTTGGGGGAAAATTAGGCAAATTGTGTGCTTGTTTGGGCCATGTGGGCTCCAGTCCCCATCGGGGAAATTAACTTGTCACTGGCTGGGCTGTCACTGTGTCCCTTCCCTGACTCTTGTGTTTCAGTATCATTGTTGTCATGGGGAGATGTGTGCATACAGACTTCACACACTCAAATCCAGAAGGGGGCTTCATGTGGGTGCTCCCCCAGGCTCTTGCAAAGAAAGTTACTGGCCTGTCTCCTCAGATGCTCCTGCAAAGCCTTCCTTTACCCTGAAGGCCAAGAAGCTCCCTGTGTTGAACTGCTTGCTCTCTATCCTGCCTGTCCTCTCCACTCAGAATGCAGTGTCGTTAGAGTGTGAGATGAAGACGAGCAGGAGCCACATAGATGCTCAGTGGTCAAGCACATGTGAGAATGTGCCTCAGTACGTATCAGAGCCTTCCATGTGCTAGGAGAGGACTGACTCATTTCCTAAAAATCTTTAGTCATGAAATGCTTTCAGTAGTAGAGCACAGCTTTCTGGAAGGTCTAATCCTCATACTGTAGGACAGTGGTATGGAGAAAAGACCAGAACTCTAAGAGGCTACTACACTAGGGAGAGTCTTCCTTACTTTGCCTGCTTCTTGTCTTGCGACCACAATACACAAGGAATAGGACACCTTAAAGAAGGCATTGGAAAGAGTCAGTGAGGTACATTTCATGGAGCATGGCAGGGGGAGATCAATGTTGGGTTCTCAGATTCTCATTCAGTCCCAACTTGGTACCCTAGTCACATCGTCCCTAAGAGAGCCTGGTCATTGCAAGAACTGACTGGAACGGTGGAGTTCTGCTAGAAACAGTAAACTTCTGCATCAAAGATTTTAAAAGAGACCGAGAAAATGATGAAAAACATGTTTGGCAGAATGCATGAGCTCTGGTGGGGAGGGGGAGCAAAGATGGGGCACGGGTCTAGATTTAATTGGAAATTTTGTATGAAATGCACAAAGCTTTAATAAAAATTGGCTTTGGAAATAAAAGGAAAAAAAAAGAAAAGACTTAAGAGGGTTCCAAGAATTTGTAACAGAGATGGAAGTTAGTATAGAGCAGAGGCAAGGAAAAAAAATGTTTATAGAAAATGAAGTGAAAAAAATGCACTTTGGTCTCTTCCATAGACTGTGAGCCACTTAAGAGTAGGAGTTAGATTTTGCTTTTTTGTTCCATGTCTTTGACCTGGCCTTACTACGTAGCCTGGCTTGGCCTTAACTCAAGCTTGCCATTCTCCTGCCATTCAGCCTCTTGAGTGCTGGGATTAGGACTATAACACCATGCCTGGGTTCAGAGGTTGCATCTTGCCACAACTCCTGTGTGTCCCAGTAAGACCCAGGGAGCTGTTTGATTGGTGATAATTGCATCTGTATCGAGTCTTGTCACTTCTTCAGTTTGGTGGATTCCAAAGAGTCCATAGATCTGTGCGAATGCTTTCAGGTGGGCGAACTTGTGCATGGAATTACTGAGCTGAGAAGGGATACATAAATCACTTTTCTTTGTAAGTTCACTGAAAACTTGCTGTCTGTAGATAATTTTCAAGACATTTTGTTATAAGAATAAATCACACTATCATCTCAATTGACGCGGAGAAAGCCTTTGACAAAATCCGGCATCCCTTCATGTTTAAAGTCCTAGAGGGAATTGAACTGGAGGGATCATTCCTCAATGTAATCAAAGCTATATACAGGAAACCCACAGCCAATATCATCCTAAATGGGGAAATGACAGAAGCATTCCCCTTAAAGGTAGGAACTCAGCAAGCCTGCCTCCTGTCACCACTCCTTTTCAGTATAGTGCTGGAAACCCTTGCTACGGCAATAAGGCAAGAAAAGGAAATTAAAGGAGTTCTAATTGGAAAGGAGGAAGTCAAGCTATCCCTTTTTGCTGATGATATGATTGTCTACCTAAGGGATGCTAAGAACTCCACCAGAAAACTCCCAGAAATGATTAAGAGCTTCAGTAAAGTGGCAGGATACAAAATAAATCTAGAAAAATTAGTAGCCTTTCTTTACACCAACAGCAAGCAACTGACAAAAGAATTCAAGGAGACCTTCCCACTCACAATAGCCTCAAAAACAATAAAATACCTAGGAACAAACCTAACCAAAGACACCAAGGATCTCTACAACAAAAATTTTAAACCCCTGAAGAAGGAAATTGAGGAAGACATCAGAAGATGGACAAACCTCCCATGCTCATGGATTGGGAAAATAAATATAGTAAAAATGTCCATTCTACCCAAACTCATGTACATATTTAATGCAATCCCAATTAAAATCCCCAAGAGTTTCTTCACAGGCTTGGAAAAAAAAATCCTCAATTTCATTTGGAAAAACAAAAGACCCCAAATAGCCAAAACAACCCTGAGCAAAAAGAGCAATACAGAGGGGATTGCTCTACCAGACATGAAACTATACTACAGGGCTATAGTCATAAAAAACAACTTGGGGCTGGAGAGATGGCCTAGCGGTTAAGAGCGCCGACCGCTCTTACAGAGGACCCAGGTTCGATCCCTAGCACCCACATGGCGGCCAAGAACCGTCTGAAACTCCAATTCCAGGAGAACTCCAGTTCCAGGGGAATCTGAGACCCTCTTCTGACTTCCGCGGCATTGCACGACACGGGTGCACAGACTTGCATGCAGACAGTACATTCATACACATACAGAAATAAATAAAAATTAATAAAAAAAATTAAAAAAAAATAAAAAACAACTTGAACATACAAGCCCCCCCAGCTGGATGGTGGGACCCTTGGGCTGTGTGGATTTGGGCACAATTGCTTGCAAATTGGTTTTACATGAAGGATGCTTGTACTCATAAATTTTACATATTGTTAAAAAATGAAAAAAAATAAAGAATAGAAAAAAAGAATAAATCAACAAAATAAAATTTAAATACCATATAAAACTTTTCCTGAACACAATCATGTCCCTTACTTTACATTTCCTCTGTGGCTGCTTTTTGCTGACTGTCCCCATCACTTCAGTACCGAGTCCTGACCTTCCTCAGAAGTTTGCTGGCCTATACAATTACACCGTTCTCAAGCAGTGACTAATGTGGGCTCTGAACCTGTGTTAAGTTTTGGGGGGGGAAGGGCAGACATACCTGTGAGGTCACTGGCGACCCTGTTATGGTGACCTCATAGTTGTCAAAGTCAATGCTGACCCCTTTAGTTTTGATTCAAGTTCTGTCTTGAATATTTCCAACCAAAAATCATTTTTTCATGCTGACACTTTCGTCCCTTTTGTCCTCAGAATCCTTGTTTCCCAAGTCCCTTCAGAATATCTAGTCAATAGTTAAAAGCTGGTACTTCGGAGACAGACTGCCAAGGCTTTACATACCAGCTCAGTTGTTTAATCTAATTGATCTTGAGCCTCAATTTCACTGTCTGAAAAACAAGTCAATCCATGAGTGTACTCATGAATTTCTCAGCTCTGTGCCCAACACATTCTAAGCACCCAGTAAAGGCTGGCTGCTGTGTCTCGGCCCTGTTTTCCTGCTCATCTATTTCTTGCCTTCCTTTCTTTGAAACAATGACATTCCCCAGGGCTTTCTTCTTGATCTAGTCTGGACTCTTTTGATTGAGAATTACTACTTAAATGACTTAATCATTCTACTTTGAATGTCATATATATATATATATATATATATATATATAAAATCTGTATATGAACAGCAAACAACTTTTCTTCTTCCTTTTATTTATTATGATTTTTAGATAGAGTCTTGCTATGGAAGTTCCTGGAACTCACTATGTAGTCTAAGCTAGTCTTGAACTCATGACAGTCCTCCTGCCTCAGCTTCCTGCGTGCTAAGATTATAGGCATGTACCACTCCACCCCCAGCTCTGCATAAAAAATATCTACAAATTTCAGAATCCCTTACATGGTAGCTAATAATGCCTGGTCCAAAGACCCATGGAAACCTTTATCCAAAGTCATTAACCTCTCTTTCAAAAAAAGTTTAAACTCACAAGAAAGCCTTTAATTGAGTTAAATAAAATTTTCTGTCTCAACAGTTACCCTTCCTAGTTCCTATCCTTTCTCCAGCCCCACACTGGCCACCAGAAGTCTATCTGTAGACAATTTCCGATAACTCATAGGACTTAAATCCAATAAGAAAACATGAGTTCAATCTCTTCTAACCAAAGGATATTTCCAGAAGGTTTAAGGCATATCAGTCTTGTCTTCCAAATCATGCCTCATCTGCCAAAATATTTAACTGTAATCAATTATCAAGGTTTTTTTTACTGTCTGATTTTCCTTATTTTCTAAAGATCAAACCCAGAGCAAGTATACACATACATATTCCAAGAGAACTGGTGTGTCTGAGTGCAAGCCACTTATCATGATCCAAAAGATTGACTCAGAGGCATAATTAATTGGAATTTATTTCAGTGGAAGTTATTTCCCTTCATCTCATTACAGAAACAAAAGAAGATTATAGGCCAGGGAATCCATGAGGTTTCAAGAGATTCTATTGATGAATGAAGTTGGAAAGAGTTGACAGGCGGTCAGAGATGGTTAACATCCAGAAATTTTTACAAAGAAACAGCAACTCTTGCCCATTAATCCCGCCTTGCCTCTTTGATCTTGAATGGCACTGTGGCAGCAAGTCAAGCACGAACCTGCCCTGATGTTAAAGGTCCCTAAAGACCGAGTCCCAGTGAAAGACTCTCCAAGAAATTGGAAGATTAAAAAGAGCAGCAATGATAATAATAATAATAATAATAATATCAACAAAATGAAGAAACAGCCAAACGAACAAACAAACCAATAAAACAAAAACTGTTGGAAAATGTGAATAAGCAGATAATCCTTATGGCAAGTTTGAAAACTCCTTACATTAAATATTCTCCATCTGCATCTGTTATATTAGTTTTATTTGATCCAGTCAATGAGGAAATTGATGGAGATGGACATAGAAACTTTGGGCCATAGTTCTTTTTGTAAGATGAAATGCTTAAATAAAGGAGAGTGTTGGGAGAAGGTGCAGTAGGTGTGACACTTGAAGGGTGTTTTTAGCACACCCCTTACAGGATTTTCTTTTGTCTTCTGAAGTATTAGTAGATCCTGTAGGTTCTATGAGCTTCTTAAAGGTTCTCAGAACTTGTAATGAAGCACTGTACTGTTTAAGAGCCCCAACAATTGAGGCCACTATTTGAGATGCCACTGGGCTGGAGAGATGGCTCAGCAATTAAGAGCACTGATTGTTCTTGCAGAGGACCCAGGTTTAGTGCCCAGCATCTACTTGGAAGCTAAGAACTGTTGGCAACTCCAGTTCCATGAGACCCAACACCACCTTCTGACCTTGTAGGCACTGCACAGCATGGGTGCACTTACCTACGTGCAGGCGGCATACTCATACACATAAACATAAAACTAACAATAAAATATATTTTTAAAATTGGATAGGACGAAGGGGACGTCTGCTCTTTGTGTTATCTTCTGGCCCAGCAGACTGAGCCCCAAAGCCTTTCAACATTTGTTTAACTCTGGAAGTGGCCTGAGGCCAGTAAATGTTCCTTTATTTCTGGAAATTACAGAAAAAGATGGCATGTGGGTATACAGAGAGTGGTATCTCCCAGAGTTAGGTCAGGCAGGGTGAAAAGCCAAGACGGCATAGACAGGAAAGACCCTCCTTTCTTTTCCGGTCAGGCCAGATTCCCATGAGACCTGTGGACCTGAGACCCACCTCCAGATCTGAGCTCCTGGCCTGGTTTAATTGGCCAGATTCCAACAGGTTACCATCTCCCTTCCCCCCAACAAAAGGTTCTCCCCGCCTCTCAGAAGCCAGCTTTCCAGGGCCCTCAGCCAAGAGACTGCACTTCCTGGAATAAATGCCTGCCTTTATATAGTTTTTACCTCTGACTGGCTTGGCCTTTTCTTAGCCTCGGTTATACTTCTCACCCAGCACAGCTGGTGTTCAGCTCAGTGCTCCAAGTTGTCCAGTTAAACAAATGAAAAATGTAAGTTGTGTCAGAAAAAAGTGCAAATAAGATGGCTCAGGGTTAAGATCTTGAGTGGTTTGGTGGTTAAAATTACACTCTTGTTTATGAGGGGAAATGGATTTTAAAAATACTATATACAACTGGGTGAATTAGGCAACCATCTATTATCCACTGAGTCACAGCATAAGCCACCCTAATGGTAACAGAGAAAGCCAAAGCCACCACAAGCTGGAGAGACTCATGCATGTCCACTATTCCTACTTTAGCCCTCGGAAGGACAAGAGCTGAGATAATTGTTCTCTCCCCCTGCCACTCCCACACCCCAGAGTGATGGCTCACATTGCATTCCCTTCAAATTTGAATTCTTCTTGTTGTCTGGCCACAGGCCTTGCATCACCTGGCTCAACAGTAATCGTTAGGGCAGAGGATGGGGAAGTTGCAGCCAAAGCTCATACAAGACATTGACATCCCTGCACTATTTTATGTTACATCATTGAGTCAGAAGACGTAACTCTGTCTACTGTTTTCATCTTGTAGGCCTTCCCAGACAGATGCTGTAGAGGGTTGTCAGCATGCTGTAGCCTCGTCCTCAAAATGTTCCAATGGGTAGAAGGTTTCAGGTGGACTCTAGAGGCTTAGATGGGCAGGTCAGGGCTGTGTGTGTGTATGTGTGTATATGTGTTCAGAACAGCATGTCCCTATGTTATGCACCTTCCAAAAACTATTACAGTAGATGCTGTGAGGGGCCCTCAGCTACTCCTGATAGCCAGGATATTCCTTTATTCAGCTGATGACAGGTTGGTTGATATAGGATCTTAGCTAGGAGCTGTCCTCCATCGAAGGGAACTGCCTCACTTGTGTCTGCTCCTATGGTGGGGCATTCTGCAAGCCATCATGGGTCCTTGTGAGTATAAGCCCTCAGGCTTTTACCGGGATCTGGGGCAACACTGAAGCCTGCCCCCTTCTCCAGCTCCAGACACCCCTGTAGGGTCAGCAGAGGCCTCCGTTACAATCACACAGAGCCCACGTTCTCCCTCTGCCCACTCTTGCTTACCTTCTTCCCTTCTCGCCTGAATCCCGGGAGCTCTCCTGCATGAAACTGTAACCTTGGTTAGAAGCTCCCCACTGACCAGCACCTGTTCCCCTTCTGTTCAAGTGGATGCATAGAAAATGGAAATCGGCCAGTCATTGCTGATTTCTGATGTGATCACAATGGCAGCTTAATCCCCCAAAGCTGGGGATGTTTCAGAAAACAGAGCTAGTCTCCCAAGGACCCCTGAGATTCACAAGACTCCTGACTCAGTGTTGAAGATCTTGGGGTGTTGGGACGTATCCCAAGGACACATGCATGAAGGTCACACTTGACATTCTGCCTTAAATTCTGTACTTTTACTATTCATTTATTTTTTAAAAATAAATTAAAAGAGCCGGGCGTGGGGGCGCATGCCTTTAATTCTAGCACTTGGGAGGCAGAAGCAGGCGGATCTTTGTGAGTTCAAGGCCAGCCTGGTTTACAGAGTGAGTTCCAGGACAGATGGGGCTACAGGGAGACCCTGTCTTGAAAAGACAAAAAAAATAAATTAAAAAAATTTCTGGGTATATGTGTGTGCTTGGGAAAGTTTATGTGTACCACATTGTGTGTGGGAACATGTACAGGCCGGAAGAGGGCACCAGATCCCCTATAACCGGAGCTACAGATGGTTGTGAACTGCCATGTGGGTGTGCTGAGAATTAAGCCTAGTCCTCCACAGAGGCAGTGCGCTGTTAACTGCTGCATCATCTCTCCAGCCCCTCTCATTCCTTTCTATCTGAGGACTTACTGGTCTTTCATGAAACCTGTCTTGAAATGACAGTGAAATACTGTGGAGACAGTCCATGCTCAAACCCCAGCTCTGCTATTTACTGTCTCTGTGATCTTGGAGTTGTCAAAATGCCTCCCAGGGCCATAAAGTTCTCATGCGAGCTGAGGTACGCATTTCATTGACTTCACAAAGCAGATGTGAGGTCCAACAAAAGGTTGTATGAATGGCAGTAGGGACCCTGGCAATAGTCAAGGCTGAGCAAGGAGGCTAACACGTTAACACATCAGTTAACATCTAAGCAAGATTTTATCTACCAAGCCTATCCAGGCCCCACCAGAGCAGCTGATGGAGACCCTGGGAAGGGTTGTCAAGCAGAGCATCTATCTTTTTTTTTATTTATTTTTATTTTTTTATTTAATTTTATTTATTTCTGTATGTGTATGAATGTACTGTCTGCATGCAGGTTTGTGCACCCGTGTCGTGCAATGCCGCGGAGGTCAGAAGAGGGTCTCGGATTCCCCTGGAACTGGAGTTCTCCTGGAATTGGAATTTCAGACGGTTTTCGGCCGCCATGTGGGTGTTGGGGATTGAACCCGGGTTCTCTGTAAGAGCGGTTGGCGCTCTTAACCACTAGGCCATCTCTCCAGCCCCCGCAGAGCATCTATCTTTAAAAATATTTATTTATTACTGTTGTGTGCCTGTGTGTATGATATGTGCGGGTGTAGAGGTCAAAGAAGAACTCTGTGGAGTTGGTTCTTTCCTTCCACCTTTGTGTGGGTTCTGGGGATAGAACTTGGGTTGCCAGGCTCATGGGGAAAGTGTCTTTACCCAGTAAGCCATCTCGCTGGCCCCAGAACTTGTGAATGTGGTCCAACCTCTTACAGAATGGAGTTCAAGTCTCAATTGTGTCCGTCATTTGGGCAAGGTTCTTAACGCTTCGCTCTCCATTTCTGCATCCATTCCTCAGTGTACCTGTCATCAGATGGCTGCTTCTGAAATCAATGAAGAATTTAAGCAAAGGATCTAGAAGCAACTTAGTAAGTGCCAGCTTTGCTATTAGCAGACCGGAGCAGACTCCCAGCACTATCACCAGCACAGCGCTTCTGGTAAGAATATGTAATAACCCTCTCCAAACCTCAGTTTACTTTGTGACAAAATGGAGTGCCACCACATATAAATGGCCATTCTGTAAGTCAGAGAGAATCTACCTGAAGGCCCCAGCACTATGGCTCTTACTCTAATCACTATTTCAGAGGAAGATCGTCTTTCATCAAGGGGCCAGATAAATGTCAACAGAGCAGTGATCTCTGGAGGAGTGCAATGGGTGAGTCTCTGTGACCAGCTCCAGAACTTTCTCCCTAAGAGTGAGAAGTTACCCTGTGAGTTCTCTGACCAGGTTATTTGTTTCCCAGCGGGGAATCAATACATAGTGCTCAGCCAACCAGGCTTGATTCTCACTATGTTCTGGGAACTCTCTAATGTCAAGATTTGTAACACAAGTCCTGACTCAGAACAAGGAGCTCTGCCAGGCCTCAGACAAAAAGCTTGTTGGTCCTTGAGCTGGCTCTGGTCACTGCCTTGGCCAGGTGACTGATGGTTGACTTTTAGGTGGCCATCCCTGCTTAGAGCTCTTCAGAGAGAACTTAGAATCCTTACTGGGCCTTCTGTTATATCCATAGGCCGGTGAAGATAGAGAAAATATTTTTTACTTCAAAATGCTTAGACAGGCCCCATGAATACCAAAGGAATCTGCCTTCCATCAAGGGAGGAAGCAGGTGTTATGGGGGCACATGAAGTCCACTCACTACATTACAGACATGTAAAATGAGACTTCAGCCCTCCCTAGTGACTTGGGCCCAGGGGTTGCAGGTTGTGGGAACAAGAAGTTTGTTTAACTTAGTTCCAGGAAAACATAGCAGCCTTTTTCTAAACATTCAGGGGTAGCTCCTGAGACCCAGCTGTGAGAAATGCAGCCTGACCTCATGGAGAGTGGGAAGTTGCCCATCTCTCCAATGGCATAGACGACTGCCTGCAGCTGTCCCTGCACTATGTCCCTGGCTGGTATCCCCAGCCCTGCCCATGGCTTTGTTTGGCTTCAGAAGATGCCAGCTCCTCCTGGTTCACTGACACACCGGCAATCCATCACATTCTGATGAGAAAGAATTTGATTGGTTTGGGCTCAAGTATTAGCTCTAGGTCCAATCAGCTGTGATCAAGGGAAAGGAATCCCATGATGTCATGGCTGCTCTCTCCATTGCTGTGAACAGAATAAGATCTCCAGTAAGTAGATGAGAGAGGTCCAGGGGCAAAGAAATAAAGGACATTTGGAAAAATTGCTTTGGCTTTCTGAATTTTCCTTGCTGAAAATAACATCTACTGGTCATGAAGTGTCAGATTAAATCATGTTACAGAGAAGATTCAGTTGCCACCTGTATCCCCCAAACCTGTTTAGCCATATCTGGCAACCTAATAATCTTTTTTTATTGCGATGAGAACAATTTATATAAAATATACATTCTGTAGGTACAGGTGTACAGTAGATTGCTAAAGCTTATTCATCTTGCTTGGCTGACATTTTATGCTGCTGATAACCAAATATTCATTCCCCCTCTTCCTGACAACCACAATGCCACTCTTTACTTCTAGATATTAAATTATTTATATACTTCATATAGGGATAATTTTGCAAAATTTGTCTTTCTGTGATTGGCTTATCTTACATAGCATCATGACTTCAGGGTTCAATTATAGTATCCTATATTGCAGTATTTATTTTTATTTATTTTAATTAATTAATTAATTGGTCTTTTTGAGACAGGGTCTCTCTGTAGCCCCAGCTGGCCTGGAACTCACTATGTAGACCTGGCTGGCCTTGAACTCACAGAGATCCACCTGCCTCTGCCTCCCGAGTGCTGGGATTAAAAGTGTGCACCACCATACCCAGCTATTTATTTTAAGATTTAGTTATATTATTTTAAAATTATGTGTGTATCTGTGTGTCTCTGTGTGTGTGTGCATATGAATGGAAAGGCCCTCAGAGTCCAAAAGAAGGTGTCTGATCCCCTGAAGCCAAAGTTGTCAGTTGTGAGCTGCCCAATGGAACACAGGTCCTCTGCAAGAGCAATAATTCCTCTTAATCATCCAGCCATATCTATAGACCCAGTATTTGCTTTTAAAAAAACTGAATAACTCCAGGCCAGGTGGGGTACAGGAAGTCCCTGTCTCAAAAATACCCCCCCCAAATAACCCCAACTGACTAGTATTCCATTTCTGATTCCAATGTTTTGGAGAAGCATTCCTTTTTTATTTATTTATTTATTTATTTATTTATTTATTTATTTATTTTCTATGTATATGAATGTACTGTCTGCATGTAGGTTTGTGCACCCGTGTCATGCAATGCCATAGAGGTCAGAAGAGGGTGTCAGATTCCCCTGGAACTGGAGTTCTCTTGGAATTGGAGTTACAGATGGTTCTCAGCCACCATGTGGGTGCTGAGGATCGAACGCAAGTCCTCTGTAAGAGCAGTCGGCGCTCTTAACTGCTAGGCTATCTCTCCAGTCCCTGGATAAGCATTCCTATGTGGGAACTATTGGATCATGCTGGTGCTGTTTCTAATTTTGGAGGAATTTCTGCATTGTTTTCCATAGTGGCTGCACCAGTTTTACCTTCCCGTGAACAGCATGGAAGGGCTCTAATTTCCAGATAACTTTACCAACATTTGTTAACCTTCATTTATTGATAATGGCCATCTTGATGTGTGTAAAGTGATACCTTCTTGGAGTTTTGATTTCATTTATCTGACAACAAGTGACACTGAACATCTTTAATTTATCTGCAAGCCACTTGTATGTCTTCTTGAAGAAATGTCTGTCTAAATCCTCAGTGCATTTTTAATTAGGTTATTTGGGGTTTTTTCTTAAGCTATTGGATTATAGTAGTTGTTTATACATTTTGGAGCTATTAGCCCCTTATCACATACATGGCTTACAAATATTTGCTCTGAAAAAAGAACTTCCCTGAAGAATGGATTTACTTCATGGTCTACTCTTCAAGGAAGTTCTTCTTTGGGGATTTCTAGGACCCCTGAGGAATGTATGTGTTTCCCACAGGTCACTGCCTCTTATTATACCTTCTTGGTATTCTCAATCATAGCTGGTAATCTCTTGGATGATGTTTTCTAGAACATCTTTATCTTAACATGGCTGAAAGCTTCCTCCTTCAGTCTCCAAAGCAGACCAGAAAGAGGATGCCGATGAGAGGTATCACCACTTTACCAAGTGCTCAGGGTTAATAGATTTTACTTAAAAGAGTTTTTACCTTTGTGTAGCTTCTACTGGGCTTTGGTGAGTCTAGAGGACTCCAAAAGGACCTTAAGAACATTTGTACAGATGAGTGCCAGGCCACTAACAGATACAGGAAGATCTTCATCTTTTCTGCATTCAAAGTCCCTGTACCTCCACCGCAGGTCATGTTCATTCCTTCTGAAAGCCAAACCCTCACCTATGAAAGCCAGACCTTCTCCCAGTCTGTTCCTTCAGCTTAAATATCCCCACTAGAACAACTCAATAGTCTGGGACCAGATTTGGAGGCTTAATCCTGACCAGAGTCTTATCACCTACCAACATTCAGTGATGAAAAAAATGTGTCTCCAACTCTCAGGGCTTAGCACCAAAGAACTTGTGATTGCATTTCTCATCAAAGGGATGAACTCAAAGAATATACAGTGATTTTTAGGCACAGGATAGTGAAATTCCACATTGTACAGGAAAGAATTTCTGACTACAAATTTTATCTAAGGAATATACAATAAAATATTTGGTAATGATGAAGAAGGAGAGCCTTACAACCCCCCTACCCCTAACTGAGGAGCTATGGACAGTTGATGGCTTCCAGGAGAGAGAGAGAGAACATTTTTTCTTAAAGGGTGTGGCCCCACACCTATGAGTACACAGGCAGCACAGATTGGGCTCAGTGGGAAAGAAAGAGGAAAGAAATAAAGGAAAGAAAGAAAGAGAGAGAGAAAGAAAGAAAGAAGAAAGAGAGAGAAAGAAAGAGAGAGAGAAAGAAAGAAGAGAGAGAGAGAAAGGAAGGAAGGAAGGAGAAGGAAAGAAGAGGAGAGGGGAGGAGAGGAGAAGAGAAGAGAAGAGGAAGAGAAGAGAAGGATGGAAAGGGGGAAGGACATGAAGTTTTGAGGAGGTAGAGGAGTGGAGGGTGGATCTGGGAGGAATTAGAGTAGGAATTGAATATGATAAAAACCCATTATATATATATATATATATATATATGCAGTTCTCAAAGAATAAACAAAAGGTATTATTTAATTTTTTTTCTGGGGACTGGAGAGATGGTTCAGAAGTTAAGAACACCAGCAGCTCTTGCAGAGGACCTGAGTTTACTATCCAACATCCACATGGTGGCTAAAAACTGTCTGTGACTCCAGTTCTAGGGGAATCCAATGCCTTCTTCTGACGTCTTCATGCATTGCACAACATGGGTTCCCTTCCATTCATACAGACAATATACTCATACACATAAAATAGAAATAACAAAATACTAAAAAAATGCTAATGAAATCCACTAGTGTGAGGAGCGGGCTCAGTGACATGTCCATGCCTTATCAAGAATCAGGGGAGTGATGTGACTGTCCCAAAGTGGAGATCCTCTCTGTCTTCACAGAATAGAGGCAGTCTGAAATTCCAAGGCTGCTTTCCAACCAGAAACCTTTAAAGCGTCAGTGCTTTCCAGGAATCTTGTTATAGAAGTTGAGCTTCTTTCATCCTCTCAACAGCATTATGGGGTAGTATATGACTTCTTTTGACAAGGAAGGAAAGTGAGGCCCAGAGGGATGCAGAAATCATAGGACACATTCAGATCCCAGCTTTGGCTGCACCCCATGTGGGTTTTACCTCAGGCCTGTCCTAGGCTCCTTCCAGGCTACAGATTCTGGGTCCACATGAGACTTGGAGACTCTCATGGGAAAGCAGGTTGTTATCCTCTAGAGTTCAGAGCCAAGGACAGGGATGGCGGCACATCTGTAGAGCCTGGTGTAAAGCAGAGCATGGAACCTTTGTCCGAAAGTTAATATAAATTCCAAATATGACAGTAGAACATTAAATGGGCATGGGGCTTCTGTACATATGGGGCCCTTAGTAGGTCACATGCCTTGGTCACTGAAGCTTGGCCCCTGATATGATCTGGTGCCAAAGGCAGTGGCAGTTGGTTTTTTTTTTTGAGCCTTTTCCCTTGCCTCCCATCACATACCATTGACTGGCAAAGCAAGCCAGGCACTAGGGGTTTGGACATTCCATATACACTTTGCAGTTTAGCTGTCTTTACTTCTTCCCTGTTGTTGTTTTGAGTAATCTGTGTGGCTTTTGAAGAAATTGCTTTAACTGGTTGGAGCTTTAATAAGACATGAAAAAATCAGAGGCAAAGAGGGCACTGATAAAAACAGCTTTTATTCAGCACTGCAGGCTATGCAAGCTTCTCGGAAGCAGTGGGTGGCATGGGGTGTAGACAGCATGCGGCTGGGGGAAGGGGGGGTAGGGGTGGCCAGGAAGCTGTGCACAAGGATGCTTAGCTCTAAGCAGCAGAATGACCATGGGAAACATATAAGCTGGGAAAAGTGAGAAGGAAATCGGGAAAACAAACTCCCTATTCCATGACTGCCAAAGGCAGAGGGAATGTTTCCAGAGCAAGGAGCATAAATTATTAACAGCCCTGCTAGTTGTTGGGGTCCCATTTGTTTCCCTCAAGAATAGAAGTGTTTGAATACCTGGCTGGGTCTTGCCAGGAGGTAGGGTTTTCCGAACAGGATCTACTGTGGACTGAAACTTCCCAGGTTCCTAGCTCACTGAGAAAGCCAGCCTCTGGCTTGGTGATTCACTCAATGGGCCTCCGGCATTCTAGATGCTGCCTACAGGTAGACTCGGGGATACAGTGGATAGCCCATGACCTCATGGAACCCTCAGGCTGAAAGGCCAGCCAGATGTATGATCCAGCAAGTGGACTTGTAGAGGAGGGAATGAGGGGAGTCCCCAGGAGGGACACGATGGAAAGAAGACCTCTCTCTTGATAAGCAACACTCAAGGAGAAATCTAATGGGTGGAATTTATCCCCAAGTGTTGGGAATGGTGGAGGTGCTGGTTAATTGGAGATGTCAATTTGATTGGACAATAAAACAAATGCTAGGGCTTTAGTGATTCCCATCCTTGGGTGTGTCTGTGAGGGAATCTCTAGAGGGGATTAACTTTGAGGAGACGATCAACCTGAAAATGGGGAGCACCATCCCATGGTGACTGAATGAAAGGAAAATGGAGAAAGCCAGGGAGAATCAGCACTCTCCTTTCTCTGCTTACTGATCACAGAGATGTAAGCAGCCTCTGCTGCCACAGACAGGAGCCGGTCCTGCTGCTGCCCCTGCCCTGCCATGATGGACTGTGTCCCATGAGCTGTAAACCCAAATAAATCTTTTCTTCCTTAATTTGCTTCTTCTAGGTGCTTGGTCAGAGCAATATGGTCGGCGATAGCAGTGGGGATGAGGAGGGGATTCCTGGTTGAGAGGAAACACTTTCCGAGGCCAGGAAAAAAAGAGTACTTTGCATATTGAGTGATGCATTGCTGGAAGAAGCTTCTAGCCAGCAGTGTTAATTGCATATCTACCACGGGCCTCAGCTGTAGGGAGCCAACCCATGCACCCACTTCCCACTGCATCGCCTGATTTCCAAGTAGAGCCTCTTGCCTTTCTCTCTTCTCATTTATCACTTAGCTCTCTCCCTTGCATGATTCCATGTCAGCAGGATATAAATATACAAATTTACCCCCCCCACACACACACTTTAAAGACCAAAATGAATTGATTTTTAAAAGTAAGATGGAAGTTAATTTCATTTTCACAGGATTCCCCCAAGAGGGAGCAGCTGGTTGGGGAAACCACCTCCATAAGGTGAGGAGGACCTAGAATCTCACCTTTTGTTTCTCCATCCATAAAGTGTTCTTAACTAATGTTGGTTTCTAAACAGCTGTCCACACCACTTTGCCCCAAGGAAAGCCAGGAGAGAGAGAGAGAGAGAGAGAGAGAGAGAGAGAGAGAGAGAGAGAGAGAGAGAAGAGAAGAGAAATATTGGGGAGGGGAAGAGAAGAGGGCCTTATTTTTAAGGTTGTTCATATCTCATTGGCCAGAGCACAGTCATGTGACCACCCAGCATAGGGGAATCTGGGTAATGTATTCTACCTGATTCCCACATCTAGCAAAAGCTCAAAGGTTCTCTTATTGTAGCATGAAGATGGAAATGGATACTGAACTAAGGAGAAGCATCTATCCTATCCCATTTCTGGTTTGTGACCTTATAGAACTGTCATCATAGATAGTAGGAGGGACTCTCCTATTGGTTCAGTCCTGGTATCCCCATATTTCTTACAGACAGTGGAAAGGCAGATAATATCAGTGCTGAAAGCTAAGCAATCCATGCCCAAGCTAAACCTTACCAGAGTCAAGTCAAGCAGTAAAAGATTTCTGAGATATATATATATATATATATATATCAATAAAGCATTTGATTTTCTCAGGGTAGAAATACTTGCTTTATGGAGAGGAGTTTTGTTATTAGAATGATGCTAAAGCAGTCCTCATTTGGGCCTTGAAGCCTCTCAGTTGAGAAGAAACAGCAAGGGCCAGAGTTATACATGAGCTGTTACAGCCTGAATTCCTCAGATAGGGTGAGACAGGAGGAAGAAAGAAACCAGTAAGGAGAACTGGCCAACTATGGACATGAATGTGAGTATGAATGTGAATATATTTCCCTGGAATCATCTTTGGGAGCCTAGAGGCAGGCCACCCTTGAGTGAATAGGTTCAACCAGACAGATGATCCAGATAATCCAATAAAACGCTTCTTGTTTTTGTGATTAATCTAGCCGTCACACTGTGTTTCCCGGCGTTCAAGTTGTCAGAAAGTGATTCTGAGTCTAGACGTTCACTTTCTGATTCATGCAGAGTTCATTTTCATCTCAGGCCTACCTCCATGCTGCCCACTCAAGTTTCATACAATAACATACGAATCAGAAGGCATTAAGAGCAGAGCAGGCCATTTCAGGCACTCCAGGGCTCAGCATCGGTAATGTTTTTGATTCAGGGTTGCGTGTGTCTCAATGTCCCCTCCATCCTTCATCATCGTAGATAGTGTGATGGTGGCTTGTGTGTGCACACTCATCTCTTGCTCTGTAGTGAGAGATTTGGAAGAACAAGACTCCATCTTGGTTCGTATGGTCTTTCCCGTGTCTGGACTGATGCCTGGCGCATGGTATTTATTCAGTCAGTGCTAGCTGAACTTTGGTTCTGTTCAGATGCCAAGGCTGGCAATGGTTCTTTGAGTTGGTTTGCCCGTGGCGTTATCAGAACACTTCATTTCTGTTCCATTTGCACTCCTTCTCAACCAGACTCTCCCCACACCCCTTCCTCCAGGAGTCTGTTCTTGTCTTCAAAAATGGAAAGAATGCTTGTGAGAGATTGGAGGGTGTTTATGATAAAAATTAATGATAAGAGATAGATAGACATGGTGACTTCTGCCTGTAATCCCATCATCTATGAGGCTGAGGCAGGAGGATCAATGTGAGTTTGAGGCCAATCTGGGCTATATAGTGAGTTCCAGGCCAGCCTGGGCCATAGAGATCCTTTCTCCAAGCAAACAAAAACCAAACAAAAACATATCAAAACAAATTCGTGATAGGAGGGAATTAATTGTTGGGGAATTTCTTATCAATAAAGCATGTGTTTACCTTAATTTGTTGACTTCTTAGACATTTTCTCAGAGAAATAAAAAACTTCAAAACAAGTATCTGAATATTTAAATCAACTTTATTTGTAATAGCCTTACATGAGAAACCACCTGAGGGCCCTTCAACGGGTAGAGTTCACAGAAACTCTCCTACACCTGTACAATGGAGTGCCACTCTGCAACGAAAAGGAACACATTTTGGGATATGCAGTGTATTAGTTTTCTAGAGCTGGTACAACAAAATACCACAAACAAAGCGCCTGGAACAGCAAAAATGTATTTCACAGTTCTGGAGGCTGGAGGTCAAGGGCAAGTTGTTGAGACCAAGATGTCAGAAGACTTTAGGCGTGCTCTCTGACAGTGAAGGAAGGGTTTATTCTAGACCTTTCTCCCACATCCTGACATTTCCATGGCTTGTGGTGGCAAATGTCCAGTCTTCACATAGTGTTCTCATTGTGTGAGAGCCTGTGCCCAAACTAACATTTTATGAGGACATCAGCCATCCTACTCCATAATGGTCTTGTATTAACTGATTATTACATCACTGGACACTGGGACCCTATTCCAGATAATTCCACATTCTGAGGTACTAGAAGTTAGGAACTCTACATGGAAATTTTGAGTGGGACATAATTTAACCATAATATGCAACAACATGGATACCCTTCGGGCAAAAGACCAATCTTAACAGGTTTCATCCTACATGATTCCATTTATGAAACACTCAAAATGGCAATACCACAGGGACAAAGAAGAGAGAAGTGGTTGGCTAGAGGGACAGGACCATGGGTGGGCAGACCATGAGTAGCAGTTCTTATAGTGGCAAGTCATTCTGTACCTTATTTGATGGTCATTATATGAGTCCATGTAAGGAATCAAATGGCTTTGAACTACACACACACACACACACACACACACACACACACACACACACACACACCACACCCAGGACTGTATGTAAAAACTGATGGAAACTGAATATGGTCAGTAGACTAGTTAATACTATGTCGGTTTTCTGGTTCTGTAGTTAGAAAACATGTCATCACCTTGCAACTTCCCATGTGTCTGTAATTATCCCAAAACCAAAGATTTAAAAAGTTAATCCTATGGCTGTGTTGGGAGAGGATGGGCAGGAGGAAACAAAAATTCAGACTGTAGACAGAGTTAAATTTCTTCTGATCTGGTCACCACTGTGAAATTCCTGTATCGTGTGGTGTGCTGTCGGTCACATCAGCCTTCCTTCCCTATGAGCAGTGCATGAGACAGGGCTCTCTAGAGAAACGGAACCAACAGAAAGCATGCATATATTATAAATGGAATTTTCTAGAATGGGCTGTGTAGTCTAGCAGTGGCTGTTTTACCACAGAGAGAATGAGAACGCTGGCAGCTGCTCAGTACATAAAGTTGGATGTCTCACCAGTCCCAATCTGGTGCTGAAGGCTTGAAATATTCCTGGAGATTCTCTGATCTTCAGTCTGTGTTGAAAGGCTGAAGAGGCTGGAGTCTGATATCAGCAAAAGATAGCAGCATCAGCAGCATCAGCAACAGCAGCAGCAATAATGGGGTAGACGCATTACCAGAAAGCATTGTAGGCAGGCAGGCCTTGTCCTCAGAACTCTTCCTGTCTGGGCCACCTGCCAGGTTTAGAAGGGGATCTTCTCCACTCTGTTAACCCTTCCTTCATATCTCCTCACAGACCCACACAGAGGCATATCTTTTAGTTAATTCCATATTCTATGAAGTTGATAATAAGAATTATCATAAATAGTAATGAGGAACTCTAACAAGTGAGATGTCCAGTGGCTGAAGAGAGATCAAAACACAGATATTTATCTCTCTAGATTCCATCTCGACCTGTCCGTCTAGGGGCTCAACAACTCACTTTGCTTTTGTATTAATTCCATTAAAGCTTCATTTTATTAGCTATGAGTTTTTTTTTTTTTTTTGTGGTCTTTTTGAACAGGGTCTCCCTGTGGCCCCAGCTGTCCTGGAACTCACTATGTAGACCAGGCTAGTCTTGAACTCAGAGATCCACCTGCCTCTGCCTCCCAAGTGCTGGGATTAAAGGTGTGCACCCCACTATGCCCAACCTATGAGTTGTATTTTAACTGTATAACTATATGTGTACCTATATATCTATATATTGCAATCAGAAAAAATTAGTTATTTACTCAACACTTTATAGTTCCAATGGAATTGCTTTTTTAATTTTTGTGTCTTTTTTGAGACAGAGTCTCCCCGTAGCCCCACTTGGCCTGGAACTCACTATATTGACCAAACTGCCCTCAGTCACACAGAGATCTACCTGCTTCTGCTTCCTGAGTGCTGGGATTAAAGGTGTGTGCCACCACACCTGGCTTTTCCTAATTTTTTAAACATTTATTTTTATTTTTCTTGCATGAGTGCTTGCCTACATGTATTTATGTGGAACACATGTATTTGGTACCTGTGAAGGCCAGAAGAGGGCACGAGCTCGCCTCGAACTGGAGTTATAATGATCGTGAGTATCTGGAACCAAACCTGGATCCTCTACTTAGAGCAATCTCTCCAGCCCTAAGATTTCTTTCTTTCTTGTTTTTTTTTTTTAGTTTTTATTGAGTGCATTTCATACATTTCTTAATCAAATTTAGACTCATTCCCCCATCCATGCCCACCCCTCATGCAAAAAAGTATTGAAATATATTTCACATAGTATAAAATTCCGCATTTTTAGGAATCAATCTGGAGGCCCTCAGCACATTCAATCTTGTTCCAAACATTTCTCTCACTTTATCTGTGAATCTGTGTCTTCTTAGTCTTCCCTCTCTTTAGCTCCTCTGGCCACCACCAATCTGGATTTGGTCTCTCTGGATTGGCCCATTCTGAATATTTCATCTACATCAAGGCATGACCTTTTGTGTATGGCTTCACTTGTTCAGTGAAATCGTTTTGGGGTTCACCCACCATTATAACATGCATCTGTGTTCCATTCCTTTTCCTGTCTACATAGGATTCTATGACACATATCACCTATCATTTGTTCCTGGATCCCTCCTCAGTGAACATCTAAGCTGCTTCTGCCTTTTGGATATTGTGACTGACCAAGTAGGTCTTTTGCTTGGTTTATGTCCCACAAAATATCTCCAAATGATGCTCCCATTGGGGTCCACCGGGACTCAGTCAATTAGGGAACAGGAGTCAACAGACAGCCCATGTGAAGGAGCCAATGAGGACAGGGCGGTGATAACTGTGTTGATGGTGTAGGGAACAGGGATATGGAAGCCTGTGAGGGACAGAAAGCACCAGTGCTTCCAACTTCAGGAAGCCATCACTGCCTTTACCTTACAAGGTAATGGGAAATTCCAGAGGGGCAGGGGCCTAAAGAAACTGAAGCCTCCAGAAAGTATACGTATGGGCTAGTGAGCCACAGCCACAGAGTGGAGCTGAGGGATTGGCAGGGTGAGCACCAGGATCACTTTACCTTCCAGCTCTCCAGCCCTCCAGCCCTGCAAACTGTCAACAGGCATCATGATGGCCAGGCCCAAGTAGGACTCTGAGGGCCAGGGACCAGTGCTCTGGAGAGACAGCAGAGTGAAGATGGAAGATGAAATAGGATCTGTGTTTTTACTGTGTGTGCCTGGGGGTTGTAAACTGAGTTCATCCAGGAAGGCCTTGGCCACATAACGAGTAGTATAACCAGGGTCTGATTCCAGGTCTCAAGCTCCTTCCCAGGCCCAAGCCAACTTGAGTCTGTGCTGACTCCTTCCATTTGCCAGCTGCGGCTGCCCCCTGGGGCTTGGAGCTTCTCACCTTCCAGCTCCTTGGAGGGTCCCAAGAGGCTGAGTCTTGCAGAGGTGCTGGTCTTTTCGCCTCCCTTCCCCCACCTCCACCTACAGGGCCGCTGCCAGCACTGAGTATCCAGCGCAGTGTTGCTCTGCTGTGTACCCTGCATCCTCAGGGGAGCAGTGGCCCCCAGGGACAAGGGGGCGCTTTTCTTCTTTCTCTCTTGTTCGTGTTCATTTGGAAGCTATAAGAGAGCCAGGGACAGAAAGAACTGAGAAAATCGGGGCTCAGAGATTGTTGTGAAAAGAGTCCTGGAGACAATACAGTGAGTGCTTAGTGAGGCCTGAATGCCCGGCTTATGGGGCTGTGCCCAGCCTCCAACAGGCCTTTTATGCTCCTTCTATTGACTGTTGCTAAACCCCTCAATGGCCTCGCATTGTGTTTGGAATAAAATCCAAACCCCCCACCCAGGCCCACAGGGCTCCAGTCTCATCTCACACAGCCTGCCGGGCTCCCTCCCTTCCAAACTGCCCTCTGGGAGCCCCTGGGTACACCCAGAACCTTTCACCTCTGAGCCTTTTCCCGGCTGGGGCTCCAGCCTGGGAGGGCTTTCTCCAGCCTCCTCAGGGTGGGATCTTCTTCTGCTTCAGGTAACATGCTTCAGGTAACAAGGAGGTAACATCACCTCCTTAGGAAGGCTTTTCTTGGCCTAAACTAGAGTTCCTTTTCCCTCACCATGAATATTCCCTTTGGGGACTGTGGTATTATGTTTTTATCTCCCGACTAGGCTGTGGTTGCAGGAGGATGTGAAACTCACTTGCCTTTATGGCTCTATCTGCAGCAGTCCAGCATAACCTAGCATAAGGCAAGCGTTCAGATGCCTGTCGAGTCAGCGAATGCGGCGTATCTTCAACTTGCCAGAAGTAGAAAGTGGGTGAAATGTTTTAGTCCTTTGTCAGGGAAGATTTTACCTATTTGCTTGCATTTTTAAAAATTTGTTCTTGTCTGTTGTTCTACTTTTGTTGTTTTGAGACAGGGTCCCTGGAGCTCACTATGTAGATCAGGCTGGCCTCTAGCTCATGGCGATCTGCCCACCTCTGGCTCCCAAGTTCTTGGATTAAAAGTGAACTGCACAGCACCCAACATGCTTGCATTTTTAAAATCTTAGCTTGTAAAAAACATCTGTGAACATCTTAATTGTTGTTCATTGTGTCTTTTGCTGAAAGAGGTTCTGGACTTTTCCCTGTGGTGGCCTGTCTTTACTTGTTAGGACAGAAGGAATATCTGTTGCTCATGAATCATCAGGGTAATGTAATGTCTGTCACAGGTCCCAGTGGACTTGAATTTGGGATGCTAACTAGCCATAGGCCTTGTAAATACACCTTTTTTCTCCTTCCTCTCCCTATTCTTCCCCCCCACGCCCCCACCCCCCACCCCCACCCCGCTCAAGATACATATGGAGAAATACTAAAAAATCTTTGATTACTTTGATTGTACATTATTTTGCTGTGATTATTTGCTTTATTAATAGTGTCTGTTTGATACCAGCTGATCTCCAATTGTTACTGAACATTGGTAAGCCACTTGATTCCTATTCTAATCTCGAAATTCTTTTTGTCTGGGTCTGAAGTCCCTTCCATATTGCACTGGTTTGAACACTGATCTCAGGGGTTTGCAATGCTCGAGGAAGTCTGTGGGCCACATTATTACGGGACTGTTGTGGGGTGTTCTGGAACACGTGTCAGCCTGGGAGAAGCAGAGCTGCCCTTTGTCCCTGGGGTGTCACTTCCAAGCCAGGAGGCTGAAGGCAACATCTTCACACTTTTGGTCTTAAGTTACCTTTATTTTCATATCTGTTAATGAGAATGTTCAGAAGGTCACCACATCCAAAGTCCCTCTGAAGGCCAAGGGCTGGGCATTCTGTCTCCTCCCTTCCTTTGTCCTTTGCACAGCTTTCTTTAATCAAGAAAGTTTCAAAAAAGAAAGATGCCCAAAGAGAATGCAAACCAGGTAGACAGATCAAGGTCCCTGACGCAGCGCAGCTCCACTCTGGATGCGGTCCCTTGAATTTCTTCCTTCTTATTTTCCCATCTCTTCTTTTGCTTTCTTTTTTCTCCTCCTCCTCATTTAAAGATCGAAAACACTGAAGACAGAAACCTTCTATCTGCTCAAAGCTCAGTGCTTGTAGTTGAGCTGTGCTGTGATGGATAAATCCTCTTGTCCTCAATGAAGTGCAGCTATTGTGACCTTCCATAAAGGAGACAATCACCAGTGTTTATATGGACCCAGTGTTTATATGCAGTTCATTCACTGTTTTGTTTAGCACACAGGCTCCTTTAAAGCTCCTAGCTCAGTATCCATTTAGTTTTATAAGTTGAGCCAAACTTTCTCCCCCATAAGTGTCTTTTCTTATTCTTGGGTAAGATCAATAAACCATGAAATGTCTCTATTGAAAAATGATATGACCAAGCTCTGCCTGAGTATTCAGGGGTTAAAGTGTGGTTTGAGGCTTAAGGGCCCATTAAGATACTATTGGATTATAGGGGAAAACCTCCTGAACGTGAATTTTACTACATTTTGACTTAGAAACATAACCCAGCCCCAGGTTCTCAATGTCAAGACACTGAATACTGCTTTTAGGATACATTAACGCTATGCAGGTGGTGGATTGGCATGACATCTTGAAAATATGATCTGTGCAGTCCCTACTTGTAACGACCTGGAAAGAGAAGCATTTCCCCATTTGGCAGAGAGAAAATGTAACTCAGTAATTAGCTAGGGAGTGTTATTAAATTATAGATGCCATAGGTACTGTATATGTGAATTTCAAAGGATTCCACCATCTTAGTTTTGAAATAAATAAGAAATTTCGTTTTGAGCTAGAAAAACTTGGTCATCAAGTTGAATACCAATATTTCAAGGGCAACCAAAGCTCTAAGAAGGAATAGACTTGACCAAGGTCACCCATCAGGGATGTTTTGGTCAAACTGGTTCCATGAGAGTGAATTTTAGCATTTTGGGGGTAATTTGTGGGAAATTTTTGCTCCTCTTCACTTAAAGAGTATGCTATGAGAGATATTGTAAAGACTGAGGCTCAATTCTGTGACTTTATAGCTTTGGGTTATTCAACAAAGCCCTAACCTTTCTAATCTTTAAATGGGAATGATGTGGAAGATGATCACAGAGGATCCTTGTGGACAAAGATGAGGATTCGGTGAGGCAGCACACATAGGGAGCTTAGCTCACCTCTTGCAAGGCATGTGGTCACACCAGAATTATGCCTTTATGATTTAAAAATTCATACTTCAAGGCATCAGTAGTCCTGGTTGGAAATGAATGTACTGTCCCATTATCTGTTCCCATTAGTCTTTATGTTGATTTAATTAATTAATTAATTAATTAATTGCCAGTGTCTCGTGTATCCCAGACTAGCCTTGGACCTGACCATACCCAAGGATGATCTTGAAGTTTGTGTATTATCTCCTGAATTCTGGGATTAGAGGAATATACTACCCAACCTGGTTTATGAAGTACTGGGCTAGAACCCAGGGCTTCAGGCATAATAGGCAAGCACACATATCTCCAGCCTTCTGTGTCAAATTTTTTAAAGATTGAAAAAATGATCTGTGTGTTTTCTTCCCTTAGATGGATAGTTCAGAATAAAATCCTTCAAAAAATCCACTCAATTGAACCAGAATGGATGTTAATAATGGCCAGATGAGATGGTCATAGACATTTTAAAAAGATGCACAAAAAGCAATAAAAAATTTCTGTTGATTTAAAATAAGTGAATGTGGGGCTGGAGAGATGGCTCAGCGGTTAAGAGCACCAACTGCTCTTGCAGAGGACCTGGGTTCGATTCCCAGCACCCACATGGCGGCTAAGAACTGTCTTTAACTCCAATTCCAGGAGAATCTGACGTCCTCTTCTGACCTCTGTGGCATTGCACAACACAGGTGCACCAACCTACACGCAGACAGTACACTCATACACATAAAATAAAAAAAGTTTTTTAATAAAATAAAATACAGTGAACAAGGTGATGGGGGTTGGATGTCTTGACACAGATTTAACAGAACTCAGGAAACAGACACTCAATTTAAATCTCTGCTTCCATGGAATAGGAATGGCAAGTCTTTAAATGGGAATGATGTGGACGATGATCACATTTTTCTTATTCCTTGCCTAGGGCAGACATCACTAATCCATCCCAACTCTTTTATCTCTCAAACTTATATTCATTTATGTGTGTGTCTCTCATGCTAGACTATAGGCCCTTGGAGAGAGCTGGCAGAATTCTGTTTCTTCTTTATCTTCTACAAATCTCCCACAGAATAGATATTTAATGCTTGCTTGCTGAATTGGTAGCTCAGAGGGATTAAGGAGGTTGCACCAGGCCACACAGGAAGTAAATCTGATCTGAAGTCACACCTAGTTTCCAGATGGGAAAAACAAGGCTATGCTTGTATAGTGGAATAATATTGAGGTAAAAATATTTTAAAATAGAAATGTAACTTACAAAGAGTAAATATACACCTTTCTGACAATCTAACTCCAGGAGTCTTTTAAAATATATATACTCATATCACACCCCATTCAAGATATTTTTCAATGTAGCAAGTTCCCTTATACTTTTCCTAGGAAATTCATTTACAGAAGCAACCACTGATCTATCACTATTTTGTATACTCTCAAATTTCATAAGATAGATTATCACCTCTTTACCCCTTTGTATGTAGCAGTCACTCAAGGAAATGGTTTATGGAGTCCGTCCATGCTGATAAATCTTTTAGAAGTTTGTTCCTTTATATTGGTGAATATGATTTATTAATTTATCTGGAATTCTGGTATAGATAGAAGCAACCTACTTTGGGGTAGGTGGCATCCGAAATGGCACCCAGTGACCCCTTCCTTCTGGAATCAGTGTGCTTGTATGGGTGGGTTGCATGTAGGGGCTTGCTCCTGCCAGAAGAATACTAGAGGCTTCTACACAAAGAACAATGGAAGAATGATCTGAAGTATGCTCTGAGACTCAGTGATGGGGCCTGTGACTTCTTCACTCAAGTTCACCTTCGTGCTTGCTCTCTGATGAAAACAGCTGCTATGTTGAGTCAGATGCTCATTCAGGGAAGAGCTGAGGAAGTTCTCCTGTGAAGAACCCAGGAGTACAGAGCTGAGGCTGGTAGTTGAGCAGTGTGCTAGAAGCTGAACCCTGCCGCCATCATGTTCTCTAGTTGTGTTGGAGTGGCTGCTGCCCTGACCAATACTCTATTTGTAGCCTTGTGAGAAAGCCTGAGTCAGAGGACCCTGCTGAGCCCTGCCTGGGTTCCTGAGCTACAAAAACTGAGACAGTACACGGTGTTGCTGAAGACATGAAATCTGAGGGGGTTTAGGATAAAACCGCAGGTGATCTTATGGAAAATGCCACTTCTAAGATTCATGGACATGAGTTATGCATGCTTTAAAGACATTCAGGGATGCTTTTTAATCTTGCTTATTACTCCCGCCTACCCATCCAAAATAAGTATGAAAACTCATAACCTTCGAAGAGGGCTGCCATTGTGAAAATAGATCATCGTTTTGAGTTCTGAATTTCAAGAGCTAAGATTCAGGAGTGGAAGAACACCAAAGGGATCATGTGTCTCATCCAGACACAGTCCTTATTACAGCATTAGACAAAGTCGGTGGGCCGGCCGAGAGAGACTTGACTGCATGTGACTGAAAGATGTCCTATGTTCTGTGGCCCATCTCCGTGGGATTGCAGAAATACTTTCTCCAGATACAACTGAAAGTCTGGGCCTATTCCCCATCCCCAGATGGGTCTGAAGAGGGACTCCAGGTCCCCAGATTATCCCCTATGAGGGTAGATACAATGGTATTGTGGCTGGGATATGACGTATTACCCCACAAAAGATTATATGGCTTGGTTTCCATCTTCCAGTGCTATGGGGAGGTGTTGGAGTGTAAGGACATGAATTCATTCAGTGGCTAACTCATCCATACTGAATGGGCTATCAGGAAGTAGGAAAAAATGGTTCACTGGGGGTGTGCCTTTGAAGGATATATATATATATATATATATCTACAAATATGTATAATATCCATATGTATACTATTCTTGTTCCTCTCTCTCTCTCCCTCTTCTCCTCTCATTCCCCTCCCTCCCTCCCTCCCTTCTCACTACTATGAGACGAGCAGCCTTTCTTTACCACACACTTTCGCCATGATACTTCTGCCTTTCCATAGGCCAGAACAGTGGAGCCAGCCCACCACAGACTGTGATTCTGAAACTGTGAGCCAAAATCAATATTCCTTCTTTTAAATTCTTTATTCAGGTTTTTTTTTTTTTTTTTTTTTTTTTTTGGTCTTTTTGAGACAGGGTCTCCCTGTATCTCTGGCTGTCCTGGAACTCACTATACTGTAGACCAGGGTGGCCTTGAATTCACAGAGATCCACCTGCCCCTGCCTCCTGAGTGCTAGGATTAAAGGCGTGCACCACTACACCTAGCTATCTCAGGTACTTTTATTATAGTGCTGAAATAACAACAGCAACAACAACAACAACAACAAAAACAAAAACACCCCCCCCAAACAAAACTGATTAATACACATGGACAGTAGTGTAACCATAACAGTGAGCCTGTGGAGGCAAGGAAGGCTGAGACAGCCCGAGGGAATTGTTCACGGCCCCTAGGAAGAAAAACTATGGAGACCAGTGTTGGCCTCTGTCAGAGACTTCCTGACCAGCAGCAGGGACAGATGTAGCTGAGGAGGGCCCCATGGGATTAAGAGCCCACAGCAGTTACTAACAGGAACCAGTGCTGGTCAAGTATTGCATGATGCACTCCATCCAGCCCTCCCATTCTCCTCTACCTAAATACACCGTGAAAGAAGGTAGAACAGGAAGTGGCAGAAGTAATCAATTTCCCTACAGTTACTAAGATCAGTTTTATTCTACTAGGCTGTGGGAGGAGCTCAAACAGAAAGTCACTGCAACTGAACTTCATGCAATTGAAGACAATGACTGCTTTGTCTTGGAATTTGCAGCTACTCTGATGCTGTCTAAATCGTTAGCTGAATTTTGGGAATCAGCACAGTGATTAGAGAAAGGGCTGGGGTAGGGAGGTAGAGAGGCCAGATGTCAACTGCTTCCTCTTCATGCTCCAAGATTTATCTTTGAAAAATCTGACCTAGCGGAACTTAACAGGAGGTTCTCAAGGAACCTTCCTCCGAATGGACACTCTAGGTTAAGTACTTGCCATTTGGAGTTTCTAATTTACCCCCTAAGGATTGTTCGAAGAATGTCAAACTGAGCCTTGTGCCACACTCTATATCTATAATTCTGAGGCTGAGGCAGGAGAATTGCAAGTTTAAGACCAACTTGGGCTACATAGAAATACCTTGTCTTGATGAAACTGAGGTTGAGAGATGGTTGATAGATTATTTCCCAAGCATGAGAGCCTGAGTGCAAATCTCAGCACTGACGCTAAAAGCTTCACCATGGTGCTTTTCATCCGTAATTCCCAGTGCTGGGGAGGCAGAGATAGGTGGATTCCCAGAGCTTACTGGGCAGCCAGCATGGCCAAATTGATAACCTCTGCATTCAGTATGAGTCTGTGGTTTGAATGAGAGAGTCCCCCATAGGCTTCAAGTATTCAAGTTTGTCCCCAGTTGGTGGTACTGTTTTGGGAGATCTTGAAAGGTGGGGCCATGCTGGAGGAAATATGTCACTGGGGGTGGGCTTAGTGAGTTTAACAAGCATTGCAGGCTCCAGTTGCTCTCTCTTGACTTCCTGTACTCATGGGGAGATGTGAACCTCAGCTTTCTGCTCCAGCTCCAAGCCACCATACCTCCCGCCACAATGGACTCTAATGCTCTGGAACTGTCAATCATAAGCTCAAATAAACTCTTCCTTTTATAAGTTCCCTTGGTCATGGTGGTTTTATCACAGCAACAGAAATGTGCCTAATACAGAGTCCTTGTCTCAAAAATGTAGAGCATGGCTGTAGAGTTGGCTCAGTGGTTCAGAACACTGCCTGCTCTTACAGACCTAGTTCGAATCCCAGTACCCCATATGGTGGCTAACAACTATCTGTAACTCCAGTTCCAGGGAATCCAGTGCCCTCTTCTGTCCTCCGGGAGCAGTACACAACATAGGTGTACATACATACATGTAGGCATAACACTCATAAACATAAAATAAAAATAAATAAATGAAGTTTTTAATGTAAGGAAGAAAACAATTGAGAAAGACATTTGACCAGGACTTCTGGCCTCCATGTGCATACGCACACATATGCACATACACCTACACACACACACACATACACACACACACACACACACACATTTCTAATGCACAGTTGTGGCATGTCATGAAGGCCCTACCTTCCAGAGCCAGGTACAGTTCCTTTACTCACTGCTGTACTGATCTTAGCATTCGCAGAAGATGGTCTTGGGACCTCACCAGTGTGCAAGATTATAGTAAAAATACAAAAACATCAAAAAGGGAAGCCTGGATGGAACTGATAAATGAAAAGCCAAAAGGAGCCAGGGGCTCCCTCCCCCTCCAAAACCTGAGTCACCCCTGAGGACCAGATCTTCAACCGACCTTGAGAAAACAAAATCCTTGGTTAATCTGGGCTTACTGTGTGGCCTTAAACATCCAAAATAAAAGTGTAACCAATAAAAAAAAAGTATCAGGCTGGTGTAACTTAGCCTTTCTGGATGCTTAACGACCATATTTAATGCCCATACCAATTTGGCCAAGGGTGTTAAGGGATAACTTTGTTCATTGCCCTCAGAGGTCAATTAAGTCCCAGGGAGTTATGTATGTGGGCATCTCTTGAAATGTCCTGCAAATGTGAGTCACCAGTCTTCCTGTGCAAGGAGGTCTTGGAGATCCACTAATGGGACTTCAGCTAGTGTCCAGTCTATAAAGAGAAAAGTCTGCTCATGCTTCAAAAAGGGAAGGCTGGTCTAGCAAGACCTGACTTTGTCCTCGAGTGGATGGAACTGGTAAATTAAAAACCAAAAGGAGCCAGGGGCTCCCTCCCCACCCCTCTAAAACCTGAGTGACCCCTGAGGAGCAGATCCTCAACTGACCCTGAGAAAACAAAAACCTTGGATAATCTGGGCTAACTGTGTGGCCTTAAACATCCAAAAGGAAAGTATAACAAGAAATAAATAATTAGTAAGGCCTGAGAAATTGTACTTCAGTTATAAAACTTGATATCTTGATAAAAAGACAAAAAGTTAAAAAAAGGCACTGTTTTGCCTGTCTTCAGTTCTTACTGGCAAGTGCAGCCATCCTGTGGCTGCCACTGCTTTTGCCATCCTTCAAAGACATGAGACACAGCTTTTTAACCCTCCAATATGGACTGAAAACTTCAAGAATCCTCCAAACCTTCAGTGCCAGATGGGGACTGCTGAGACATCAAGCTTGTGGACTGAGTTACTACTGGGGTTTCAGCCTCTTCAGAGTATAGACTGCCATTGTTGGACTACCCAAGCTGTATCATGGAGACCAGTACAGGAAGATCAAGACAGGATGCAGTGCTTACTGGACCTCATTTGGTGACCATGTGAAGGGAAGACCCTAGTGTGGAGCACAAGGGCAGAACTGATGGTTGTTTGGGCTTGCCAAAGAGGAGCCTTTAAACAATTCCTTAAGGAAAATATGACATCTTTCAGCCTAATTTTGCCAGGTGTGGCGGTGCACACCTTTAATCCTAGCATTCGGGAGGCAGAGGCAGGTGGATCTCTGTGAGTTCAAGGCCAGCCTGGTCTACAGAGTGAGTTCCAGACCAGCTGGGGCTATATTTTGTCTCAAAAAAGACAAAAAAANCAAAACAGTAAACTTCTGCATTGAAAATCTTAAAAGAGACTGAGAAAAAGATGAAAACCATGTTTGGCAGAATGCATGAGCTCTGGTGGGGTGGGGGTGGGGGGGCAAGGAAGGGGGAGTGGGTCTAGACTTGATTGGAAATTTTGTATGAAACGCACAAAGCTTCAATAAAAATTGGCTTTTAAAAAAAGAAACAAATATACCCACAAGACTCATCTTACTGCAGAAATACATGCACAGCTAAATTTATTGCAGCTCTGTTTACAATAGCAAAAAGCTGGAACCAACCCAAATGCCCCTCAACTGACGAGTGGATAGAGACAATGTGGTACATGTACACAATGGAGTTCTATGCAGTGGTAAAGAAAGACGACATCATGAACTTTGCAGGTAAATGGATGGAGCTAGAAGACATTATATTAAGTGAAGTAACACAGTCCCAGAAAAACAAACGACGAATGGTATCCCTCATATGTGGATGCTAGTGCCAATAACCCAGTTATAAATATTTCTTGTGGAGAGAGATGCATATTAAAAGAACAACAACAGAAAGACTGCATCAGAAAACTGACTGAAATGGTGAATTGGGAAGGGTGGGAGAGTCGGGAGAGGGACACAGGTATATATTCGATTAATGCATATTTAATTGACATGAGTTCAACAAGTATCCAATTTTGCCCAGACTCTGTCTACAGGTTACATGGTGTTTTAGGACTTAGTAAAAGTAAATATGTGTATATTAAATAACATTGGTTTAAAGGTTCTGATTAAACGGTAATGCACCTGAGTTAATTGGAAATATAAATTGTTGCCCACATTTGTTTTACTTAAAATCTGTACAACAGTAACTTTGGGATTGGCACATACAAATGTTCTCTATAATTTTTCTGTTGTACAGTATCACCTTGTGGCATTCTCTTTTACCTGTAGGATGATCTTACTTAAAAAATTAAGTTTGCTTCCCAAATTAACCACATACTGCTACCCAAAACAGCATGGGTGAATTTGATGAAATCTGCACCTTGAGTCCAGCCTTTAGGTATGTGTAATACAACTTCCTTTTGGAGACTCATGGGTCAAAAAAACAAAACAAAACAAAAACATAAAATAAAAAAGGGAGATACAGATAGATATGAAAACTTTTTATCAAAACCTTGCAATTCAAATCTTAAAACTAACTATGGGAAAAGATTTGCATGTTTCAACAGGTCAAAAATGTCACCAATTTAACGGCTGAGAAAGAAAAGATACAGCTTTGCATCCTGTAGGATGTACCAGGAAGTGCCAGCAGAAAGGTTGGCCTGTCTGAACATTGAAAGGAAGAAAAGCCTCAGATTGCTACAGACATCAAACCCCTTGGTGGATCCTACTTGTAACAACTATTTATTTATTTATTTATTTATTTATTTATTTATTTATTTATTTATTTTTTGATCTTGTTCGAGACAGGGTCTCCCTGTAGCCCCAGCTGTCCTAGAACTCACTTTGTAGACCAGGCTGGCCTTGAACTCACAAAGATCCGCCTGCTTCTGCCTCCCAAGTGCTAGGATTAAAGGCGTGCGCCATCACGCCCAGCGTAACAACTATTTATAATGAGTCCTAATGAAACTTACCTTCTAGGTGCCACAAGGTTTTAATACCAGAGACTTTCTTACCTCCCCCCCATAGAACAAAGAGAAATATGATTTTGATGAGGTAGTTCTCTAACTGTAAATTGAAGCCAACTGTTATAGAGGTAATCTCTTATAAAACTGGTAAAACTGCCTTCTTTAATTGACTAACAGACATAGGAACTGTGAAAAGGATTATTCTCTATTCAGATCCAAATAGAATACTAAAGTCTCCTTAAGCTATGCACTTAAGCAAAATATATTAATACAGGAGAGCTCTGATATCAGCAATGGATTGTTCTACCAAGGAAATGTTGGCCAGGGGATCCAAGCCCCCCCACCAAAAGGTAAAGGCTTCTTGCCTGTAAACTGTGATACCTGCAAGAAGAGAGGCGATAAGGCCCTGCTGTCGAAGACCTGATGTAAGCATGGGAAAGATGTATTGAGACCACACTTGAAAGTGTACAGTTGGACTTTGGAATACCAGAGAGTGTTTCCAAAGGCCACTAAACCAATAAAGCAAATATAGGTCTCCCTGAGTCAAGCAAGACTCCTCCATCAGCACCAGCTATACCTCACCTGCCTGGAAATATTGTGCAGCAGTGGCAGCCACATGCCTGTATATCCCAAATTTAATTGGCTATTAGCTCTCTCCTTGGAGGAATAACCCATGGCTGATGCCACAAGCTTGCATCCTCTAGTGGTTAGGAGGTGTTATAAGCCACAGTAAGATCCTGTCATATTTTACAGAAAGAACATAATTCATGGATTAACATACCATCCAAACATCTGTGTCTATACCAAAGTAACCTACCATAACAATTAGTACTCCTTAAATACCTATATATCTAATTACTTGTGATTCATTAGTAGGATTGAAAGGTTATTCCTGGACAAACTGTCAACCCATGAAAGGAAACAGCCAGAATTGACCAGAGTCCAAGACAACAGCTCCAGAGAAAGTAGACTGTTTTGCTTCTTGTCCACTTGTGCCCCTTTTCTAAGCCTAGGGAACAATCTGCCGAAGAGGGGGTGTGATAGAATGTAAGGGCTGCGATTGGGGTGAATGACGAGACTACAGCAATACAGTCTGGACACTCATCTGATCAACTTGATTGAACATACAAGCCCCCCCAACTGGATGGTGGGACCCATGGGCTATGTGGGTTTGGGCACAACTGCTTGCAAATTGGTTTTACATGAAGGATGCTTGTACTCATAAATTATTACTTATTGTTAAAAAATGAAAAAAAAAGAATTAAAAAAATACAAAAACATTAAAATGTGGAACCCCAGTGTGACTCAGTGCATTGCCAGTGCTCCAGAACCTCGCAAAGATGGCTCTTCATAATTTTGCGAAAGATTCTTAAGTCTCCTTTCCTCTGAGATATGGGGAGATATTACCCATCATGTACATTTGGCATGAGATTAAAATAAAAAGGAAGAAAGATTAATGTTTGAAAACAAAGGCTCTGCAATCAGACTGTCTGCAAGCAGATGTTTAGTTTACATGTGTTTCTTAGAACAAGTGACTCATCTTCTCCAATATTAACATCTATCTAACAGGATCACTTTGGAGACTGGTGATACATGATCCCACCAAATCCTTGACCCCAACACAGTTTGAGACAGACTACAAAGCAGACCCAGGAGTCAGGCATGTGGAGATGAAAGCACCGTCTCTCTAACTTTCCTAGTCTAGGTTGGAGGATGTAGCTTGGGTTTATCATCCGCCAGCAATAGTGGCCTGTGGAATAGTGAAACACAGGAGATGGACCTACCATCTTAAACCTAGGCAAACCAGAGAGCCAAAACACACCTCCACTTAGTACCTAGGCCTATGCAAGCCAGAGAGCCAAAACACACCTCCACTTAGTACCTAGGCCTAGGCAAGCCTGAGAGTCAAAACACACCTCCACTTAGTACCCAGAGGGAGCAGATGGGGGAATATGGGAATTGCTGCACACAGGTGGTGGATCTGAAAGAGGCAAGGGAAACATTTCCAGTCAAACCAACCATTATCATCCTCAAGCCTCTATCAAGAAGCCATTCTGGGCCAGGCATGATAGCGCATGCCTTTAATCCCAGCACTCCAGAGGCAGAGGAAGGATCTCTGTGAGTTCAAGGCCAGCCTAGTCTACATAGCAAGCTTCAAGCCAGATGAGACTAAAGGGTGACCCTGTCTCAAAAAAAGAAAGAAGCCATTCTGATTTTATAGGGTACAGGAAGGGGAGGGATGCGCAAGGATATTCCTCAAAACACAAGAAGGAAATGAATGTCCTCTAATAGACCACAGGCAGCAAGTCTGTGCTGCCTACATGGATAATTTTAGCATGGTTCCAGCTGCTCGGCAGGCTCCTTAAAAATTTAACTCCTTGTTTGTACATGTGTACTCCAGAATCATATAAAATGACTCAAAATTCTACTACTGAGAAATAATTGAAGAACTTGAAATATTGCTGGGTTTTCTTCGTGTCTTGTCTCGTTTTTTTCTCCTTTCTTTCCTCTACTTTATCATCTATAAGAAAAGGAAAAACACATTTTTTGAGGATTAGACTCCCAGCGTGCTTGAGGACACTTTGCAGCATGTCAAGCAGATATCGACTTTGAGCCTACACTAGCGCTGTGCGATCGATGCGGCACCACTCCCGGCCTCTGGCTCTTCCCTTCACAGGGCTGGCTTGGCTCTTAGCCACAGAGCTGCAGAGGGCACTGAGGCAGATTGTTCGTCTACCGCACAACAATGTCA
Source organism: Rhizomys pruinosus (assembly GCA_009823505.1). NCBI lineage: Eukaryota > Metazoa > Chordata > Mammalia > Rodentia > Spalacidae > Rhizomys > Rhizomys pruinosus. The sequence goes on from VZQC01000410.1 coordinate 1,475,735, forward strand.
ATGGCATTGCATACAGCAGAGAGCTGTGCTGGCTAGCAGGGAGCAGCCCTGTGGGGGTGGAAGAGGGCCACAGCTCCCCCCAACCTGCCCAGCTTTTGCAAAGAGCTTATCTGGACTCATGAAGATTTCCCCCCCTTTTAGACTGTACTTTTTTTTTTTTTTTTTTTTTTTCTGTATGGTTGACTGTACTGTCTGTATGCACGTTTGTGCACCTGTGTCGTGCCATGCGTGGATGTCAGAAGAGGGTGTCGGATTCCCCTGGACACTGGTTAGAGTTCTCCTGGAATTGGAGTTTTCAGACGGTTCTCGGTCGCCCTGTGGTGCTGGGATCGAAACCCGGGTCCTCTGATGCCCCCTGGCATCCCCATGCTGTCTGTCCTGAGTTTCAAGTCTAAAGAAATAGCAGAGAAGGGAAGGACTTGAGGGATTTGCCTCAGTGGAGTGGGTGGTATATAAAGTATGTGTTTGTGAGAATGAGCACTTTCATGTTCATCTGTGGCTGGCTGACTCTTGTTCTAATCTTTCAAGGCCAGTACCATACAGTAAGTTAGAACACAATCTCAGGAGCCAGACTGCCAACAAACTTGACCTCTTCCCCTGATGACCTTGGACAACTGGCTCCTGATGCCTGACTTCCTCTTCTATAAAACAGGGATTCCCATTACATAGGCGATCCTATCCCTGTGGAGTAAATGACAGCTGTCTGACAGGAAGTAGACATGACTCACATTTGAACTAAAATCACCAGTAAAACAAGAAATGGGATTAAAAAGTATGGCATGTAGACTTAGGCATATACACATTAGAATAGACAGGGTGGGCTGTGGCGAGAGGAAGTGGAAGAGGAAGGAATATCAGCATTTTAAAAACCAGAATATAAATGCAATTCTAGTTGTAATAATAAGCTCTAAATCTGTGTCTGTATTTCCCGGAAGTCAAATCAAAAAGAAAAAGAACCTGTTTGGCAGAATGCATGAGCTCTGGCGGGGTGTGGGAATGGGCGGGAGCAAGGGTCTAGATTTGTTAAAAAAAAAAAAAATATGTGAAAAAAAAGAAAACCTCATGTGTGGTACAAACTTCACAGAAAAGTAGAATTTATAAGGCCAGCCTGGTCTACTGAGTGAGTTCCAGGTCAGCTGGGGCTACAGGGAGACCCTGTCTTGAAAAGACCAAAAAAAAAAAAAAAAAAAAAAGGAAAAGTAGAATTTCAGAACTCTCTAGCTCACTTTATTTCCTGAAGGATCAGATCTGTGGTAGGATTCTAGATCAATCAGCAATTCCTGTTGGCATTTTTTAGTATAAGAAGGGGTGTATGTCTGTGGTGTGTGTGTTCGGGGGAAGGGAGAGTAGACAATGAATTGTTGTTTGTACCGTTAAAATTGTCCACAGGTCCTCAGGGTGTTGTCTGTTATTCTGAAAGTCAGTAGTCCTTTTATTTTGTTCAAGTTGCATACTTTACCTGTAAAGGGCACTAAACCCTGTGTTCTGTACTGTTTTGCTTCTGAACTTACAAGAGTTTGTAAAGTTTGATTTTTTAACTGCAGCTTTCCTGATGAGCCCTGCTCCCCTTGAAGATGATCAAAGACCACCCAAGCTTGTCGCTCTGGCTCTTCATGCCAGGCCCAAGTTAGTTCCATGATGACTGTGACGGTTAATATTGATTGCCAACTTGACGGGGTCTAGAATCAGCTAGGAGAAAAATCTCTAGGCATATCTGTAAGATTGGGTTGACTGAGGCGGGAAGACCCAATTGATAACCTGTGCGATGCCACATCCCATTGGCTGAGTCTTGGAACATGACATCAGGAGAAAGGGAAGCTTAGAACCAGCATTAATCACCCTCTGCTGTAGAGAGCGGACGTTGACCAAAATGGCGCCTTGGACCCTGGCCAGGTCTCATGATCGCCCTTTTGTCGCCTAACTACCCAGTTCATTTTCCAGCCAATGGGAGAGCTTCAATCTGAAGCACTCATTAGCATGATCACTGACTTCCGCTTATTGCCTGCAGATTGCGCATGACTACCGCTCTCTGCGCTCGCACTTTTAATATGCAAATGAGGCATCAAGTCAGCACACCTATCCAGAGCATACACGAGCCCTCTAGACTGCTATATAAGCAGTGCTTCTGCCCATTTCGGGGTCCTTCTCCTAAAAGAGTTGTGTACAATAAATACTGCTGCAGAAGAATCCTGTTGTCTGCGTGAAGTTCTTGCCGGCGAGACTACAGCGTGGGACAAGTGGTGCTGAAGCCCGGGCCCGGGAATAAATCCCTGACATCGCTGGCGCCGAGAGTACCCTTCGACTTCCGAAGTGTATTCAGAACTGCGCTCAGGAAATATTTTTTAAGGTTACTTCTGAGAGATATGCTTTTCTCGGACCGCCGAGGCACGGACCCCGGGCGCACACAGGGAGGGGCCCGACGTAGACCAGAACAGCGCGGCACCAGGCTCGCGCGCGAGGGGACGCGAGCCCGTACGCGATGTAAGAACCGCCAGATGAGGGACGGCGCGAGCAGATGGCGCGACGCACCCTGACACACGCGCAATAGTCGCAGAGCAGACCGCGCCAATGAGCAATGCCCGTCCTGCGGCTGAAGAGAGCGCAGTCCGCTAGACAGGAGATAGAGTCCAGTAGCGCGATACACACAGTAAACGGGAGCGAGGAGAGATAGCGGGTAGGAGATATAAAGAAGAAGTAGAAACCGACTTGTGGGAAGAAGGCCGTGTGAGAAGAGTAAGTGGGGTAGATAGAGAGCGGATTCGGAGGATATAAAGTAGGTATTGTGGAAACAGAAACATCATAATGCTCAAGCGCCGAGACACTTGAATCCGATTCCAGGCGTTATACGAATATTTTCCCCCGTGGAGCACGTGAAACCAAGCACAAGGCTCATGTAGAGGAAACTGTATTAAGTAAGCTTTGAGCGATAGAAAGCGTAGAGAGAGGGAAGTAGTGAAAGAGAACAGCAAGAACGGATGAAAGGTGAGTATGCGATATGTGGACTTCGTAGACGTCACGAAAGAATAAACGGAGGGGGGAATACCACAGTTAGCGGGAAGAGAGGCGGCCCGGGGCGAGAGACGGTGAGCGAGTGGGAGGCGGCTGACTAGTTAGGGCGACGCGTCCTAGAAGAGGCGACAGTAAAAACAGAGCAAAACGGAGAGGTTGAGAAGGGATCTAGAAGAAGGAGAGGACGGGAAGTAAGAATAACCGGGGGTCAAAGAAGAAACAGCGCGAACAGAGGAGTGCGCGAGTGTGAGATAAAGACCAGGAAAAGCCCCATGACCATACGTAATTAATGCCCAAATGAAGCTATTTGGTCCAGTCCAAGGAGGGCTCCCCCTCTTATCAGCTCTTCCCAGTCACTGGCAGATTCTTATTGTAGATATCAAAAACTGTTTCTTTTCTATCCCCTTGTGTTCTCAGGATAGAGAAAGATTTGCATTCACCCTGCCTACCATCAATCATTTGGGACCTGACAAGCGTTATCAATGGAGAGTTCTCCCCCAGGGCATGGCCAATAGCCCCACTATGTGTCAATTATTTGTCCAACAAGCCCTTGCACCAGTTCAAAAACAATTCCATTCCTTAATCATTATCCATTATATGGATGATATTCTTCTATGCGGTGATGATCAGATAAAAATTTATGATGCATTCAGCGTCATGGTTAAATCACTAAAAAACCATGGGCTTACAGTTGCCCCTGATAAGGTCCAAAACACTCAAATAGGACAATTTTTAGGCACTATTATTTACCCAGAATTTATAAAACCTCAAAAAATTGAAATTCGGAGAGATCACCTACATACACTCAATAACTTCCAAAAATTGATGGGGGACATCAATTGGCTACGCCCTTTCCTTAAATTGTCAACAGCTGAGTTAAAACCTCTGTTTGACATTCTGGAGGGGGATCCTCATCTCACATCTCCCCGTACCCTAAATCCTGAGGCCCTAACAGCCCTACAAAAGGTAGAGCAGGCACTGAGTGAGGCCCAATTACTCAGAATAGTAGAATCCCAACCTTTTCAATTGTGTATAATACAAACTGCTAAACTTCCCACTGCAGTTTTGTGGCAACATGGCCCACTCCTCTGGATCCATCCTAATGCATCTCCAGATAAAACTATTGAATGGTACCCTGCTGCAATTGCTAAATTAGCTCTTAAAGGGATTAAAGCAGCTGTCACTCATTTTGGGTCGCAGCCACAAAAGATAATTATCCCATATACTACAGAACAGTTACAAATACTCATAGCCACCAATGACTATTGGGCCATTCTTGTAACAACCTTTCAAGGACACTTTGATAATCATTACCCCAAACACCCGGTGTTAAGCTTTGCCCAAAGCCAGCCCCTGGTGTTTCCCCAGGTTACTCAACTTCAGCCAATAGCAGAGGGGACTATAGTGTACACTGATGGTTCAAAAAATGGAATAGGAGCATATGTACATGAAAGAAAAACAACCACTAGACAATTTAACCACACCTCTCCACAATTAACAGAATGCCAAGTAGTACTTGAGGTATTAAAACTATTCCCTGGTCCTCATAATATCGTCTCTGACTCCAGCTATGTGGTAAATGCAGTGAACTCCTTGGAAACTGCGGGTTTGATTAGAACTTCCAGCACTGTTGCATCTATTTTCCTAGAGATACAAAATGAACTTCTCTCTCGATCATGCCCCATGTACATTACGCACATCCGTGCTCATTCAGGTCTGCCTGGCCCCATGCCATTAGGCAACCAACAGGCTGATCTTGCCACCAGAGCCGCCGCCTTTGCTGTACTTAGCCCACTGAAAGCGGCTGCTAAGTTTCACTCTCAGTTTCATGTGACCTCCGAGACCCTGCAAAAGCGCTTTTCTCTAACTCGCAATGAGGCCCGCAATATAGTCCTTCAGTGCCATAATTGTTCTGAGTTCTTACCTACCCCCATACAGGTGTCAATCCACGTGGATTGCGACCACTACAGATTTGGCAAATGGACATGACTCATATCACCTCTTTTGGCAGATTAAAATATTTACATGTGTCAATGGACAAACATGTTCTGGGGTGTTTTTGCTACTTCTCTCTCCGGAGAAAGAACCACTCATGTCATACAACATTGCCTAGAAGCCTGGAGTGCTTGTGGGCTGCCACAATATTAAAAACTGATTACATGGCCCCAGCCTATAGGCAACCAAGTTTAAACAAGTTTTGTCAACAATGGGTGTCACCCATCTACTGGTCTACCCTATAACCTGACAGGGACAAGGCATTGTGGAGCGTGCGCACACCGCACCCTCAAGCTTACATTATTAAAAAAAAAAGGGGATTGGAGGCGCGTACCCCCATGCCAAAAACAATTTCATAATCAGTAGTTTATTTAAATTTTTTAATTTGGATGATTATGGTCCGTTCAGCACTGAGCGTCATAATTCATGGCCTACACCACAAAAGGAATTGGTAAAATGGAAAGATGTTTTTCTGGAAAATGGAAAGGCCCGGATCCTATTCTAATAAGATCCAGAGGAGCTATCTGTATTTTTCCACAGGGAGAAGAAAACCCAATCTGGGCACCTGAACGACTGACAAGAAAAATAAAAGGACATGAAGATTCTTGTGATCAACCTTACTCATCATCTGGACGACTAAGGCAGAACCACGCTGGGGGATACTGTCAGTGTTCCCAAGGCCAATGCCAGTTCTCATGATGTAAACTCTTTCCCCGCTTCTTTAGTACTAATTCATCTTTAGATGTACCCTATTTGCCTTTAGATATAGAACTAGCTAGCATTAATGAAAATAGAAGCTTCATATTAAGTGGCAGCTTGTTCTTCCATAAGGTAAGTAATATAAATGACAGCTCAGAATGTGTTCAAATGTATAATCAAACTGCTGCATGGTTTGATGCCCCTGATATGCCTGGGAGGGCCAATGCTACTTGGATAATGGGACGATGGCCTATCTCTCAGCCAAAGGGCAACATGTCCATTCCAGTTCAACCTAATTGGTCACCCTTCTGTACTGGCCAGAGGGAAACAGCTTTGCCCCCTTGGACAGGATGCCAGTCACGGGGAATACACTAGACAATTAACGGCCTTTTTACCTTTTGGAATACTTCTACTACATTTGAACTATGGCAGCTAGCCCAGCTTGGCTGCGAGTGGAAATATCCTGGCTTATTTGTAACCAACATCCAATATCAAAACTTCACAAGGGCAGCAAATTTGTCTAAACAATTGTCCAGTTATCTTTTAGGTATTTGGACAGGAGAATTCAACAGCTTGATGAACCAACTTCGCATGGCTATTGTCACCGTAAACTCGACTAGAGTGGATGCCTCCCTTGCTGAAGGACTAGCTGCTGTCTCCCACTTCAAAGAATGGGCAGGGGTTGCAGGGTTTGGCTTGCTTCTGTGTGAAGGGATTGTAATTATGCTCTGGATAATGTGCAGGCTCCGTGCCCAACATCAGCGTGATAAAGTAGTCATTGCACAGGCCCTTGCAGCCTTGGAAGAAGGCTTCTCTCCCAACATTTGGCTTGGCATGCTAGAGAAGTAGTCAAAGACGGGTAAGACCCACTGCATGTGTTACCAACCTAAGACAGGGAACAAACCTATGCTGTTTGTCTGACCCCATGACAGGTAAGGAATACCTCTGCAGTGGCAACCTAAGACAGGCACTCTCTCTGCCATATATTATAAGAAAGGGGGAGATGTAGAGAGTGGATGTTGACCAAAATGGCGCCTTGGACCCTGGCCAGCTCTTATGATCGCCATTTTGTCGCCTAACTACCCAGTTCATTTCCCAGCCAATGGGAGAGCTTCAATCTGGAGCACTCATTAGCATGATCACTGACTTCCGCGTATTGCCTGCAGACTGCGCATGACTACCACTCTCTGAGCTTGCGCTTTTAATATGCAAATGAGGCATCGGACTGTGCACCTATCCAGAGCATGCATGAGCCCTCTAGACTGCTATATAAGCAGTGCTTCTGCCCCATTTCGGGGTCCTTCTCCTAAAAGAGCTGTGCACAATAAATACTGCTGCAGAAGAATCCTGTTGTCCGCATGAAGTTCTTGCCGGCGAGACTACAGCGCAGGACACTCTGCTTTCTGACTGCAGATACAATGTGACCCACACTTCCCATCCTATGACTTCCCTACCATGGTAGGTTGTACCCTTAAACTCTGATCCAAAATAAACTCTTCCTTTCTCAGGGTGCTTTGTGAAGCATTTTGTCATAACAAGAAGAAAAGCAACTGAGACAATGACTGTGTCCACTGGACCTCTGTGCCCTGGGTTCCCACCCAAAGGCAGCCCTCAAACCATCCACATAGATCTATGAACTAGCCTCAAGAAGAATGTCCTGGTCAATGCATTTCCAAATGCCTCTAGACATCCCCTCTTTTACATTGTCTATATATTAATTATTACCTGAGCAGTAGTTATTTGCCACCCCCAGCCTTCCAGGGCACCACAGGAAAGCAACAGGTCTGCACTTGCCTCAGCTGAGCGGAATTATTTGGTGATTAGAGGCCACTATGCTCTGAAAAAAGGCATTATGTTTGTACTAAAGCCACGCTTCCCAAGGGCTGCCGTCTACCAATGATACCCAACAGGGATACAAAGGCTGGCATATATGCAGGGAATGCAGGACTCCGGTGGAGACTGAGGCTGGCGGACTCCCTAGAAGTCTTGCCAAACTGTCCTTGGACCATGCAGTGACATAGGGCACTGCCACTCGTCTCCTTTATCTGGAGGTCCTCTGCAATGGCTGTGCTTACTCCCAACATGGCAGATTAGCTCCCAAAGCAAATTTCTTAAGAGACAGAACCAGGCAGAAACTGTATCCTTTTTATGACCCAGTCTTGGAAACCACACAGCATCATTTCCACCATGTTTTAGTCATTAAAAGCATGTCACAAAATCCAAATCACATTGAGAGGGGAGAATCCAGCTTTGCCTCTTCATGGGGACCATGAGGAAGAGTATGCAGACATGCTTTGACCACAAGAGTGCAGTGTCTGCCCCTTGTAGGGTGTCTTGTAGAGAGGATGGGCTTCCTGAGGTTCTATATTGATAGGCTGACATAATTTTATAAGAGGGGTGGAGGCTCAATTAACTCCAAGTAGGTTCATGGTAATCACGGGTTATCTTATTACCAGCCTTCTTGTCTCCTGTGTGCTGTTAATGCATCTGTTTCCTGGTACCCAAGACAATACTACATGGTAAGTTTAGAAGAAGTGGGATTATACAATTGCCTCCTCATTCTCATTCCAGTCTTTGTCTTTGTATTCCTTACTTCTTCTCTGTAGCTATGATGAAACATTATAACCAGGGGAACTTATAGAAGGAAGAGATTACTGGGTTTATGGTTCCAGGGAGCTGAGTCCATCATGGCAGGAGGCAGCTGACACAGAAAGCTGAGCCCTCAGATCTTTAAGCACACACAGGAAGCACAAGGCAAACTGGAAGTGGGGCAAGCCTATGAACTCTCAAAGCCCAGCTCCAGTGACATGCTTCCAGCTAGGCCACACCTCCTGAAGGTTCCACGACCTTCCTCAAACAGCACCAGGAACTGACCTTGAGCCTCAACACTTGAGCCTATGGGGGGCATTCTCATTCAAACCACTGCGGTAGTGCCGGAAACTCTGTCATTCTGTCTGTGCTTCTTCCATCATTTCACTCTGAAAACAATCCAACTGACGAGCAATGTGTGTGTGTGGTGGGGGGGAATCCCTACCTGCTCAAGGCCTGAGCTTGGTCACATCGAGGACCACTAAGCTTCCTTCCTCATGGTCAAGCTAGAGGCTTATTACACCAGCCGTGAACATATCATTTCGATATGGGGGTGGGGGGATTCCTACCTGCTCAAGGCCTGAGCTTGGTCACATCAAGGACCACTAAGCTTCCTTCCTCACCGTCAAGCTACACCAGCTGTGAAATACCATTTCAAACCCATCTGGCCCTTGGTTTCTGTCTGTTTTCAATTTGCCTTCCCTATACCCGGGTCACCGGGTGAAGATGTTTTCCAAAAGAAGCAAGTTAAGGAAGTAAAATTAAATCTCTGGCATGTGCCACTCAGCTTTGCTCAGCACCCCGTGTCCCTAGGTTGTTCTGGGCAGAACTTGAGACTTCGTTCTTCCCAGCTTTGGCGGGTGGGAGTAGGGACAGTCACGACGGGGATCCGGACAGCTCGGTGGTTCTGTGAAGACATTAGCTTCCTATGAGCGATAGGAAAACTGCTCTCATTTCTCACTTGACGGAATCAGAACACGAGAATGACTAAGTAAAACATCCCAAGGAGATGAAGACTCTGTGTTACTTTATAAAAGTAAAGGGGAACTCTGAAGAAAGAGTTCTTTATTTAAAAGCTGATATTGAATTAGAGTTTATAATTTTGCACCTTCCTGTCCTGATAACCTTTCATTTCACAGCAAGGGGCACTTGAGCTCCATTTTGCAGTGTGGTTCTGGTTAGACCATCAAGGACTGATTCTGGGAACCTGGGCAGTTGTCATTCAGCAAGGGTGGGCACATGGTATGGCTCTTGTTCTTCAGTTATGATGGTAGTTGACATTATGTTAAATACTAAGTAGGTGGCAACCACTGTAAGCAAGCTGACCGCAAAATGTCTGCAGCTATTATTTGGGAGCCTTATACCCTCTTTAGGTTTTTAGATGGTGTTGTCTGTTGTCTGTGAGACATGTATTATGTTTACCATGAGAGTTCCCATATGCCTGTGTGGATTTATCTTTGCACAAAGAAGGTAACAGGATACTCGTTTATTGGGCCCTCTGAGCTGTTTTAGGTACTTCCGTTGAGGTTCTTGCCAGCTCAGGCCAGTTTTCCCAGGGCCTCCATGCAGTTCTTCTGGCCTGAGAATTCACAGATGAGGAGGCTGAGTGAAAATGCAAGGTGGAGAGGGTGGGGAAGTGACTCACTTGGTAAAATGCTTGCCTTGAAAGCCAAGGAATCTGATCCCTAGAAACCATGTAAAATCAACCAGGTGTGGTAGCGTGTGCTTGGAGTCCCAGCATTTGGGAGTACAGGTGGATCCAGCTGGGAGTACAGGTGGATCCCGGCTGGGATTACAAGTAGATCTCGGCTGGGATTACAGGTATATCCTGGCTGGGATTACACGTAGATCCTTGTTGGGAATACAGGTAGATCCATGTTGGGATTATAGGTAGATCCCGGGCCCCCCAGCGAGCTTACTTAGCCTAGTTGGTGAGCTAGTTCTAGGCCAATGAGAAACTGTCCCTAGAAACAAAGTAGAAGGTGATTGAGGAATAACACCTGCGGTGTCCTCTGGCCTCCACATGCACACAGGCATGTGCACCTGCACACAGATGCACATATACACACACACACACACACACACACACACACACACACACACACACACACTCTACAAGGTGGAACCTGGGAGAGGTGGGGGGATTCAGTGTCTGTCTTCTCCAAGTTTGGTCAGTGGTTCTGAGCCGCTCTCTAGGTTAACAGCATTGAATGTGTGGCTGGAGAAATGGACTCCAGTTAAGAGCACTGGCTGCTCTTGCAGAGGACCCGGGTGTGGTTCTCAGCACCCTCATGGAAGAGACATAACAACCATCTATAACTCCAGTCCCAGAGGATCCAACACACTCTTCAAGTTTCTGCAGCCATTACACAACATGGTGCACTTACATACAAGCAGGCAAAACACTCGTACACTCAGATAAAAATAAGTCAAATTACAAACAGACAGAACCCTGAGTGGAGCTCAGTGGAAAGATGACGATGCATTAGACCGAGAATCTCTGCTCTGGACCCTTTGCGAAGCCCACCCCTTCACCTTCCTTCAGATCAGTTAGGCGAGTCCCCTCAAGAAGCACTGTAAATTAGCAGCAGATCTGAGGCTGGAGCCCAGGGCTGTGGCTAGGACTTGGTCTTACCCTGTGCTCAGCACTGGTGGCTAGACTACTGGGCCAGCTCTGTGGTGCAGAGGCCTAGCTTGGGAGGGAAGGCTGGCCATTCTCCCCCAGGCTTTTAACCCCCAAGGTGAGTTAGAAACAGCATGCTTACTGACATCCTGTCAGAACTGGGACCTTGTGGCCATCACTCAGACACCCTCTCAATGTACTATACTGAAAGGCAATGAGCAGCCTTTCTAGACCTGCCTCTCTGACCCTGGACTCATGGACATGTCCAAGGAGGAGAGAAGCTTTCAGAGTAAAAGCTGGTCTCTGAAAAACACAAAAATGAGTAGACACTACTCCCCATCCCCACCCCAGGGTCTCTGTTCTCTTGTACTGTCATGAAAGGTTGTCCTTTCTGGCTGCCTGTCAGTCACTTCCATGTACTTTGTATTAAAGGTATAAAAATAGAACTACGAGTCTTCATAAAACTGAGCTGAGACATGGCTGTCTCTTGTATGTATACACTCTATAAAGAAAGGCAACCCACATTGAGTTGTGTCTGACAGTACCACATAACTGCTTGAAATGAGCTTCAGGTGCCCCCTGGACAAAGTTTGCTCAGACAAGTGACATCTGAGGCTCCTCAGGGTCTCCTGAGTCCTTTACAGTCTCAGTGCACTTAGTGGTCCCTGTTTAGATGGCCCCGAGCCTTAGGGTTGTCCTGCCATCCTGCCATCCTGCCATCCCCGCCCGCTTGCTGCTGTCTTAGGGCCTTCTCCCCTCTGCAGACCCTGACAGAACACTGTGTCCTGTCTCCTTCAAGGGCTGGATTCCTGCTTATTATTTGGCACTTGCCTGGGGCCACCTTCCCTGCAAGGTTTCTCTGCCAATGCTCTTCCTGCTTCTAGGGATGAAAGGAACAAGGAAGAATACAGAAATTCCCAGAATCAGACTAAAGGGCACATCTGTAGCCAGCAAAATACTTCCAAATGAAGACTCAGTCCTGGGAAGCACTGAAATGAAAGCTCACTGGTCATGGGTTTGTCAAGACCTGTAATGAGTATAAGTTTATTCCTTTCAAATCTTTGGACTTGGGGGCTGGAGAGATGGCCTAGCGGTTAAGAGCGCCGACTGCTCTTACAGAGGACCCGGGTTCGATCCCCAGCACCCACATGGCGGCCGAGAACCGTCTGAAACTCCAATTCCAGGAGAACTCCAGTTCCAGGGGAGTCCAACACCCTCTTCTGACCTCTGCGGCACTGCACGACACGGGTGCACAAACTTGCATGCAGACAGTACATTCATTCACATACAGAAATAAATAAAAAATTAAAAAAAATTAAAAACAAACAAACAAAAAACAGAAAACAAATCTTTGGACTTGGATGAATATTTCAGGATAAGGGGCTTTAGAGTCCTACCAAAGTCTTCTAAGTTTGGAACATCTCCAAACTACAACATACCCAAAAATACAAGTCTGGAAGAAAAAAAAATCTTGTGGATGCCACTGTTGGCTGTAGAACTTCCTGGAACCAAAATTATTAAAATTCACTAACACTAGGTATCTACCATCACAATACTTGGGAAGTAAGGTCAGAAGGATCAGTAGTCCAAGACAAGCTTGGCCTACATGAGATCTTGTCTTCTAAAAAAAAAGAAAAATCATCAATAATAACTAAAGCCAGTTTCTGAGAGAGCTGTGCTGTGTAAAGTGCTGCCAGCATGGATTAAAGGCCCAGTGAATGTTCACGACATCATACTCATAGGTGGGATGACATCACACTCACAGATGCTCAGCCTCCAAGACAGGTATGTTTTCTGAAATTTGATGGTGGAGAAGGAGGGATTCCCTGAAACTATGCTTGGGAACCCTGAAGAATAGTTGAAGAAGGGGGAGCTTCTCCAGAACACATGACTCAGAGCTCAGTAAGGGGCATCCTTAACCCACCACAAGCAGATGGCTGAGGACAGTCAGCAGTTCAATAAGCCCTATGTTAAGAGTTTTCCCGAGAAACAGAACCAGTAGCATGTGTTGATTTGTTTATATACAGGATTATGGAGATCAGGAATCCCATGTTGTAAGTAGAGTTCTGGCAATATGGAGACCCAAGAAATTGTTGCAGTTCAGACTCAGAAGCCATCTGCTGGCAGAACTCCTTGTCAGAGGAAGATCAATGTGTATTCTAATTGGGCCTTTAACTGATTGGACAAGTCCCACCCATTTAAACAATAAGTTCATGCAAAATCTCCCTCAGACAATATCTGGAATATTTTACCTAATGGCTAGACACTACGGCTCAGTCAAGTTAATAGATGAAATGAAGCCTCACAATCACTGAGTGCTGTGCATCTCCTCTTCTTCCCATTTTAACTAGAGGTGTTCCAAGTGGCTCTTCTGTCCAGTATTGAGCACCAGTGGAGAAGACAGGTTAACAATTTGTCTCTGATCAAGAGAAACCACTTTCAAATTTGATGTAGGCCCTCAAGCTTGATGAGGTCATGATTAGATAAACTGGGCAGGAAAGATGGATATACATTCATATATGTATTGTTGTGGTGGTGGTGGTCTGAGTGTAAATGTCTCCCATAGGCTCACGTATTTGAACACTTGGCCCCTGTTGGTGGCACTGTTTAGGGAGATCATGGGACCTTTAGGAGGCGGGGCCTTGCTGGAGGAAGCACGTCATGGGAAGCAGCCTTTGAGGGTTTATAACTTTGCCCCACTTCCTGCTCTCTTTCTCTCTGCTTCTTGACCACCAGGCCAGCCTCTTCCTCCTCTTCTTCCTCCTCCTCCTCCTCTTCCTCCTCCTCCTGCCATGCCCTTCCCCACCTTTATGGACACCATCTCTGGAGCCGTAACCCAAAGTAAACCTTTTCTTTCTAAAGTTGCTGTCTTTCATCAGGGTATTCTAGCACAGCAACAGAAGAGTAACTAATACAGATCCAACTGAGTTCTTTTTTTCCCTCTCTCTACACCAAACATTTCTGTCTCTTTGTCTTTGATCTCAGCCCTTTGACTTATCCTGACTGATGGATGTGAGCAGAAGAGACTGCGTGCCTGTTCTGAGGGGAGATTTTGAGTGACAGCAAGTGCTTCTACAGGTCCTCTTGAGCATTTGTTCTATGCCAGGAAGACCTGATGCAACTTTAGCCCAAGTCTCTGAAGAACACAAATCACTGAGCCAAATGAAACATACCAAACCATAGCTGAGCCCCACAGAGCCACAGCCACTCAGAATAATCCTCACTGTTTGTGGGCCTTCATTCAACTGGTTGTTGGTCCCCTCTCTACTGAGGGTAAGTGCCATGGAGCATGAACCACTCCAGAAGTGCATCAGAGGGCAAAACTCAACAGGGTATATAGGAAGCTTCTACAAATCAGCACAGAGAGCATCGGGGCACATCCAATCATAGAAAAGGTCAACTTGGGGCTGAAGAGATGGCCTAGCGGTTAAGAGCGCCGACCGCTCTTACAGAGGACCCGGGTTCGATCCCCAGCACCCACATGGCGGCCGAGAACTGTCTTAAACTCCAATTCCAGGAGAACTCCAGTTCCAGGGGAATCCGAGACCCTCTTCTGACCTCCGCAGCATTGCACGACACGGGTGCACAGACTTGCATGCAGACAGTACATTCATACACATACAGAAATAAATAAAATAAAATAAAAAAAAGAAAAGGTCAACTTAATCATGCAGTTCCATAGTCCTCAGCCTGTGCATGCTTCTATAGATGTTTTCATGCTGTTCACAAGCTCAGCGCAGGGGTCAGCTAATCACAGAGAGGAGGCTGCATGCAGCTGTGGCCAGGAAGGGCACCATGTTGATGGCGCAGCAAGAAATTCAGCAATATGGCTTATTATATTATATAATATAATAATTATTATATATTATATATAAAAATTATATAATAATTATTATTATAATCAGGCCCTGGAGCAGCCTACAACTGTTCCTGAGCAAGGTGCCAGTGCTGTCAGTCTGGGCTGTGGCTCAGTGGTAGAGCATTTGCCTAGTCTGTGTGAGACTCAAAGTTGCATCCCTAGTACCATAGGGAGTGGTAGCATGGGGGATGAAAAAATACAAATGTTTATAACTTTTGAGATGCTGGGGATGTTTGTTATTGCAGTAAATACAGACCCACATAACAACCAGTTTGGTCTTCTAACTTGGATAATCCAAATAGCTAGGTTTTAAATTTGAATTGAGTAGGTATTTTCCCAATTCTTCCCCTTATTTGTCCTTAACACAAACATACATTCTTTTGTAGTGCTGGAGATCCTGGATCTTAGGCAGGTTAGAGAAATGTTCTATCACAAAGCCATACTTCCAGTCCACAAAAGATAGTTGAAAACACATTAAAGGTATAAGATACTCTTGTTCCAGGATTTGAATCCCATTGTGAACACTGAGAATCCAACATGGTTGACCAAACCATGTAGAATGGGGCTGTGAAGACCCCCCCCCGTGGGATCTTCCTGGGGTCAGAGCATGGGGTACCTCGGGATAACCTTTGCAGGAGCTCTACCTCTTCCCACGCTTCCTTCCTCCTCTTCCACTTTGAATTTGGCTGGATGGAAAGGAGAATCTGAGACTTCTTTAAACTGTGCCAACAAATTCCAAAGATCATCTCTCATTAAAAATAAAACCAGAGAAAGCACAGCTTATCCTAAATCACTCGAGTAACTTTGGTTTTCCGAAAATTATATATAAAAAAGTTTTGGATCCCATTTTTGGGGGGTATTCTTTCCCCTAGTTCTTTGCTTAATTTGTACTGGGAAACTAAACTAGTCCTTTTTCAGTGTTGATTCTTAAGCCCAATTCTTCCATAATTGAGTTTAAGTTTCCAGCTCTGTGGGAGGATATGAAATTATTTTTGCTATTATAACTTGGGTTGAGTTTTTGAAATGAGAACATTCATTCTGAGTAATAAAAGACTCCAATTCAATAAATGCAAGCATCGACCTTGCACAAACATTCGTGATACTGGGTCTTATACAACCCATCCAGATATTTTAAGAGCAGGGCAAACCAATGAATGTTCATGCAAAAGGTTGGAGAAGTAGGTTAAAGGGAAAAAAAAAAAAAGGATTCTTCTCATCCATGTGACTCTTCCACCTCCCTGACACAGGCAAAATGACTCAGCCTTTCAAGTAAGTGACAATGCTCATAGAAAAATATGACCTAGTGGTTTTCATCAGGGCTTCTCCATTAGCCAGTTGCTATGCTTTTGATTCTCTTGCATCTCTGAGGAATCTGGGGGATTTGGGTAGGGTATTTTAGGCCTTCGCACAGAGTGGTCCAAAGGGCCCTGCTGACAGTTCACAAGAAACCCTGTGAATGTCTAGATTCCAACCTTGACATTCACAAAGGCTGCAGTAAAAAAGAGTTGAAGGCAATTTCTGTTGAAACTACTAGGAGAAACTGAGCCCCGGGGCTGTCTGCACAAGCCCCTGAGGCCTGCTTGGAATAGTGCCTATTCATATCTAGAATCGGTGTCAATCTTAAGCTGAGGTCAGCTCTAAATGCACAGCCAGCTCTCCAAGCTCTATGCCTGTGTTCTGACTACCTGGAAAGAAAAGCATCGGTTGGAGATTTTGGTTGGCAGGAAGAAGTAGGATTTAGGATTAGTTGTGCCCAGCCTGGGGTGGAAGGTCATTTTAGGTTGATGTCTTTCTGCTCTTTCCTCTTCATCCACCTCTCAGCCTCCTTTGTTCAGTCACAGTTCTTTATCAGTCAGATAATGGTTGCACTCAGCCTTGGAATGCCGCGGAGCTGAGGACTGAGGACTTCGGCTATTATGATATTAGGCATGCTGATAGTTTTCTGGCAATTTCTGTGCCTGCATAAGCATGCTTAGAAAACAAAACTGGGGCTAGATTTGGCAGACATACACACACCACGGCTTGTCACTTCCCAATGACAATTTGGATACACTCAAGGTGACATGCTCCATGCCCCATGCCTTATCAGTGGCCTGAACCCTTTCTCATCCCAATCACAGGCTCCCCCACTTCTTCCACAAATTTGTCAGGGTCAATTTGGGGTTCTCAGCCTGTCTCTTTCTCCCCCGACACACCCTTTTATTGTAAGACTGGGGTTTGAGCTTAGAGTTTCATACATGGTAGGCAAGCACTCTACCAAAGAGCTATATCTTCAGCCCTTTCTATTTTTTCCTTTTCAGTTGCAGCTTGTACTGGCCATTTAACTACAGGTAAATCTCAGCTTCCTCTCTCACCCCCCAGGTATAGCCCAAATCAATGTCCTGTTTCACTGAACTCGAAGTGGTTCGACACATTCAAACAGAGCATGATTTTGAATCCAAAGACCTGATAAGGTAGAAGTCCACAGATGATTTGTCTTAAAGAACAGTGAGGAAGTAAATTAGCCTATATTACATCTTTTTAAAAGTGCCTTTTGCTCGTGTATTACCCCATCCTTGTTTGACTGACGCCCTTGAACTCAGCCCACTTTTGATCTTATTCTGATCACCTACCCCTGATAAAATGAACCAATTCAATCCCTTTGTGGCTGCTTCTGTGTTTGTATCTGCCTGCTCCTTAGCTAAGGAAGATGGAAAGACGACCTTCTTTCTAGTAGTGGCGTGTGTGGGCTGAGATGAGATTTAGAGGCATTACAAAAACGTTATTTGATTTGATTCATCATAGATGAACTTGATCTCCTCTGCTTCCCTTTCTTTTCCACGTGGTGAAGCGACTTGGCGGCAGTGTGCATTCCTAATCTGACCTGTAGATCAGAACACGGGTAGGATGAGAAGTTAACATGGATTGGGGGCAGTCAGCCTTCCTTGTCTCAGGACTACAACCTGCACCCTTCCCACTTCCCATCCTACTCCTGCTGGGACTCTGCCATTCTATAAGCCAGCTGTAGCAAGGGGCTGAGGACAAGTGGAAAGGTATATCCGACAGTCTACAAGGCAGGGTCTTCTCTCCGTTGTCAATCATCACAAACCTTCAAATAATCATACTTGACATTGGATTATACTCTCCATTTGGACACAATTTAAAATTTTCAAAGACTTTTGATAGATATGATGTCTTTGATCCTCCAGCAGCTCTGTGGGGGTAGTCACATCTTTCAATCATTCAACAAATGCATACTGAAAGCTCTGTTGAGGATGACTGAGGGGATTCCCAGGACATGGGGATTTCTGGTTTAAAAGCAGGGCAGTCTTAGAAAAACTGGCATGAGTTGGTCATGATTCTGCCATCCTGGGTACAGGACTCCCAGAGATGAACATGACAGATGTGGTCCCTGCATACATGGTATTATGCTGCTATTTTTCATGTGTTTGATGTCTTCTGGGTATTGAACTGAACTGTTGCAATTTGAAGTTTAGAAAATGTTCTGTTCTGATGTCTATTCTTTAGATGTCGGATTCATTCATTCTACCCAGATCTAGGCTCTGATACGAAAAGACAAAAAGTTGCAGCTTTTAAAGAGCTTATTGTTGAGTGCTGCTGGAGTTGATGGGGGATGGTGTTAGGGAGCCAACACCCCTATGGCTCATTGCAGTTTCCAGGTCTGTGTCTTTAAGATACCTTCCCCTCTGATTATTTGATTCTTATACTGTTTCTGGCTACCTTCCAGTGTGTCCTTAGAACCCTTCTGTGACATTTCGGCCCTCAGAAGTGGCTTTATCCTTTCCCATAGTTTCCAATCATTACTTCTATATGGATGTCATCTAATAACACTGAGATTAAAATAGCTAAATTGATAGAATGCAACGATGGGGTATTTTGCTGTTTGTTTGCTTGCTTGCTTGCTTGAAACAGGGCCTCATCTATCTCAGGTTGGCTTCAAACTTGTTAAGTAACTGAGGATGATTTGGAACTTCTGAGCTCCCCAGTGGTGGGATTAGAGGGTATACACCACCATGTCTAGTTTCCGTGATGCTGGGGGTCTCACCTAGACTCTGCGCTTGCTTGGCAAGCACTCCACCATTTGAGCTACATCCCCAGTCCTGAATGTAATTGTGTACATTTACTAAGAAACACTGACCTCAGATAACCCAGAAAAACCCTCCTGGGAGAGATAACACTCTCACCAAGAGATGAGCAGTTCTCCCTGTTGATAAAACATCACTGACTTGCTTTCCTAGAGGTAGATAAGCCTGGACTGAGTTTGGGCAGCAGGAGCCAGATTCCATCGTGTCCCAGAGCTCTCTCTAAACATCAGCCACTTTTCCTATACATTTCAGAACAATCAGGAACCTCCTAATTGAATAGTGTCCCATTATGCGACCGGATCATGCATTTCCAGGAAGGACAAAGTAATCCAATCAGTGTTGAAATGTCAGCCCAAGATGCAGACATTGCTTTGGGCTGAGCCGGAGCATTTTCTTTGGCTGTTGCTAGCTATGTGGTTAACTCTAACAGCTACATGTGGTGTCTGCCATGCGTGGATGCTCGTCTGCCTGTAGAGCTGCAGCCCTCAGCTCATTGTCTCTCCAGACTCCCACTTTCTGGTTTTCTCCAACATAGTTGGCTGGGAGTTTGAAGGGTGTGGACATATCTTTTCCAAACTAGATGAAAACCTCACAGAAAGAATGATCTTTGTCACCCTTTACTCAGGGTGGTCCTCAGCCTCTGAACAGCTGGTTGTTTTGTTTCTTTACTCATTCATTCCATCATACATAGCCATGAAATGCTTGCTATGGTCCAGACATTCTGGAACTTAGGGAACAACAGAGAACAGGTCACTCTCAAGAGAAGAGTATGAGTGGAGATTGCAAAGATCTAGATGCAGAATGTTCCAGCCAGTGGAACAAGTACAGCACCTCAAAGAGGGAAGAGCTTGGTTTGCCGAAGAAGAAGAAGGGGAGGACCACCGAGAGGCTGAGGCAGAGAAACCAGGTGACTTGGTGTGTGAGGATAGGTCAAGAGAGGTAAACAGAGTCCGATGACACTGGACCTTGGGAATTTATTCTAAATACCACAAGGAGGATACTGGGAGATTTCGAAGCAGGAGAATGAGGGACTTGGGTAGTTTTTAGAGAATCACTCTGGCTGTGTAATAGGAAATTGGGTTTTAGGACAGCAAGAACAGACTAGAAAAATGACAGCAAAATTCTAGGTGAAAAATGATGATGGTGGCAGTGGAATGGGAGAAAAGTTGACAGGCTCGAGCTGGATTTGCACAGCCCACTTGCTGATAGATTTGATGTTCCCCAGGTTCCTGGCTTGCATAACTATGTGGATGGTGTTGCCACAGCAGAGGTACATTGGCCACATGGAAGTCTTACTCATGGATGGCACCTCCAGCTTCCCCAGCCATTCTTCAGTGCAACGTTTGACTGGGTCAATGACACAGAATCTTTTTGTTTTTGTGAACCATCAGCATGGAAATAAATTTCCAGTAAACTCTAAGAAGTCAATCGAGGACTGGAAATGACTGCTTTCAGAAGACTAAAGAAAGACCGAGACAAAACCCCGGACACCTCATGCATGTCGGATGAGCAGGAACTCGCTTGTCAAGTCTATTGGATGGAACGCCATTCCGTGCTCATCATGGCTGACAATACAACCAACGATGGAAACAGCCTTAGTGAGCGAGTGGCAGGTGGGAGCTGCAGTCTTCAGGGAGTCTCCTGAATCACTACATTCAGTCTTTACATAACTTGGGAACTGAAAACGGCTTTTAACTCTACTCTTAGACAAAGAAACCAAGACTTACAGGAATGAAGTTATTGCTTAAGGACCACAGGGCGGTGGCAAAGCTTAAATTGAACTCTGGTCCCTTGACCCCCGGGCTGTGCTTTTAGGTTCTTCTCTGAGCGTTGGCTGGGGTCCCACCATCTTCAGGGCTGGGCTAGATGTGTCAGCATAGCTGGGTGGAGCATCTGCTCAGTGAGCCTGATACACCTCAACCATAGTGACAGTCATGGTAGTGACTTCTATGAGCAGAACATATTTTGATGCTGCATGGCTGAGAAGACACCATAAAAGACTAAGGTGGAAGTGGGAGAGAATAAGGAAACATTTGGAAGCATCTTTTTTTTTTTTTTTTTTTTTGTCTTTTTGAGACAGGGTCTTCCTGTAGCCCCAGCTGTCCTGGAACTCACTCTGTAGACCAGGCTGGCATCAAACTCACAAAGATCCACCCACCTCTGCCTCCTGAGTGCTAAGATTAAAGGCATGCACCACCATGCCCAGCTTTGGAAGGATCTTTATTCGGCCCAATGGATAACATTTATTTGGGGTTCAGAGGGATGGGGGAAGGAATACTAATGACCCTGGCATATTTAGATGAATGGTCTCATCCTAAATGCTAAGAGAACCACTGAGACTGAGACTCTAGACTGGGATTGAGAAGCATTCTCCCATAGAATGAGGCTAGAACACGTTGACCATAGTTGACTATGCTAATGAGGTTTGGGTTTAGGATTTGGATTGAAGATTGGCCTTTCTCAGATCCTATGAAATCTTAGGCAAACTGGGGCAATTTTGGAGGTCTGTTGGGAATGGAGGCATTTTCTCTATTTTCCTTTACTATTTAAATGGGGGCAGCCAACAGTAAGATGAATATTTAACTGAGACACTTCAAGCTGGCATGGTCAGTATTATAATATGTTTAAGAGCCCTTAACAAAGAATATCTGTTTACAGAAGGAAACTTGAATCTGTTTGCTTTCTGTTCATTTAATTTGATATTTTAATGATGGCACAAGTTATTTGAAATATTTTATTTCAATATACTCTTTATTTGTTGTGCTTGTACCCTGAAGCATCTGGCAAAGGGTGACATGCTTATAAGTATGCCTTTAAATAATAAAATTTCACTGGAAATCCCAAACAGTATTGTGCCAAGAATGCTTTTGGATCTTCAAAAATAATCAGCCCATGGGGCTGGAGAGATAGCCTAGCGGTTAAGAGCACCGACGCTCTTACAGAGGACCCGGGTTCGATCCCCAGCACCCACATGGCGGCTAAGAACCGTCTGTAACTCCAATTCCAGGAGAACTCCAGTTCCAGGGGAATCCGAGACCCTCTTCTGACCTCCGCGGCATTGCACGACACGGGTGCACAGACCTGCATGCAGACAATACATTCAT
Organism: Rhizomys pruinosus; assembly: GCA_009823505.1. NCBI lineage: Eukaryota > Metazoa > Chordata > Mammalia > Rodentia > Spalacidae > Rhizomys > Rhizomys pruinosus. Next base: position 1,497,698 of record VZQC01000410.1, read on the forward strand.
ACACATACAAAAATAAATAATAAAAAAAAAATAATCAGCCCAAACTGGAGTTCAGAGATACACATAAAAGGGCTCCCCTCTGCCCACAAACTCAACTTTAACAAAGATCAATTAGAAGCACAGTAATGGAGTGGGTCAGATCAAGAGAGACAAGGCTCTAGATTTAGAAAGGAGAAAATTAGCAAATAGTTAATTTTTGGAGGGCAGTGACACACCTGGTTCCACCTTCTTTCTCCTGCCCATTTTTATTTCAAATCAGCTGGGATATATGGTGTGCTTTGATTTGGTTTGCTAACTTGTTTCTGTGCTGCCTCCCTAGTCTAGTAGCAAGCTTCCTCATCACAAGGATCTGAATGTATTCATCCTTTACTGTCACCCCTGCATCCAGATAGATGGAGCCTGACACAGAACTTGCTCAATAAATGTTTGCCATGATGGTAGGCAGTAATAGCTCCCCTAAAACATCCAAGGACGTATATCCGGTAGCTATATATAAGTTGTGTCTCATGGAAAAGGGGAATTAAGGTTCTGAGTAGAATTAAATTTGCCAATCACCTGGCCTTCAAATATGGAAACACTCTTGGGTTATCCATGGGGTTCGATAAAAGCTCATGGATCCTTCAAAGTGGGAGAGGCAGAAGGTCCCAATGGTGAGTGTGAGAAAGGGGAGGCAGAAGGTCACAATGGTGAGTGTGAGAAACAGGAGGCAGAAGGTGGCAATGGTGAGTGTGAGAAAGGGGAGGCAGAAGGTGGCAATGGTGAGTGTGAGAAAGGGGAGGCAGAAGGTCCCAATGGTGAGTGTGAGAAAGGGGAGGCAGAAGGTCCCAATGGTGAGTGTGAGAAACGGGAGGCAGAAGGTAGCAATGGTGAGTGTGAGAAAGGGGAGGCAGAAGGTCGCAATGGTGAGTGTGAGAAGAGGGAGGTAGAAGGTCGCAACGGTGAGTGTGAAAAAGGGGAGGCAGAAGGTCACAATGGTGAGCGTGAGAAATGGGAGGCAGAAGGTCACAATGGTGAGTGTGAGAAAGGGGAGGCAGAAGGTCACAATGGTGAGTGTGAGAAGAGGGAGGCAGAAGGTCCCAATGGTGAGTGTGAGAAGAGGGAGGCAGAAGGTCCCAATGGTGAGTGTGAGAAGAGGGAGGCAGAAGGTCCCAATGGTGAGTGTGAGAAACGGGAGGCAGAAGGTCATAATGGTGAGTGTGAGAAATGGGAGGCAGAAGGTCGCAATGGTGAGTGTGAGAAGAGGGAGGCAGAAGGTCCCAATGGTGAGTGTGAGAAGAGGGAGGCAGAAGGTCCCAATGGTGAGTGTGAGAAGAGGGAGGCAGAAGGTCCCAATGGTGAGTGTGAGAAAGGGGAGGCAGAAGGTCCCAATGGTGAGTGTGAGAAAGGGGAGGCAGAAGGTCCCAATGGTGAGTGTGAGAAAGGGGAGGCAGAAGGTCGCAATGGTGAGTGTGAGAAAGGGGAGGCAGAAGGTCGCAATGGTGAGTGTGAGAAGAGGGAGGCAGAAGGTCCCAATGGTGAGTGTGAGAAGAGGGAGGCAGAAGGTCCCAATGGTGAGTGTGAGAAGAGGGAGGCAGAAGGTCCCAATGGTGAGTGTGAGAAAGGGGAGGCAGAAGGTCCCAATGGTGAGTGTGAGAAAGGGGAGGCAGAAGGTCCCAATGGTGAGTGTGAGAAAGGGGAGGCAGAAGGTCGCAATGGTGAGTGTGAGAAAGGGGAGGCAGAAGGTCGCAATGGTGAGTGTGAGAAGAGGGAGGCAGAAGGTCCCAATGGTGAGTGTGAGAAGAGGGAGGCAGAAGGTCCCAATGGTGAGTGTGAGAAGAGGGAGGCAGAAGGTCCCAATGGTGAGTGTGAGAAAGGGGAGGCAGAAGGTCCCAATGGTGAGTGTGAGAAAGGGGAGGCAGAAAGTCGCAATGGTGAGTGTGAGAAAGGGGAGGCAGAAGGTCGCAATGGTGAGTGTGAGAAGAGGGAGGCAGAAGGTCCCAATGGTGAGTGTGAGAAACGGGAGGCAGAAGGTAGCAATGGTGAGTGTGAGAAAGGGGAGGCAGAAGGTTGCAATGGTGAGTGTGAGAAGAGGGAGGCAGAAGGTCCCAATGGTGAGTGTGAGAAACGGGAGGCAGAAGGTCATAATGGTGAGTGTGAGAAATGGGAGGCAGAAGGTCCCAATGGTGAGTGCGAGAAGAGGGAGGCAGAAGGTCCCAATGGTGAGTGTGAGAAAGGGGAGGCAGAAGGTCCCAATGGTGAGTGTGAGAAAGGGGAGGCAGAAGGTCCCAATGGTGAGTGTGAAAAAGGGGAGGCAGAAGGTCTCAATGGTGAGTGTGAGAAAGGGGAGGCAGAAGGTCGCAATGGTGAGTGTGAGAAGAGGGAGGCAGAAGGTCCCAATGGTGAGTGTGAGAAAGGGGAGGCAGAAGGTGGCAATGGTGAGTGTGAGAAAGGGGAGGCAGAAGGTGGCAGTGGTGAGTGTGAGAAGGACTCACTGGCTTTTGCTGGCTTTTAAAACAGAAAACAGTGTTCGTCACCAAGGAATATGGGTGACCCTGGAAGTAATGTCAGAAAATGGATTCTTCCTTAAAACCTCCAGAAATTGACATATTCTTGCCTTCATTCATCCAGATATTAGTTCATAGAACACATGCAGCTGTTAACCTACAGTTACAAGACAATAATCAGGGTAGTTTAAGCTACTAAGTTTGTGGCAAACTATGACAGCAACAATATCAAATGAATAAACCTGCAGAACCTCAATGGTACCTACTAGTCACCTACATAACAAGTGCTTCCTTGAAGGTCTATTATTTTATCTTTGGAGTCTAGGGCAGGAACTATAAATAGCAATGCTCTTTCCTACATCCCAAGACCATTGTTCATATCGCTGCTCTTATAGAGCTCTGTGTCTTCTTCAAGGCTTAACTGCCTTCCCCAAACAGGGGAGGTGCTCCCCCAGTCCCCCTAGTTCCCCAAACTTCTCCTTAATAGATATACCAATTATGATGCCTTAAAATGATGCAATTTTTATGTTCTTCTTATGAAATGCCATGCCAACAGAGCATAAAGCACAGAATGTATAGCTTCATGAATCCTCTGATGAAAGTCATTATTTAGGTCAAGGTACAGAATTTTCAGTATGTTTGATAGAGTTTCTCACTGGCTTGATTTTGCCAATCACATCCCCTTGGTGTGATTCCACAGGTTCCTCTGTCCTTTGTGCTCCTAGAAATTGGCTCCATGGTTACTTCCAAGTTTGACTGATTTGGTTTTGATTTTGATTTTGTGGCAAGACTAGTTTGGAGGGGGTGTCTTCTTCTAAGAGGCATTTAACATCTGGCTGTCTTCCTCTTTGATGTTAGCAATTTTCAATGACCAATTTAAAGGCCTTCATCACAAAGGGGCAGAACAGTGACGATCTAATTTCCTTTGTGTGCATTGATGTGTGTGGTATGTGTGTGTATGTACTTGTGTGTGTGTGTGTGTGTGTGTGTGTGTGTAAGTGCAGGTGTGCATGCATGTGTATGCATGTGGAGCCCAGATGTTGGCATCAGGTGTCTCCCTCAGTTGTTCTCTACTTTCTTCTTGAGGTAGGGCCTCTCTGTGAACTTGGAGCTTACTGATTGTGTTAAACTGGCTGGCCAGCAAGCCCTAGGGTCCTCCTGTCTATTCCTCCCCAGCGTTTGTATTGTAGGCATGTGTCCACCATGCCCGGATTTTTACATGGGTTCTAAGGATCTGAACTCAGCTCTTCATGCTTAGCAAGCACTTTACCTACTGAGCTATCTCCCAGCCATATAACATTTTTCTTTACTTGTTTTTTAGGTAGGATATTTCTTCTTTATTGTTCTTTATTTTACGTGTATAAGTGTATTGCCTACATGTGTGTAAGTGCATCTATGTCATGCAGTGCCCTTGAAGGTCAGAAGAGGGCATCGGATCCCCTGGAACTGCAGTTACAGATAGTTGTTAGCAGTCATGTGGGTGCTGGGAATTGAACCCAGGCCCTCTACAAGAGTAGTCAGTGCTCTTAACTGCTGAGCCATGTCTCCAGTCCCTAGGTAGGCTATTTCTAAAAAGGGAAACACTGCTTCTATTTCTATTTAGTTATCTGAAGAACTGGTTCATATTAGGGAAGCTTTATCCATTGCTTTTATTCGCTATAATGCAGAAGAATGATTTGGCTCTCTGACATCTTGTAATTCATTGTTTAATGTCCCTGGTGTGTGCCTGGAAGTCACAGGAGGGCAGGGCTTGGGACACATTCAGTTACATAAACTCCTGGGGTCTTCATTGATGAATGGATGAGTGAGAAGTGGAGCTCCTCCCTTCTTCCCTCTTTCCATCTCATTGCCCTGTCACTATCCCTACATTCTCTCTTAGCTCCATGTGGCTAAACCATGGGTCAAAGTAATTTGGACTAAAACCACAAGATCAGTGTTGGCTGCTTTACAGTTGTCCTGGCACAAAACACCAATTTAGGGCATTAGATGTGGATACCTTTTAGAAACCCACATGGATGTCAAACAACATCTGCTTGATTTGTTGCTTGTCGTCTAAGAAATGGCACCTTCAAGACACTCCTAACAAGAGCCATAAAAGGACGCATTATTAATATGGCTAAGAATTAGCTAATCACATAAAGGATGTCTTTGGAATAGTTCAAAGTGATTCCACACTGAATATTCCATTTATCCTTGAAAACACCCCGTAGAAGGGCCAAGCCTCTGAGGTCTGCAGAGAGGGTCAGTAGTTCTAATTCTTTATTGAAAATGAACCTAGGGAGGTTAGGAGGGCCGCTGGTGTCCCTCAGGGGATATAATTAGGGCTAGGCATTTGTCCATAGACTGGATCAGTTTCTAAATTGCTGGCAGAATTTGAGCTGGAATGGCCTTAGAGATTATTTAATGCTACCATGTATATTGGTTATGCACCATCACCATAACGCTGCGTGACAAACAGCCATGAAACTCCAGTGGCACAAAATAATAAATATTCATTGCTCTCCTCAGTATTGGAAGTGGGTTGGCTGTTGACTGACCAAGGCTGACATTGGCTTGGAGGCTAGGGTGACTTGGATTTGTTCCATGTGTCTCTCTTTCCTGGGATGCAAGGTTATACAACCAGGGGAAATCAAAGATTCCTAAGGCTTCTGGTTGGAAATGGGCATGTGGTCATTTCTGAATCCTGCTGGTCTAAGCAAGCTGCAGGAGCTTCCCAGGTCCAGGGTGTGGGGAAATGGACTCAGTCTCTGTAGTGAGAAGAATTGAAAACCCACCTGACAAAGGACACAGATTCATGGAAGGGTCAAGAGTTGGGGTTTTAAGCCAGGCGTGGTGGTGGCACATGCCTTTAATCCTAGCACTCGGGAGGCAGAGGCAGGCGGATCTTTGTGAGTTCAAGGCCAGCCTGGTCTACAGAGTGAGCTCCAGGACAGCTGGGCTACAGGAAGACCCTGTCTCGAAAAGACCAAAAAAAAAAAAAAAGAAAGAAAAAAGAGTTGGGGTTTTGAATGCATTCAGTTGATCACCATGCCACCTCTTTGTGGAAGAGCAAACTGAGTTTTGCAGGATGGCTTACAGCAGAGCTCACACAGCAGAGTATGATCGAGAGCTCTGGGCCTGCGTCTCCTGCTCCAGCTGGCTCTCCATCATTCCCATAGACTCCAACCAAAGGTGACGGTCATTGCCTTTAGCCCTCATTCCTCATCCAGCAAACAACTCTTGGTGTGTCATTGTGCTGTGAGCTAAAGAGTACAAGCTCATTAATAGCAGCTGCTTATGAACTTCAGCACAGGGACCACTTCTCTATTTACCCCAAGCTTGGCTTTTGGGTAATAGACGTCTAGGCAAGGAGGCAGGTCAGATCTGCACCTGTCCTTCCTTGACATCCTAGAAGCCACACCGTAAGAAGACACTCAGTAAAATACATCTCACTTCGTCCTATTCTAGATGGAAAGGTCACCTCAGAGTCTCTGTAGTGACGTCCCCTCTCTTATCACCCAACAGGTGGTTTTGGCGAGAGTGTGTTTTGTATCGGAGTCTCCCTCTGACTCAAGGGGAAAGTAATATAGTCATTTGGGGAGTCTGTTTAGCCTCAGAAGGAAACAACTTACTAATTAGGCTAAGAGACTTTACAAAAATATGTTTTCGATTCCACTGATGGTCAGTTACAAGCGATAACACTGTTAAATGTAGTGCCTAATAAATCTGGAAAAACTACCCAATAAATGTAAGTAATAACAATGATTAACAATAAATTAAATGCAGAGAACCAGGAATGTACCACATTATTTTTAACTAGTTTGGGCCATCGGGTTCTGATTATTCAGTTTGTCCTGTACACCTGGAGTTTATTAGAGTGTAATACAAACTAAACGGTCCCTCAGAGAGGCCACTGAAAGGGCTTAGTATAAAACAATACACAAGTTTAAGAGTGGTAACTGACCTTTCTTTCTTTTACAAAAACATATCTTTGTAACTGGAGCCTCGAGGAAATGCAATGCTTTTTACCCTAATCCTGATGGTTAATTATCCTTTTATTTAATTTAGAAGGTTTCATTTTGTTTTGTGTGATAGGAAGATAGAATTTATATTCAATAATTCTTCCTGCTCTGGATCCAAGATGACTAAATATTGCTTTCCTTCTGCCGTGTCTATTACAAGAAGAGAGAAAAACAGGCGGGCAGTGTGTGCTCACTATTAATGGCAGCTGGTTAAAACCCATGTTCTAAAATAGCCGAATGAAACAGGTCCATGTGTTTATAATCAAGGTGCATTTGACTAATTTTCCCTAAACCTTTAAATATTACTCATTCTCAAATACCAGAAAATTGGGCTCTTTCTTAGTGGAGGACAGGAAGGCAGTGACAGGCTTTTCAATGGAGACTTTCTCCCAACGTCCCCGCAGTGCTTATCTCTCCAAGGTCATGGAACAAAACTAACACATTTCCATGGTGGAATTCTCCAATTTTAGCATCACTGTGTGGGTGGATATCCTTCTCATCTTCATGTCATTCTGCTGTGTTTTCTAGAGAGATATTTTCAGTTCTTCTCTCTCTACCTGAGGTTTCTTACTTCCTCCATCCCACACTGGATTGAATGCATTTTACACAAAGGGCATCTTAACCAGGGTCAACCCTTGTAAACATCTGAAACCCGAGGTGCCTCCAACAAAGCTGGGGTCTGGCAAATAGTCCATAAAACTTTGCCTTCCAATAATTAAATGAAATGGTCACTGGGGAGGGCAAGTACGGCATTGCCCAGGGGTCAGCAGAGCAGGAGACTATTTTCTTTAGCATGCTAGTCAATATGTTTGGCCTCAGGCCTCAATGAGAACTCCAGTAGAACTCCAAACAGCACTGTCTTGTTTAGATTGTCAGCCTTCATTTTACTATCAAAACCATTTTTATCCTGAAGCTGGTCTTTATCTCTGAGAGGAGAAAGTTTGACTTATAATTAGAAGCAAAATTCTACTCCAATGAATAGGCTTAGCCAAAATGTGGACTAGTCCTCTGTCTTCCCTAGAGGAACCGGACTCACTGGGCCAAGGGGAGATTCGAGTGCTTGAAGGAACATCATGCAGATCAGTGTGGCTCTCTCATCCGCCTGCAGGAGTACAGTAGACAGGAGGGGGAAGGAACAGAAGGCTCTAGTCTCTAGATGTTTCTGGAATCTTCCGTGGAAGAAGGTAGCTGGTTGTCCCAGAAACATGAATACAGCTTTGTACACCTATCTCTAACATCTCTCCTACAATGCTTAATAAGACAACTACTGTCCCCTGGAAAGTTCTCGGGTGCGGAGTACTGTGCTAGGCCTGTGCAGGTGTTTTCACACTTAGTCTGAACAGTGACTCTATGAGGAGTCAAGGTTCCCCCACTTGAATTCCCAGGGCTTCTTCACTCCATTTTGGAGCCAGCAACAAGCCATGAAATTCTAGCACTCATACCTCTGGCTGTGGGAAGATCTGCTGACCCAGCTGCTGTTCTTCCGGATCCACAGACCAGACAGCACAGAGACTGCACTTCCTGTGAACTGCTCCTGCGGTGGATGTGGGGAACAAGATTGACAAGTCAATCTGTGATGAATCCAAGGCGACTTTGACTCTAGGAATGTATGAGGGTGGTAGACAGTGCTGGATATTGAACCCAGGGCCTCACAGATGTCATACAAGTGCTCTGCCTCTGGGCTATACCCCTAGCACAAATCAGCTCTCTTCAAAACTGGGATCTGAGAGTCTTACTTTCTGATTCCTTCCTTCCTTCCTTCCTTCCTTCCTTCCTTCCTTCCTTCCTTCCTTCCTTCCTTCCTCTTTCCTTCCTTCCTTCCTTCCTTCTTCCTTCCTTCCTTCCTTCCTTCCTTCCTTCCTTCCTTTTCTCCTTCGTACGATCAGATCGTTATCAGCTCCTTTGCCTTAGCTCCTTCCCTTCCAAGCTGGCATCTCTGTACAGAGGCAACACCCTATTCCTCCAGCCTGGAAATTTTGGCCCTTACAGGTACCTATAGTTATTTGGACTCCCTTCCCCTCCTAGGCTCCTGGGGCTGATGCCTAACCTTATTCCTCCCATTACTCATTCCCCAAATGGGGCCCAACTTCCCTCCCATGTGATGGAGGGCTTCTTGTGGGATTCTAGTTCTGTTCTTTTGGGGATGAGAATTCTCTCCAGTCTTCTAAAGTCTACAATCTCTCCCTCCCTTCTCAGATATAGGAAGATAAAGAAGTCAGAAAAGGGAGCGTAGTGGTGTGAGTCTGTATCCCAGCTTTGTGATTTAACTGCTTAGCCATCCCGGCAAATTAACTTCTCTGAGCTTCATTTTCTTTAAAGATAATGATAGTAGGGGCTGGGGAGATAGCCTAGCGGTTAAGAGCGCCGACCGCTCTTACCAGAGGACGCGGTTCGATCCCCCAGCAACCACATGGCGGCTGAAGAACCGTTCTGAAACTCCAATTCCAGAGAACTCCAGTTCCGGAGGGAATCCGATACCCTCTTCGGACCTCCGCCAGGTTGCACGACACGGGTGCCACAAACTTGCATGCAGACGTACATTCATACACATACAGAAATAATAAAAAAATAATAAAATATTAAAAAAATTAAAAAAAAATAAAAGATATGATAGTAGTAGTAGTAGTAGTAGTAGTAGTAAATAAAAAAAAAAAAAAAAAAAAAAACGTTTTCCTTTTCTTTTTTCCTTTCTTTTTTAACAGGGTCCTATGTAATCCATCCTGGCCTTTATCCTGCTATATCCCTGCAGATGACCTTGAACTTAGTCCTCCTGCCTCCATCTCTCCTAAGTGCTGGAATGATAGCAACGCACAATCATGTCTTACTTATGTGGTACTGGGGACTGATGCCAGGGTTTCCCACATTTAGGTCAACACTCTACAACCCCACTCTGTGGTGGGGTTCTTTTCTTTTCTTTTTTAATTTTTTAATTTTATTTATTTATGTTTTATTTTTTTTATCAAATCTAGACCATTGCCCCCCCCATTTCTCCACCCCACCAGAGCTCATGCATTCTGCCAAACATGCTTTTCAGTCTCTTTCTCCGTCTTCTCAATACTCTCCATGTGGAAGTTGGACTGTTTTGAGCAGAAGTAACTGTTTCAGTCAGCTTCTTCGTTGCCAGTCCTTTTGTTATTGTCGTTGTTTCCAATATGCATCAGTTAGTTCACTGTTTCAGTCAGTTTCTTCGATGCACTCCTTTTCGTTGTTTTCATTGTTGTTTCCAATATGCACACTCCCAATGCTTTGGACAAATCAAGGGGCCGTGCACAAGAAATACTTACAACTAGGTAATTGGCACTAGCATCCACAGATGGGGATACCATTCGTCGTTTGTTTTCTGTGACTGTGTTACTACCACTTAATGATTCTCTAATCCAACATTTCTTCAAATCTCATAATTATGATGGTCTCTTTCTTTACTGCTGCATAGAACTCCATATGTGTAGATGATACCACATTTTCTCTATCCACTCATCAGCTGAGGGCATTTTGGGTTGGTTCCAGCCCCTTGCTATGTGAAGAGAGCAGAAAAAACATGGCCATGCATGTATTTCTCGGTGGGGGGAGTCTTGAGGTACATGCCCAGAGTGGTATGGTGGGTCGCGGTGGCAAGTTCATTCCAAGTCTTCCAAGGTTCTCCACACTGCTTTCCATAGTGGCTGTGTATTAGTTCACTTTTCTGTTGCTGTGATTTGAGCACACATGACCAAGGAACTTATAAAAGGAAGATTTTATTGAGCTTACAATTGACGGTTCCAGGGAATTAGAGTCCATTGTGTGGGGAGGCATGGCGGGCTGGAGACTGGAGTGGCAAAACCGAGGGTCACATCTCACAAAGGCACAGGAAGCAGAGAGCGAGCAACTGTAGACCACGAGTCTTGTTAAGCTCACTAGCCTGCCCCCAATAATGCACTTCCTCCAGCACAGCCACACCATTCTAGTACCTAAAAACCGCACCACCAACTGGAGACAAACGTTCGAAACCGAGCCTATGGGGAAACTCATTTCAAACCACCACAGGGGCTGTACGAGTTTACGTTCCCACTGCAGTGGAGAGTCCCCATCCACCAACCTCCCAGCACGTTGGATCATTTGTTTCTGACCTAGCCACATTGGAGTAGAGATGAATGCTTAAAGTGGTTTGATGCTTCCTTGAGATTGGATTTGAACACTTCTTAAGGTGTTTCTCAGATACTCTAATTCCCCTGTGACGTCTCTGTTCAGCTCTTTGCTCCATAATTGAGTGGGCCATTTAGTTTTTTTCTTCTTTGTTTTTTGAGTAGTTTATATATTCTGGAAATCAATGCTTTGTCAGATGTTTATTTTTTTTTTTTTTTCTTTTTTCCTTGTTTTTTCTTTGATGTACAGAAGCTTTGAGTTTAATGAGGTCCCATTTGTCAATTGTTGACCTTAATTTTTGCAAGCTGCTGTCTGATTTAGGAAGTCTTTTCCTACACCTATGTCTTGTAGTCTGCTGTGGCAGGGTTCTTATGAGGGTTAAATAAAATATTTAATATAAGTACATTAAAGGCACTGTAAGTGAGTGGTGACTATTTCCTGTAGTTAGAACTGTCATACTGTTATTTCTAATGAGCATCCCTAAGAACCAAAGACAGGAGTGTACATCACCATTTCTACTAATTTTATAGTGCTCTTCTTTTTTAATACATATTTTAATGAATTTTTCTGTATTTCATACAATACATATTAATCTTATTTAGATCCCCTCCCCTATCTGAACACCCATAGTCCCTCCACACTGGATTTCATGCATTCTGTCATTATGTTAAGGCCTATCGAATCAAGTCTGTGTATCCAGGTGTCCTTCAGTGTGAGTTCATCCCCTGGAGCCTGATCAATGTCCCTCTTTAAAATATCAGACAGGTTGCAGCCGGGCATGGTGGCGCACACTTTAATCTCAGCATGTCAGGAGGCAGAGGCAGGTGAATCTTTGTGCGTTCAGGCAGCCTGGTTTACAGAGTGAGTTCCAGGACAGTGAGGCTACAGGGAGACCCTGTCTCAAAAAGACAAAAAAAAAAAAAAAAAAAAAAAAATCAGACGGGTTGGGTTGCTTACTAAATAAGATGTGAATAAGAGCTTCCATATTTAAGATTCAGGTTTTTCTCCCAAGGAATTCCATTTTACTGGTCAACTTCTTCATTGTGAAATACTGGGCAGGAAGTCTTGGCAAAATGAATGAGGTCTTCAATTTTGGCTGCTGGGCAAGTCTTCTTGGAGGAAGAATGCAAAGGAGACAGGGTCTTCTTGCTTCTGAGGAGAACCAGAAGTATCTTCATGGTCCTCCAAAGAAGATGAAGATGGTTCTCCCAGCCCCTACTCTTTTTTGCTTTTTGGAGAAGAAACCTGATCTCCCCCTCATCCCCAAAGGAGAATTCTTATCTAAGAGAATAGCTTTCAATTCATCAGATTGGGTGGGAGATTTGAACTCACTCCTTTACAGCTATGCTCAGCTTCCCAGGCAAAGATGTTTCCCCTTGCTGATAGGCCTTAGAACATTCTGTAGAGCTGGTGGCTCCCTCTGGGTTCTCAAATACGGGAAGTTTTTTGACATAGCCATTATTTTGTGTGTCTTGCAGCCAGTTAGGTAGAGATGATTCAGTCTCAGTGCTTAATTTAAGTCAGTGCCATCAGTGATGGATGAAGCTTTAATTTTGAGTGACATTGGATGAGAACCTGGTTCTGGGCTGGATCAGAGTCATCCAGCTGTTCTTTCATCCTCTGTCCAGAAAGCCAGCCACACATTCCCCCAGCTCATCTGTGCATTCTTGGTCCGGCCTCTAACATTTTATTTCTAATTCCCCCGATAGCTTCAGTGAAAGTTCCCGGCAGAGATTGATTGCAGGGCATGACCCAAATTTGTAACTGGCCACAAAGCGCTGTAAAACAAAGTTCACCGAATACCTTCCGGCTGATGTGGAGTGATTTTTGAAAATGATCTGGTTTTGTTTGCTTCTTCATATTTTTTTTTCTCTTTTTTTCTCCACTTAAAAAGTCTAAAAAGAAGGACTTTTCTCCAAGCTCTGATTTTTGTACCTCAACAGAAAAGCATAACAAAATGGGCCAGAGGGACCTGTGGTGGGGGTTGCCTGAGCTCTGGGGAGCCACGTGGCCCTATGTGGGGAGCAGGATCTCTGGAGCTGGTGTTGGCTGGGACATGACTTATGACAGGGAGTAAGGGTAAAGTTGGGGCTCTGGAAAAGGAGGTCAGAGACCTGGCTTCTAGAAACTTTAGGAAAATGTATTAGTTTCCCTGGTTTGTTCAGTTGCACAGTGCAAAATCATGTTACTTTGGAAGTCGTACTTGCAAACAGACCTTGGCTTTTCCAGGTCGGTAGAATATGCCAGAATGATGGGAGAGATGTGTCTCATCTCAGGATTAGTGTCTGGTGCCAAGGATGGAATCCAGGATCTCTGATATGCTACGAAGTGCTCTACCCTCAAGCAACATCCCCAGCCCCATTTCATTTTCTCACATCTTTGATACCTGCTATTGGTTAAAATTGAAGAAACATCAAATATACTAGAGGAAAGTTCACCAGTGTGGCCTTGAAAGAAGTTACTTTCCTCTGGTGTCTTTAGCTACATGAAACCAAGTCATATTTTTATCAGTAAACTTGTTCTTGGATCATACCATAGAATGGGAATGGAACACTTCAGGAAGTCTTTGCTCTAGGATTCAGGCATTTCTGGGCTACTGCAAGGCTGTAGGTTACTCCTTGCCAAGCTCTGGGGTCATGGAAAGTGAGCTTGTCCTAGGAAAGGGGATGGCACAGGCACCAGGCAGAGAGCAGTAGGTGGGGTTATCTCATTTAGATCATTTTCTGTTCCCCAAACCTCATCTCTGTATTCCCCACAAACACATGGAGGGAAGGAGCCACTAACCGCCCTCCAGCTCCCTGGACATCAGTGGTACAGGTGCAAATGATTCTAGCACCCTCAGGGTACTGGGTCACTAGTACCCTTGGCCTTGTGACATCCATGTGTGAGCACAGACTCTGGCTGTGCTCAGCAGGGTTGGCCTCAGCACTGAATTTCTCAACTCAGATACTGTCAAGATCTGTGCTACCACCCCGAACCATGAGCATCAGAAGTTGTGCTGAAGCCGTCACAGGAACCAAGGGTAGTGCTGACTTCCTAGGGTATCGGCAGCAGGACAAACCGACCTTGGCAGAAAGCACAAAGAAGCAGCTATCATGAGCAAAAGGGAGCTCCTACGCTATTTTTTGGAGTCTCTGAGTCAGGAATGAGCCTTAGGATAGTATAGAAGGCTTGCAGGGACGGGATGAATGGAGAGACAAAGGAAGATGGAGGCAAGGAAGCAAATGGGGGTGGAGGCTGCTTCCAATAGCTGGCTTCATGGAGTCGTACTGGAGGCCTGAACAAGGGCTAGGAAGTGAGCGGGCAGAACATCACATCCAGAGGAAGGGAGGTCTCCTCTCTATACCGAAGGGCGTCTTCACATCAAGTGACTCAGGGCACACATGCTCTCTGGGTTTGTGCCATACATCTGGTCAGATGAACCAGAACCAACTGGATAGTCATCAAGGAATCTAGCAAGCCGACCACCGAAACCTGAGCCAGGTCCTGACCGAGTGGTAAGCTACAGCCCTTCTGGGCTTTTTTCAAGAAGGAGAGATAAAATATGGGCAGAAATGGCCTATGAGTCACGGGCTGTTGAGGTCCATGGTCTTCTGGGAAATCTCTGGGGCCTTCCCTGGTACAAAAGAAGACAGACTGAGTAGGCAACTGGGGATCCAGCCACTGTGCAGACATGCATTGCCTTAGCTTCAGTGGGTTCCCCCATAAATGGCATCAACGTTTAGGTCAGCTTGGGCTGCATTTCCTGTGCCTTTCCTTTCTGTTATAAGCATTAACACAATCTGAACTGTTTTTTTTTTCCCCCTTTATCCCAGAACAAAAGAGAAAGTATTTCTCCAGCAACTAGAAATATGAGAAATATAGTTGTGAGAGCAAGCAAAGGAGACTTACACCTTAGTAGACAGAGCCCCGGGCAGGCGGCAGGCAGGCAGAGCCCCATGTCCTAGTCTTGCCGTAGACTAGCTTCTCTGAGGTGCTTGGTTTGTTCACTAAGTCAGTGGAAAGCTGGGTGATCATGAAGGCCTCTTTCAGCTTGGACTGTGGGCATTAGCTCTAGGAGAGGAAGTTTACCTGCTCGTCATTAGTCAGAAATGCTTTGGTCCTTCAGTTGTGTCCAATGAGAAAATTTGAATGGGACCTAGAGAGGTTCCATGTAGGAGTCACTTAGTGGGAGGACGCACTTTGGTGTGTAAAGACCTCTTTTCAGGCTCTGGATTTGAAATTTGTCTCTATAACAAACTAGCTGTGGCCTCGGACAAGTTATTTAATGTGTCTGAGGTTCGGGGTCTTTACCTATAAAATAGGCCTACAAACAAAGGTAAAATTTACAGGGAACATGATGCACATAAAGTGTTCAATAAATGATGGCTGTGACCTTGCTGCAGTTGGTGCTGAAAGAGTTAAATGTAGACACCTGGCTCTGCAACTGGAAGGGAATGCCTACACCTCCATCCTGTTCCCTACTAAAGGGACCTGAACCCCATCTGTGAGGCAATCTTCTCTCTCCTCTGTGAGTTGAGGCTCACTGATGGGGAACTGCAGTATGCTCAAGTGAGAAGAGAAATATGTCATCTTACTTTAAATGTTAAAGGACGAATCTATATACACCATATAAAAAACAGAAAATATGGACAAGCAAGACTACAGGAATGAAGAAAGCCTGTTTCTACTATCTTGTCCATAGGGCCATTAACAGTCTTATGGATGTGCATATCCTGAGCTGGAGAGATGGCTCAGCAGTTAAGAGCACTGGCTGCTCTTGCAGAGGATCCCGGGGATTCAATTCCCGGAACCCACATGGTGGCTAACAACTATTTATAACTCCAGCTCAAGGGGTCTGACCCCCTCTTCTGACCTGCATGGGCATTGCTGACTCAGGTGCACTTGCATGCATGTGGAGAATATACTCGTACACATAAAATGAAACAATAAATAATAAATTTTTAAAAAGATGTGCATTTCCTCATTCTGGGAGCCTGTGAATATGTCATCTTGTGTGGTAAGAAGGATTTTGCAATGTGTTTAAGTTAAAGATCTTGAGATGGAAAGATGGTTGTGGAATTTCTAATGAGACAATCTCAAGGGTTCTCATAAGAGGAATCTGGGAAGGCTGTGGTCTGGGGAGGTGACGTGTGCGAAAAGCAGAGGGAGAGAAGGGCGCCCTACTAGGAGCAGAGGTCTGAGTGAGGTGGGGCTGTGGGTCAAGGAATGCAGGTAGCCCGGGTGGCCAGGGAAGGCGCAGAAAAGACTCTCCCTTTAAACTTCCTGTAGTTTAACTTAGTAAAACCTGTCAGATTTCTGACTGTCATAACTACAAGATAATGAATTGGACCTGTTTGAAGCTACTATGTCTGGTCATTTCTTGGCGTAACAACAGGGAATGAGTAGTTCTTCCCCCCTATCCCCATGCAGTGGTCCTTAGGCCTTTTTTTTTTTTTTTTTTTTTCTCATAAGCTAGTTACTGTAGCTGAAGCCTTGATGACTTCAATCACACACTTTGGGCTAAAATGACACAATCCAGGTGACGCTTGATGCTACATCCCATCATTTCTAGTTGACTTACTGAACTACTTGTTTTATTCAGGACTGTCCCTAGACCCAGAATACCAGCTGCTATGTGGAATTCAGAGGATTGGGAGAATGAATGACTCATCCTGATTCCAGGGGATCCAATTGCTGCTAGGAATACAACTTCCAGGGACCACTTAAATGTGAGGCAGTTCATTTGCTAGCCTAATGGAGCAGAGTCCTGACTCGACCCCAAGGAAAGGCAAACAACAGGAAGCACAAACTTGCAGACTGCATTCAGACTCATAAATTACCAAGAATGAGCTTGAAGAAACCAAGGGGCCCTGATTTCCACAGACCTTTCTCAGCCAGGTATACCAACATCTGACTGTTTAGGCATCATTAAAATACATTGCACCCAGTATGTTTACTCTCTATTACCCAGGCAGCTCATTCATCAGCTTGTCAATGTAAATGGATTTCTGTATATAAGTGACTGTCTGACATGAACTCTCAGAAAAATGCAAATTACTCAAAGCCTGATTTGAAGGGACCCTCTTTCCCTTACTCCAATGAACAACAACGACATTTTCTATCAGCTATTTCTACTTTAAGTGATTATAATAAGTGTTACCACAACAATGGTAAAAGTATCCATTCAGTGTTTTCAGAGAAAACTTCCTGAGGTAGGAATTCAGAAATTATCCTTAATGTTTTGGCTCAGGATTGAACTTTTGCTTTTTGCATGCATGTGTGTATGTGTGTGCATGCATGGGAATCATGCTTCCTATATAAGCCTTTCTCTCACATAATTAAACATATTGATGACATCATAGAAACATAGGCATTCTTTTGGTTTCTATCACCTAATTCAAGTTTTCTAAAGTCTGAATCTGGGGTGCTCTCAGTAGGAATATAGTATGTCAAGGGCTCATTGTAATGGGAAACTCTATATGCAGTCCAACCCCCCTTCTGCTTTAAAACCTGTAGGTCCTAGTGAAAAACCTATAGGTCCTAGTGAAAAACCTATAGCAGGAGCAAGCATGCTTTGGGTAGAGTGCAGAAAATATGTATTTTACCATTTGATAAAAAAGATAGCACGGGGATTCTTTGAAAATTAAAGAGCAGATTGGAAGCAATGGAGAGGAGATCCACTGGTTTTGTAAAGAGAACTTTCCTAACATCGTAACACATTGGAGGACAGTGTAGCCTTCACATCTCTGCACTGTGCTGTGGCATGAATTGAAGACACGGTGAGTCCATGAATGGATATCTCTTAATGAGAACACCAGATGCCCACACATAGGAAATGTAAAGAAAGTGAAACCCTTGTAAAGTTTTATATATTATCCCTTTCACCAAAATATGAAAAACAGATTAGAAAGGGGAAAGAAAAAGTTCTTCTATAAATAAATATGAAGAAATACTGGACCAAAAGGAGACACTTGTTTAAATACAATGTCTAAGAGAGAAAAATTGTCAAATAAACAAGAATCCACACTTTGGACTGCACAGCACAAACATTGCGCGAAGCTAGACTATTCAGCAGAATTGTGTTGCAACCTGCCCCTAGGTGACGACTTCTGAACTCACAGCTCTTCGGTGATCAAGTTTGTTAGGGATAATAAATAACAGGAAGCGCAGGTCTGGAGCTTTCTCGTGAGGACATGTAGACATTATAAAGACATTTTTATCAAGTGTCTGTTGAAATCTATAAGTTTATTGTTGGCCTAGATTTTTTAGTTACTTGCTGCTTTTCTGTGTGATTTTTTTTCTTTCTCCTTTCAATGCATCCAGGATCACTGCTGCTCTCAAATCATAAACAATTAGCCATCTGCAGAGCTGTCATTGAACTATCAACAGAAAAGGACCCATAGGCTAATGACCCGTTTTCAGCAGCCTTGCTGAAAATCTGAGTCTGCAGATCATGTGCCTGCCACGCACCCACCAACCAGGAATGTGTTGTAAGAGCAGAGTGGGAGAAAGCATATCAGATGCAAACTGGATGGGTCGACAAAGATGACTATTCTCTGTTCTCGGAAGAAAAGAGCATAACACAACCACAGAGATGTGTTTCCCTTAGACATAACCATGGTGTTAAGAAACAGGAAGCTTTGAACCTGAAGCATGGGGTAGGAAGGCCAGGCTGGGGGTGGGGGAACCCGAGTCGTTTCAGTCATTACAGGCAAGCATTTACCCACTCAGAACGTCTGTCTCCACATGGGGAACCAGAACGACAAACCTATTATTTCTCTAAACAAGCCCCTGGCTAGAGTAGTGTCTGGAACGTAGGCAGAGCTTCCAGAATCTTCCATCTCTTCCCCTTGCTGTTCCCTGCTGACTTTGGGATTGATCCTATGTACATCTAACTTGTGACTCTTGGTTCTGTGTGTCCCAGTCCTGGTAGAACCCTGGGACCAGTGATGCTTAGCTGCTCCCGATGTCAGTCCTTGGCTCCTTCTGCCTGGCTGGACTCACATCTCCACGCTCGGTCTCTAATGACACCACACAGCGGGCACTGGCAGCTCTTTCTCATCCACTCTACTGTTTGGCAAATTTGTGACCAGTGGGAAGGTAGTTAATAATATTTCCAACATTTCCTGGATGCTTGGCAAGCTGTTTCTTTATGGTGTAGACTCCCTGTTTGATCTCTGAGAACCCAATGGACTGGCTCTATCATCTCCTTCTGACAGAGGAAGAAACTTCCACAATATAGATCCTTGGCTCAAGGTCACAGAGTACATGAGGGATGGAGCTGTAGTTTGAATCTAGGTCAGGGACCAGCAACTTCTTCAGTATAGGGTCAGCTTTAAACATGTTAGGCTGGGTTGAAGGTCCCTGACATAAACATTCAACTCTGCTGCTGAAACACAAAACATAATGACGGACAGTATGTAAATAAACAGACAAGACTATATCCCAATAAAATGTTATTTATAGACATTGAAATGTGAATTACATATAATTTCCATGCACCAAAACATATTTGTATTCACTCTTTTGAATTAAAAAACAGATCCATGGGGCTGGAGAGATGGCCTAGCAGTTAAGAGCACTGACTGCTCTTGCAGAGGACCCGGGTTCGATCCCCAGCACCCACATGGCGGCTGAGAACCGTCTTTAACTCCAGTTCCTGGGGAATCCGACGCCCTCTTCTGACCTCCTTGGCACTGCATGACACAAGTACACAAACCTATATGCAGACAGTACATTCATATACATACAAAATAAATAAATAAATAAATAAATAAATAACAAAAAAACAGATCCACGGCTGAGGATTGTGCCACAGAGATTACAGTGGTTAGCAAGCATGCAGATGGCCCTGGGTTCAATACTCAGCACCATTATAATTGATTAATAGATAGATAGATAGATAGATAGATGATAGATAGATAGATGATAGATAGATCAGAAAAATCAGTATTAGTTTGAAGGCCATATAAGAAAAAGCTGAATTTGACCCATGACTATAGTTTTCTGATCCCTGAATTGGGTCTTCATTTGTTACCCTGACTTCCATAGTCATCACTGGGTGTGTGTTCGCATTCGATCAAGATGCAATGAAAGAGAACATTTTTCTTAGAGTCAAAACACCAAGACTGAAACCCTTGATATCGACTAGCTCTGTGACATTGGACAAAACACTCAGATTCTCTGAGTTCACTTGTCCTCTCTTCTAAAAGGGGAAACCTAATCAGTCTTGCGTACGGAAGAGTCTTCTTTTGGACTGCAAAGATGGCATCTACAAGAGCTCTCCGTGGATGGCTTGGGCATCACTGGTGGCACTCCAGGGAACAAAGGGCCAGAGAGCTTTCTGCCTGGTGGCCTGTCCGAGAGGAGCCAATTGCTATTTTTCCCCATTTACAGCTTTGAGCTGTGGATCAATTGCGACCAAGCTAAACAAACAAACAAACAAAAGGGTAGTCATACATGATCAGCAAAATGGTCCAAATGATGTCATCCATCAAGATGGACATCGCAATTTGCCAACTATCTTCTCATAAATCAAACTGCGGTCCCTGAAGGAAGAGGGCAGGGCTGGAAGAGCCAACATGGCAAGGCTTATCGGAGGACCAGACGCAGGGAAGCACTCCCCAAAGGATACAGTAATTATTTTCACTCGATGGGAAATAAAGAGGGGCACGATGGGAGGGAGGCTGGAGAGTGTCCGCCTCACTTCATTACGGCTCCCCAGGCAAGGGACACAACATATGCTTTTCATTGGGAAGCCAATAATTTTGAATCGTGGGACAGGTGAAAACGTAAATGACATTTGCAAACCTTGATTTATTTCTCTGCTTAACTCTGGAACATGCTTGAAACTCAGCTCTGTAAGTTTCTATAGATTAGTGGTCAATGTCAAGTATTTTCAATGACATATTCAAGCATTTCCTGTCCCTATCAGTTAATTAAATATTTTCAGTACTAATCTCCTCATATTGAAATGGCTTCCCTTCTTTTGGTTATGGGTTTGCAAAACAACGGTATGAAGTATGTGCTTTATTGAACACAAAATAACAAAATTTGAAAAGAGAGAGAGAGAGAGAGAGAGAGAGAGAGAGAGAGAGAGAGAATACATTTTTCCCTCATGTGCTATTTCGCTTGCTGGAAATCTCATTAAAAGTTATTTATGAGCTGTTAGGGATCCCGTAAGGATTACACCTAAGTCAGTCTGCAAAGCTTTTGAGTTTCTTTTACATGGAGGACCTTCCCCATTATTCTGCTTTCCCTTGCACCCAAATAAATACTGGAGATTAACTTCTTGGCAGAAGAGGGCTCCTTGCTCCCTAGGCCCACAGCCCCATAGCACCCAGGCAGTCTGTGCTCCCTCCCCTCCCCATAAACTTTCTACTAGACTCATTTTGGATAGGACTGGGTTGAGTGGTAAAACCTGTGGTCATTGATAAATCATTGACTTGGGATATTTTTTTTTTTGCTTTGTTTTGTTTTTTACTTTTAAAAAACAATTATATGTATACAGGTGTGTTTGTGTGGGGCTGTGCGTGTGTGTGTGTGTGTGTGTGTGTGTGTGTGTGTGTGTGCAGTTACCCTGAGAGGCCAGAAGATGGCACTGAATCTTTTGGACCACCTGTCCTAAGTGCTGGGAACAGAGCCAGGGTTTTCTGTAGGAGCAGCAAACACTTAGCCACTGAGTGAGCTCTCCTGCCCCTGATTTGTAAGTACTAGAGTTAAAATGCTGGAGCTGAGAGTATCATTTGTATCCCTGGGGTTTGGAGACTTTGCCATTAATCAGGTAGGCAGCCTTAATTGACTGTCTCATTTTCTTTTATACCCTCTCCTCTATTCCCTGTGAAATAAGAAAGTGCCATTTCATGGGAATGAGTCATTTCATGGGCCCTTTATATGACCTCTGGGCTCCCTTTCGCCATCTTTCAGAACTTGTGCTCAGGAAGCAAAGACTGAACTGCCCATTTAGGTATCTGTTTTCCTTCCAGACTGTTAAATAAAATATTCCCAATGAAAATGTATTTACTTTTCCAAAGAATACTCTTTCTCTTTGTATTTCCAGAGCACAGAGGAGGATACAATCACTCAAGTGGCTCAAAACTCAAAATTGAACTTTGGCAGGTAGAAAATTGCCCTAAAATGCTTGTGATAGGATATTGTTGCTGCAAGTATCTGATGCACACAGGCTTTTGTGTTAGCTATTATTACTATAAGTACCTCTGCCACCTTTTCTCCTCCCAGGCCTGGGTTTATGGGCTGCTTGTTTTTGCATGTCCCTCATGTACCAGTCCTCTACTGAAGCACAGGGATCAGTAACATCACATACCACACTGAGCCAGTCAGCCACATGGGGTCTATGTCTGGCCACCGAGGGCTTGCCCTCATCCCGACCCATCACATCTTTCCCTCCCACATCTCAGAGCATTCACAACTATTCAAAATGGAAACCTCAGCCTTTACCTTTTCATTCTGGCAAGAGTTGGTCCAGTGAATGCAGACAGACAGTAAGGTGCTGGGTACATATTTTAGGAAAGAGTATATTTTTCCTTAATCTCAACCATCTGGAGAATTTTAACACTCTATATCTCTATGGAATTCTATAGAAGAGGTCAGTTTAATTTTTTAAGAGTCATTTAAACATCCTGAGTAACACTGTAAGTCCTCAAACAAGGCATGTCTCTCTGGCTAGACCAAGGAGAAGCACCTGGGGTGTTTGTGTGTTTAGTCTGGTACCGTGGAGCTGCCCTTCCAAGCAGCCATGCCTGTGTTCCAGTGGCCCTGTCCTTCCACCTCCAGTATTGTTGTTTGTTGCTTTTAAACTTTGTCCTAAGGGTTTCCAGGTGATTCCAATATGGCTTGAGAACTACCATTCTAGAACTGAATGTGTTGATGAAGATGGGCTTAGGTTTCCCTTCCCGAATTCTGGCTCTGCCTCCTTGCTACTTGCTTGCTCTAAGGTGTGAGTTGATGTATGTCTTTCCCTCTTCTCCTCCATCCCTTCAGGATAAAAACACATGGGAATTCTAATCTGGCCTTAATGGAAAGAGGGTCTTTGGGGATGGCCCAGTTGCTATAAAGTCATTAAGGTAGGGCTTACTTCAAATAAATGTCCTTATAGAAAGGACAAATTTGGACAGGTATAGAGTCACACACAGGGAAAATGCCATATGGAGATGAAGGGAGAGCTTGGTTTACACAAAGAAAGGACCACCGAAGATGTCCCACAAACCACCAGAAGAAGTAAGTGAGGTAAGGGTCTTGTGGTGGATTCTCCCTCACAACCCTCAGAAGGAACCAGCTCTGCCAACCCTGTGACCTTGGGCATCTAGACTCAAGAACTAAGAGACAATACACTTGTGCTGTTTAAGTGCCTGGTTTGCAGTACTTTGTTACCATAGCCCTAGGAAACGGATATACCCAGTGCCTCAGTTCAATGTACCTCAGGCTTGATGAGGCTTGCTGACACAAGCCACAGCTCTGACCACCTGCAGTCTATTTTAAAGTGACCACAGCATCTGGTTAACACCAACAGTAGCAAAGAGAGGACTGCCTGCAATGTTGTGTCTGATCTGAGCTTCTGAGAAGTGTTTCTGACAAGAGGGGGAGGAGCTGAGGAATTCCAGCATGCTCTAGTAGTAAGTCAGAAATCCTAAGGAAAGCAAGAAAGGCTGGCCTCTGCCCTGGTATCAGAAATATGTTCTACAGATACTGTACCTCCTGTGGATGCGACTGTGCACATGTATGTGACATGTATGTGTGTGTGTGCGCGTGTGTGCTTGGCTTGTAGCTCACAGGCTGCCTGCCTTTGGAAACTTGTCTGATTGAATCAATTTCTTCAGGGAGATTCAAACTTGCACTAAAATCACCCAACCCAGGAGCATGTGTACGTGTATGTGTTATGCACATATGCACATTGTATGTATCTGAGACTACGAGTTGGGCCAATTTGAAAATAGGAAAAATAATGGTGAATGTTTATAGAAGGCATATTCTGAATGGAGCACTATGCCAAATCATATTTAATTCTACAAGTGACCCAACAGTCCTCCAAGGCAATCATTAATCCCATTTTATACATAAGAAAAATGAGACTAAAAGTTGAGTCAGACCCAAGTGGATCCTATATTTTTAGAAGAATACTTCACTGCCGTTGGGGGCTACTCTTTTTGTTTCGTTTATTGAGAAAAGAACTTTTTTTTTTTTTTTTTTTTTTTTTTTGTAGCCTCAACTGGCCTGGAACTTGCTATGTAAACCAGGCTATCCTCCACCTCACAAGTGCTGGGATTAAAGGTAGTCACCATCACACCAAGATAGCTGGAGGCTGCTCTTAGAATGTGAAGTGTGGCTGGGAGATGGAGAAATAGAGACAGACTTGAAGCAAACACACACCTTTACTTGACTGCTACAGATCAACCCTCAACCTCCATCCACCACAGTTGCAGCCTGGTTTGGGGGTTACTGACAGGCCAGAGAAATGTACAGAAAACAGGGTGCGCTCTCCCACTGAAATCCAGCTCTGCTCTTCCACTCAAGTATTACAGCAAAAGGAGAAAAAGGAAGAGAGGAAACGTACAGAGTTCCAGCTTCTAAGTGGCATTTGCAATGTAATCTGTGCGCTCTGAGCCAAGTTACTGTACATGCTCAGGGGAGAATTACAAATAAATGACGAAACATTTTGAAACATGGCTTATACCTAATTAATCATGGAACTTAAAGAACAAAGAAGGCATTTCTTCAAAGTTTTCAACATTTTCCCTATTAAGTGCAGAGGGTGGGGGAGGGGAGAAATCTCCATGCCGCATAATGGATACACCATGTACTTCATTTGGGGGAAAGAATCTCTTAATCTTCCTTGGCCTCCTGCAACCTTTGAATCCTTACATCTTTAATACTTTATGCTGAACATTTTCATATTAAAGGAACTGGAGGTTTCCAGATCATGAAATATTCCTCAAGCTTTTAGTCTCTTGATCCCTCAGCCCTGACAATACTTGTTTGGAAATTATGAGATAGATTATCAGGCATTTGTTAAACCCCCATGATATTGTGCTTTGGGATCTCCGTGTCACATTTATATGCCACTGCCACACAGGGACATCTGTGGGCACATCCTACTTAAGCAAAAGCTCTAAGGCCCAGCTTTCATGCCCTGGTCCTATTATTTCTTGTATCCTTAGCCTCTGGAGCCTTGATTCCCTCACTATAAGAAGTAGATGTTAACGACAGCTCAGCAACTTATTTTGAATGCTGAGCCAAATAGCACCAAAAATATCAAACTAAATCAAAACAAAATACCTAACGTGGTGTCTAGGACATAATTCTTCAATAATGGAGTGTGTAACAGAATCTCCTAGATTGTTCTTCATTCTCTCCCTGTCCATGAACTTGACTGGGTCACTATCTTGCTTGATCAGTCAAGGCAGCTCTTCAGAGGTCATTCTTACTAGTGGCATCTGCGAAATCTAAAATGACTCTTAGCCTACGTCTGTTGCTCCTGCAGGAAGCCATTGCCTTGTTCCTCCTGAATCCTCCCCCCCTCCCCAGTGACTCCTTGAGCCATTTATGGACACAACTTATTAGGAATGAGAAGTCTAGGTATGTGGGGGTCCAACAGTGTCACTTGTACACTGCATGGCTTTGGACAAGTGTATCAGACTATTCAGATGCAGGGTCTTCCTGCCCCTTTGCTGAAAAGCAGAAAGTGCACTGCATTAAAGTAGTTGTGAACAACACCTCTGAGCCCCTGAGCTTCTCCAGCCCCATGTGAAGAATGAAAAGAAAACTTAGCTAAAGATCTTGCACACTGTGTCTTTGTGCCTTCCTAAGGTCCTGTCCAAGAGACATCCTCTTGCCACCAGCATAGCCATTATCACGTGACCTGGAGTCTGCTAATCAGGTGCTGTCTGAGACTTTGAATCTGGAGAGAGCTAAGCAGGGACTCATGGTAGTCTGGAGCCCAGCAGGGGCAGCACTGTAACCAGCCTGTTGCCCAGTGACTGCATGCATGAGCTTTGCTCTCCAGCCTTATGAACTAGCCAGCATCTTTCTAACAAATTCCTTCCAGTCAACATTGACTTTGTGTCCCCTGCAGCACCTCTAGGCTTTCTTTGTGGCCTGCTGACCAACCTTGCTTCATGTCCTCTCACCAATGCCTTCAGAAATGAAGTGCATGTGGCTGTCCAGTATGAAGTAGGACCTGGCTCATGTGGTCACTTGTCTACCAGTTGCTCTGACATCTGCTGTTTCTTTTTTTTAAAGATTTATTTTTATTTATGTGTACTTTATCTTATTATGTGTGCACCCCTGTGTAAGTAAATGCATGTGTGAGTACCCAGGGAGGCCAGAAGAAGGCATTGGATCCCTTGGAACTGCAGTTCAGATGGTTATGAGCTAACCTACGTGGCTTATTGAACTTGGATCCTCTGGAAGAGAAGAGCTCTCAACAGCTGAGCCATCTCTCCTACAGCTGCCCCTACATCTGTGAGTTCTCCAGCAATCACTCTTACTTCCTAGTGTCGGGATGGACAGTCCACTGTCACCTTGTTATGTCAGAATACCTCATCTACTGGTTTCTTTGCAGAGATGAAGTAGCTTGTAAAGAATGGGAAACTCCCAGGCACACACCTTTAATCTCAGAAGTTGGGAGGCAGAGGCAGGGGGATCTTTAGGAGTTTGAGGCCAGCCTGGTCTACCTAGGGATTTCTAGCCCAGCTGAGGCTATACAGTAAGACCCTGTCCAAATAAATAAATAAATAAATAAATAAATAAATAAATAAATAAATGGAAGCCATCCAGATTATATTGGTACCATTTTCTCCCTTAAACCAAAGATACTTGCCACTCTCTGGGCACCAGACCTACAATAGCTTTCCAAGAGATAGACCTACATAAAACCACTGAAGTTCTGACCTCCCTTGAGTACACTTGCAGAGCATCAGTCTGCTTAGAACTTGATCATCTCACTTTTCCATTGATTTTTTTTTAAAAGAAACTAATTATTGAAAATCCAGAGTAATAAAAACAGTGCGGACAGTGAAGGCCTCAGTCAGCGATACTGCGCATAAAACACAAAGCAGTGAATTAAATGCGACTTGATGGTACATGTTGTACCTTAATGGAAACAAAAGCTCGGGAACACTATTTGTGAATGTGTTACCCAATAAAGTGTTAGCAATGGAGCTCATAAAGCTGCCATCAGGATTTAACCACAGCACTGAGCACTGTTCAGTTAGGCTAGATGCTGAGAGCAAGGGTTATTCACTTTATCACAGACACTAGAGGGTTTTATTTAAAACACATGGAAGAAAGACACTGGTTTGGCACAAAATCATCTTGTGGCAAAGGGGAGGGGGAGAGACAAAGAAAGAAGCAGAGAGGCGGAGGGAGATCTAAGATCTAGGGAGGAAAAAGGCAGACCTGAAGAAATTAAGTTGGGCTGACATGAGGTGTGGTGTTAGACCATCTGAAGTGATGGCGACAGGGAAGCGCAATGGCTGGGCTTCCTCCGTGGCAGCTGATAGACACGAGCAATTGAACAGTTCATACCCTCTCTGTTTCCCTGTCACAAACTTTGTAGGTCATTCTCAGCCAGCCACTGGGGCTAAAGGGCACAGGTCACGACCTGCTGATTTACCAAAGTATGATCAACTCACACAAATTATAGGCGTAAGAGAGTCCTGACAACTTCAATATGATGCGCGATGAGCGCAATTATTTGTGACATGTGAAACCAGTGTGAGACCGTAATTCTGTCACTGCGTGACAAGGCATTATTAGCCGGGGCAGGCAGCAGCTTGAACCAGGCACAGCTGGAGGAGAGGTGGGGAGAGAGAGGGCTCTGTGGGAGAAGACCCAAGAAGGGCTTTCTATCTCAGAGTGGCAAATAGCAACGGCCGTTCTGTGGAATGTGGAGGCACAGAGGACATAGTGGCCTTATTGCCATCTGGTCCAGTGGAGAATAAAGAAGGGCAGAGGGGCTGCTCAGCTTCTGGCCCGGGGCTGCGAACAACCAAGTGTCTTCTTTGAAATCAGATGTGATATTCTGTGTGAGGCAAACTGGGATGTTGTTTCCAGCAGGCCCCTTGAAGTAGGTTGGTGAAGAGAAAGGACAGGCTTTGACTGGGCAGACTTTGACTCTATCTCATTTCCTTCCCAGCAAGTTCTAGATAGATGTCGACTGGCTGTAGGGTCTAGGGGGAGACAGACTGCAAGTCCTCTGGGATCCCCCGGTCCTTGCAGGACTGACTTGCTTCTTGTACCTCAGGGGCCTCCATAAGGACTCTGCTCAAGGAAAATAAATGTGTAAGTCTCTCTTCTAATGATGTTCTAGAAGTTTCTGTCTGGATGTAGACCAACAAAATGAGTGCTTCCTGCTACTTGCTCCAAGTGAAGCAGGGCTTCTTCAGCATAACCATGGAAGTTAACCTAACAGGCAGCGTACAACAAGCCTTTTTTGTAAAGCAGGAAGCTGGAATGTTCCATAGGATCCATGCATGGTCTCCTCAGCTTCAACCACTGTAGGTGGCCTACTTAGCTTATACCATTAATGCTCCCTGGGCACCCGTGGAGCACCACTGCCCCCAAACCAGAGGATCAGGTGAGAAATATTTCAATCAGCATCTGACACACTCCATCAAGGTAGGTACATGCCATGAAAACAAATAATTATAATACACCACAGTAATCATAGGCAGGCAGAGGGAAGTGTGGCTGACTGCATGTCATTTCTGCTCAAACACCCCATGTTGAAGGGGCCTTTTGACCAGACCATCTGTATTAGTTACTTTTGTATCACTGTGATAAAATACTTGACAGAAATAAGGCAGGAAGGGTTTATTTGTACTCAGTTTATCATAGTTGAGAAAGCATGGTAGAGCTGCTGAGTGGAAGAGTGAAGTGCACATGCCTTACCTGGAGGTAGTCTAAGAACCAGAAAGAACAGGCTGGAACCTGAGGAGGAAGTGACCTTCAAAGGTTTGCCCCTAGTGACTACTTCTGCCAGGCGGGTCTCACCTAAAGGCTCCACATTCAAAACACGCACTTCCTCATCAGAGAAGTGTCTTCATGCAAGAGACTCACAACTAGTCAAAGGTCAGAGAACAAGTGTCTGTGGAGTGGTCAGCCACAAATGGGACATCTCTATTACAGTCCTTCCCCACCTCTAGGAGGATTCGTAGGGTGAAATGGGAGTAAATATATTCAAAATACATTACGTGCACATATGACATTCTCAAAGAATAAATTAAAAATTAAAACAACAAAACAAATATAAGCATGACCTTGTGAGGAGACATTGCAGAGTCAAATAGAACATCATCTAAAATAGACCTTGAGGGCTGGAGAGATGGCTCAGTGGTTAAGAGCATCGGCTGCTCTTAAGAGGACCCGAGTTAAATTCCAGCACCCACATGGTGGGTGGAACCACAGAGGACATAGTAGCCTATTGCCATCTGGTCCAGTATTCCAACTGCCTCAAGTAGGGTCAAACATAAAGTATTTTCCCAAATAAGCACATACCACATATACCAATGTCAAATTCTATTCCATGTATTCTTCCTTTCAAATACACTACACTATTTAATCCACCCAACAATCCAATGAGGTAAGTTTGTCCGTTACCTATTGCTGAGTAACAAATCATCTCAGTTTCAAATAATGATGTTTATCATTTCTTACAGTTCTGTGGTTTGGCTTGGGTTCCGGTGGGCAGGGTTTTTCTTCTGGTTTTGCTTAGAGTTTTTCATGAGGCTGTGTTTCATGGGGGAGTTTGGTTGGATTTGAACATTCAAGATGGGCCTTGTTCTAGTTTGTTTCCTGTTTCTGTGATAAACACCATAGCCAAAAGCAAGTTGAGAGAGGAAAGGGTTTCTTTGGATTACAAGTTCTGGTCTATCATTGAGGCAAGCCAGAACAGGAGCTCAAGGCAGGAATCTGGAGGCAGGAATCTGGAGGCAGGAACTGAAAAGATCCTGGAGAATTGTTCTTATTGGCTTGCTCCCTCTGGTATGCTTAGCTAGCTTTTGTTTTTAAAAGCCCGGGCCTAGGGATGTACAACTCACAGTGAGCTGGGCCCTCATACATCAACTGGGAATCAAGAAAACGCCACACAGACATGCCCTCGGGCCAATCTAATGGAGGAAATTCCTCGATCAGAGTTCCTTCTTCTCAGACGTGTCAACTTGACAACCAAGATTAGCTATCATAGGCCTCTAATCATTTGTTACTCAATATGGACTTCTTTAAAGAAATTGGGGGCTGGATTTCAAAAGAGATCAAAGCAAACAGTCAAATCATGGGCTTGGAAATTTGAGAACGTTAGTAACACTCACCCCACTTGTAGTGGGACAAGCAAGTCTTGAGACAGGCTCTGATTTAAGGAGAATAAAATGAGCCCTTGTTCTGACACAAAGAGTGGGTCAAGCAGGTAGTGAGACTCTATACTACAGTATCATTAGCCTTGCTTTACAGCAGAGAAGACAAAGGCCTAGGGTTAAAGACCTGTGACTTAGAACACAGAGGAAGAAGGTAGAATCAGGATGCCAGCCCCTAGGAGTCTAAACTAATTCATCATTCTTTCACCTCTTAGTAGCCTCTTGGGAATCTTTGATCTCCCCAGGGTCACTCCTATGCATTTTACTTCCTCAGCATATCATACAGGATCTAGGGAGGGATAGGACCCTCTAGACCTGGAATTTCATCGAATCTCCACAATTCATTCTTGTGTGACCTCAAAAAAGTGTCTACTCTTTCTTCCTTATCTCTGAAATGAACAGTGATAGTATCTGCCATACAAAATTTGGAGGAGACATTAATGAGACTGTACATGCTAGGTGCTCGGTGTAATGTACGGTACCCCATTCCTAATGTAGGGAGCAAATCTACAGCTGGATTCCAATGAACTCCCATATTCTAGTTTCACAATACATAGAAAACTAAGACTCTCTATGAATCAAGAGAAGGTACCTGCTTCTTTATTTCATATATAGTAGAAAAGGATTGTAATCAGCTTAAGATGAGCCATGTGGCTGGCTTAACCCACTGCAGGGTCCCAGAGAGTGCAGTGGGCTTGTCAATTCTATATCCAAGTTTGCCTCTGTGGCCCAGGGGTAGAGATTCCATGAATGGCTGTCTATGATTGAGAGACAGTTCTATAGAGGAAGTAGGGGGATTTTCAATAAGTTCACCTGAAGTTATTCCATTGTAGCTAAGGTCTATGTTTGCCAAAACCTTCAGAAAGATTTGCATCATTGCAAACTCAGTCTGTGTTGGTGGCTCCTGCGTAGGTGGCAAGGGGTATTTTCCTATTGATATTGTTCATCCCTTTGGGTCCCACTTACCATGTTTATTTGTGGGTGTTAATTTCCCTACCAGTATACAGAAATGCTCAAAATAAGTACTTAACTATCAGCCAAAATCCCCAGCTTCTAATTTAAAATTCAAACATCACTGCATTTATTTTGCAGCCCATGGATTAACAAGTGTGTTCACTCAGTAAACCAAAATTTGTGAAAAGGATATTTCTCTTACTTGTTCCCAAATGTTTCCATTGTATACAAAAATGAGACATGTTTCTTCTGGGGAAAGGTTTCTACTTTGGGTTTAAACCAAACCAAATAATATTTAAGGAAATGTTAAATAAATTATTTATCATGTTGGTCAACAGATTGGGGAATATAGCCTAGATAAACATATTTTTAAGGTCAGCTACTCTAAAGGCTGGGTTTTATAAAAACAACCTCTAAAGAGCTTAAATAAATCTTAAATAAAAAAACACAAAGCACTTGTTCCGTCACTGGATCACCTGCTATTGTTGAATAATGGCCTCTCGGGAAGTGATCCTCACCAGCAGGCCCTCACACCCACACTGAGAAACTCCTGCATGTTATGAAAATCCTGTGCTGATAGCAAGCACTGCCAGCCTGGCCTGTGTCTCTGTGAAAGCAGTCCAGTCTTTGGGTTGCATTTAAATCAGATAAATGGACAGAGCTAGTTGATTTGGGTCATAAAATTGTCAAATGAAGATAAATTTGTTTCTACTCAATGAGAGACTTCAGAGTTGAATTAGAATGGATGGAAATAGAAAAAAATGTGTTTCTGTTCCTTCAAAATAAACAGGAATGCCAGATTCATCAAGAGAATTTAATTCACCTCATGGGTCCTCTGCCTCTTCAAACTGTAGCCAAAGGCAGATTTGGGGACCATTTCCACTGTTGAGTGGCATTCCTTTGCCAGAGGTAATGGGGGTGGAGAGGTAAGGAGGCTAGGATTCCAGAAATGAAGGTGAAGGATTTAAGGGAGAAGGGTGAGAGGCTAGCAAAGAAAGGAGGGTTTGGGGGGGAGCAGAGAAGGGGCGGTAGCAAGAAATGAGGGGAGCCCACCTTCACGGGCAGCCTTTGTAGGGAGCCCCCCTTTTGTAAGGCCTGGAGACCTGGACACTGTGACCTTGGCTTCCTTTCTGGTATGGCTCCCTCTGCAACTTTTCAGACACTTCAAGGGCTCACAAGATCAGTTCTTTCCATGTGTGTTTATGTGTGTGTGTTCATGTGTGTGCACATGGGTGTGGAGGACAGGGCATAGTCTCTAGTTCTCATTCCTCAGGTACCACTCACCTTGGTCTTTATTTGTTTTTGTTTTTGTCATTATATTTTGTGTTTGTTTGTTTGTTTGTTTGGGCTTTTGTGTTTGGAGCTGGGGTCTCCACCTGCCTCTGCCTTCCCAGCAATGAGATTCCAAGCCTGGGCTTCCATGCTTGGCTTTTTTTTTTTTTTTTTTTTTTTTTTTGGCTAAGGGTTTTTTTTTAGTTTTTTTTTTTTTTTTAATGTGTATGAATGTACTGTCTGCATGTAGATCTGTGCACCCTTGTCGTGCAATGCCGCGGAGGTCAGAAGAGGGTGTTGGATTCCCTGGAACTGGAGTTAAAGACGGTTCTCAGCCATCATGTGGATGCTGGGGATCGAACCCGGGTCCTCTGCTAGAGCAGTTGGGGCTCTTAACTGCTAGGCCATCTCTCCAGCCCCAATGCTTGGCTTTTTCTACCTTGGTTTTGGGGACCAAACTCGGTTCCTCATGCTTGTAAAGCAAGTACTCTACAAGTTTAGCTATTTCTTCAACACTGATGATCAGTTCTTCTCTATACAAAGAGCTACATGGAAATGGCCCTGAGTTCCCCCTGTCCCCATCCCCATAGGAAGAGCTGGAACTGAGGAATGAGGCCCTAGGTTCTAAGCCTGCCTCTTCCAGGGTGGAAGCTTCAGCAGAAGCCCTTGACTTCCAAGATGAGGATCCCTTCTGTTATATAAGTGAGAAGGAATGTTGCTGAGGAGTTGGAGGACTGGAGGTTACATCACCATAAAGAGCCTCAGGGTTTGAAAGTTTAAGAGAAGAGAACCCCGCTAACCACATCTGGAGCTTGAGGTTTTATTGAACTGGGAAAGAAAATAATCTTTGCAAAATATTTGATAAACAGAGGCTGAAGGCTGCCACCTATCTACACAAAATTTAAAAAATTTTTAAAGGTTTAATTTCAGCAACTTGTTAGCAACTAGGCAGTACTTGGGTTACACCTGAAGCAGAATGATTAGAAGTGTAGGCTTTGGAGCTACACAGAGCTAAGTCAGATTGCACAACACAGGGGTGGGAGTTGACTTCTCCCTGCCTCTGGGTCCATCCACAAAATATGAATGAGCGCTCCTTCCTAGGGCAGCCGTGAGCACTCAACAAGGTAAGTTGCATGGAGAAGACATTATGATAGATTATAAAAATAAGGCATATGTCCTTCCCTCCTACCCCCCCACCCCAATCCCAGAGTGCTACAGATGCTTCTTCAAGATGAAAAATCTATTTCTCATCCCAGGATCTTGATTAGCCATGTGACTCAGGGCATTAGCCAATACAAAGCAAGCAAAGAAAATTGGAAGTTGCTTGCCCAGCAGTTTCTCTCTCTTACTGGACTTGGAACCGGATCCTGGTAAGCAAATGACCCTGGAACGCTTACTAGAGGATGAGACCCATACTGGGAGAACCATCAGCTCCCATGATGCCCTGCCAGTCACCATATATGTGAGAGAGGTCATTATACCACCCCGCCACCAATTCACCTATCAGCTGACTATAGAGGTACAAGAGTGACCGCAGACATAGCGGCACCAGCTCTGAGTACAAGATGACACACTCAACTCACTCAACTCACAGAATTATGACCTAAAGCAAAGGTACATGTTTTAAGCCGCCGTGTTCTATGTGGTTTGTTTGGAGCAAAAGCTAATCCATGCAGGTGGTAGCCAAGTATAATACCTCTTATTGGTTGGATAAACCTGTCATTTGTACAGAATTTTTAGCTCAGTTTTGTCCAAAGTGGTTTCTTTCTGTAGAGCTAGTCAGGAGATAGCAGCCCTTACAGCCGTTGTATTTGTAGTCACCCAGTTTATGATAAATTGCTAAAGACAGGAGGGTTTGAAACCTCAGTATTTTTTCTGAAAGTATTTTAAACTCCTTCTATGACATTCTAAAAGTCTGACACCAGTACACTCAAATCCAGAACAATGGGCAAAGTCAATCCCAAGCACTGATGTGTACTGTGGTTCAAATGTGAGACTGAGTGAAATACGAAGTAGCCTGGAAATGCTCTACACCCTTGACCAGGGTGCCAACCAGAACCAAAAGGAAATAATAAAACAGGAAGGGAAGACACTGACAGGAGGAAGGCCGGCGCCATTGAACCCATCCTTGTTCTCTGCAAGGAGCGACAGTTTGACTAAGTAAGGCAAAAGAGTTTATGGAAAGCAGGATTCAGAATGATCTAGAACATCTAGGTCACCTGAATGCCTTCACCTGAGTTCACTAGTATGAACGATGCCTTGTATTATCTAGACAGCTGTCTCATTCTTCCAC
Organism: Rhizomys pruinosus; assembly: GCA_009823505.1. Classification (NCBI taxonomy): domain Eukaryota; kingdom Metazoa; phylum Chordata; class Mammalia; order Rodentia; family Spalacidae; genus Rhizomys; species Rhizomys pruinosus. The sequence continues at coordinate 1,532,172 of VZQC01000410.1, forward strand.
TCCTCTGAATATGCCTGTCCTTTTCAGCCCCGACTTCCTCCTAATGCCTACATTCTATATCCAGAGTATTGCTCTCCCATGTTTTGATAGTAAGATGCTTTGGATAAGTTCTGGAAGCTTCTTGGCTTGAAGAATACATTCATTTATTTAAGACTCATTGTGAAGCATTTGAAACTATGCCGAGTTTCAAGGATGTGTCAGTGACACAGGAGACAAGACAGCTTGTCTCAGAGCTTCGGTGTGGTGTAAAAGGAGATTCAAGTGCTGTGGCAGGGGTTGTACAGGGAATGGCAGAACGAACAGGATGAGCATTCAACTCAGACTCCACTTAAGTGGCAGAAAGGTCATCAGAGAAGAAGTGGTATCTAAAATGAAAGACAACAGGCAATGTGAGGAGGCAGGAAAAAGAGTGAGATGGACCCAGCCTGAGACAGTACTAGGGAACTGAGGTATTCACATGGCTGGGTGCTTGACTGAGTACCAGGTGCTCAGTGGAACTTCAGCATGCCTGAGCAGAATTACGGCTGTGGGAATGATTTTTACCTAACCTTGAAACTCAAATTAGTCTTATGTTTTGAGATCATTTAACACTATCTCAGCTTGTTTATAATGTAATAAGCCTACTAGGCCTTGGCCCTTCTTGTGACCTAAACATATAAGTTCATCCCTCATGGCCCCTCCCTAGCCTTGACACAGAATAATATATGTATGGGTGTGTGCATGTTGAGAATATCAAGCGCCACAGGCAGGAAACATTCATTGAAAGCAACAGATCACCCCATTTGTGTTGTAAAAACCAGTTAGGATTAGATTAATAACATCTGTTTGTAGTTGTGTGTAGTTCTAGGTCAATAGTGGTCAGAAAGGGCAATTCCCTGATAAAACAGATCCTGATTTTCCTTCCCCATTTCATGATGGACGTATGGTTTCAACAAAGAGAAAGTAAGGCCTTTGTTCAGGAGTCCAGATCCAGGAGAAATCTGAAGGAACAGATTCTCAGAGCAGCTTGGGTCTTTCTCTTAAGTAAAATGTTTTCTCCTTATTATTTTTATTTTATGTGTATGAGTGAATTGCCTGCGTGTATGTGCATGCACCCATGTCATGTAATGCCTGTGGAGGACAGAAGAGGGCATTGGATCCCCTGAAACTGGAATTATGAATAGTTGTTAGTCACCGTGTGCATATTGGGGATTGAACCCATGTCCTCTGTAAGAGCAGTTAGTGCTGTTAACCACTGAGCCATATCTTTAGCCCCATTTTTTTTTTGTTGTTGTTGTTTTGGTCTTTTTGAGACAGGTTCTCCCTTTAGTCCCAGCTGGCCTGAAACTCACTCTGTAGATCTGCCTGCCGCTGCCTCCCAGTGCTAGGATCAAAGGTGTGTGCCACCATGCCCAACTCCCCATTTTTTTTAATATTAATTAAATTTTTAAGCATACAAGTGTTTTGTCTACATGTATGCAAGTACATTGGTATCATAGGCCAGAAGAGGGTGTCATATCCCCTGGAACTGGAGTTATGAATGGTTATTATCCACTGTGTAGGTGCTGGGGATGGAACCTGGGTCTTCTGCAAAAGCAGTCAGTGCTCTTAACTGTTGAGTCATCACTCAATCCCACCTTCTCTTGATTTTAATGGATGCTAAAAATTAGGCTGGTTGTGTTCATTAAAATCATACCTGGACCAGAGGCATGGTGCAATAGTCAGATGTTTTGTGCCTATGACAAATACCTGAGAGAAGCAATTTAAAAAGAGTAAAGACTTATTTTGGTCCTGATGTCAAAGATTTCAATCCATGGCTGCCGGGGCTACTGCTTTGAATTTGAGGCAAGGTGAAATAGAACAGCAGCAGGAGCATGTGGCTTACTTCCTGGTGGTCAGGGAGCAGCGGAAGTGACAAGAAGAACGCAGGGACAAGAAGTACCCCAAGGATATGTTCCAATGACTTATTTCCTACAATGAGACCCCACCTCCAATAGTTCCCCTCAGTTCTCAGTAATGCTTTCAAGTCATGAATCCATCTGTGAACCCCATTGATAAAGGCAATACCTTCATTGTTCAGTCACTTCCCCAAAGCTCCATCTCTGAATACTGATTGCATCAGGGACTAGGCCTTTAACACATGAGCCATTTTAACAGATAGCTTATATCCAATTGTAACACATGGCCTGGCTTCCAAGGTCTACCCCAGAGTCATGGTTACTTTCAAGCAGTATATTGATTGGCACTTTGAAAAGATGTATCTACTTGGCCTGACCATGTAAGTAGGAATGTGCCCATTGGCAATTAGTTTGCTGAGTGGGGATCAGTTCATAGTAAGTATGCATCCCTGGAGGTTAAACCAAGCTCTATAGCATCCTCATCTACTTCCAAGTAGAGATGGAAAAGTGGGTTGAGAGGCCAGGAGGATGGCTCAGTGGGTGACAAGACTGACAACCTGAGTCTGATCCAGGGGATTCACACAGTGGAAGGAGAGAACTGACTCCCATAGCTGTTGTCAGACCTCCATTCACATCTTGGCATGCACACACTCACAAAATAAACAATAAGACAAAAATGAAATTAAAGTAAGTTAATAGGTTAAGGCCCAGAATCAAGAGAAGTTGGCCTGCCATAGGATGGAAACTATAAGAATTTTCATTTAATTTATAATTCCTTGACAATGCATAGGCCAGTGAAGCAAAAGTTTGGTGTGTAAAAAAAGAAAAAGAGGGGCTGGAGAGATGGCCTAGAGGTTAAGAATGCTGACTGCTCTTGCAGAGGTCCCGGGTTCGATCCCCAGCAGCCACTTGGCGGCCGATAACCGTCTTTAACTCCAGTTCCAGGGGAATCTGTTGCCCTCTTCTGACCTCCACAGCATTGCACGACACTGGTGCACAAACCTACAAGCAGACAGTACATTCATACACATAAAAAATAAAATTTAAAAAAATGTGAAAATTCTTCTTTAAAAAAAAAAGAAAAACGAAAAGACTATTAGTCGTATTGTGCTGCGAAACAAACGTCCTCAAAACTCAGCAGCTTGAAACAAGAGACGTTCATTATCTCACAGTTTTTGTGATTCTGAAGGCTGGATACAGCTCCCAGAGGTACCTCTGCAATTACAGCCTCTGGTGTAACCGGAGTCAAACTGACTTGCAGAGCTGTGCTCAGATCTAAGGGCCTGACCCTGGAGAGTCACTCAGGTCCCCAGATTGCTCACGTGGGTGGGTGTTGACCGCAGTTTCTTACTGGCCGTTGGATGCTGTTGTTGGCTCCTGGCTGGAAGCAGCTCGTGTGGGCCCGGTCTGTGGGGCACCCTCCGGCCTGGCTTCTCAGCGCGGCCCACTGGAGTCTTCCCCGCGCCCTCTCTTGGCGCTGCTCCTCCCTTGCTCCATCTCCAGTCTCAGGGCCAGACCCACTCAGCCAGTATCCTCCCCGCTCCCAGAGCACACCCTTCTGTTTATGTGCGAACATTAATTCCGTGAAGAGCTCCGTCTTCGGAAGGGTTGAGCAGCCCAGAGGCCCTGACAACTGTTCACGTTCCTTCCTCTTCACAAAGCCAAATTCACTTTTCAGTTTTCTGGCTAAGAGAACTTCCCGCCCAGATTTGCTTTTGAATTTAAGGTATATAGGGCCTAATTATTTATCTTTGCTTCCTTCCTGTCACAAATCCTGCTTTGCCATGGCTACAGCCGGAGAGGTGGGCTGGCTCTGGGAGTCAGATGAGTCTTTACAATTTGGAAAGACTTCCAACATATTTAGAACCACTGACAAACAACTGTTTCTACACAGGACATTCAAACCTATGCCAGGGAAGTGGAATAGAAATTCTAGAACTGTGCAGGGAAGGGCGAGATGAAGGAGAGGCTGCAATTAATGTTCAAATGAAAGCTGGAGGAAATTTGTGGAAAAGCTTTGGCATCTGGTAGATTTCAAGCTCGAGGATTAAAATCTCTAAATTAGGAGACCAATTTTTTGGTTTTCCATCAAGCACCTCTAGGGAAAAGAATTTTCAGGGGAAGGTAGCTCATAACACTGAACATAGTATTAACTTAGAGGCTGCTTGCCCAAACTTATTTTATTTTCATTTGTGTGTTATTGGCTTGAAAACTCCCCTGAGCCCCTGATCCATATCATATTGGCACATGTCCCTGTAGAACCTGAAGTTCGGAGCCAGCATTAAGCTCTCACTCTTTTTCTTGACTTGGGTGACACCCAAAGAAGTCTAGGTTGCTACAGGAGGAGTTATCAAAGTCTCAACCCCACTCTTCAACAGATCTCACCCCCAAGGGGGACATTTAAGGACTGGATGGTTTTCAGCTAAAACCCAAGAGCAACTGTAATATAAAAGTTTCCACAGTGTGTGTGTGTGTGTGTGTGTGTGTGTGTGTGTAATTTTGCAAGAAAATTGTGGGCAGATTCTATTTATAATCACACTCCAATCTGAGTGATTGCCACCAGGGAACCTATAATGTCCATTTATACGATTTTTTTAAACATTTACAATTATGACTTCTTTTTAATCCCACCAGTTGGTAGTTCCAGTGATCCTGCCTGCATGTTTTACCTGGGTGGAAATTGAGAGTCTTGCCCGGAACCACAGAACTAGATTGTGGGAAAACAAGACTAGGACTCTAAACTCTGTGACCTTCTCAGCTGTATTTGGTTCTATTTCCCTTTTACTTGAAGTATCCTATATGGAAGAAAAGGCCAACTATTTCATCTCCCAGGGAAAGATCCCACTCAGTATAAGGTGTTCATGTGGGCCTTGGCAAGGCCAAAACATCCAAGCAAAGCCTCCCTTCTAAACCTGCTCCAGCCTAAAGGCCTCAGTGCCTCCTGCCTGAGCCATCTTGATGACTTTCCAACCCATTGGCCCTCTGAAGTCCTCTGCTCAGACCTTACCTGCAGCCCATATTGTGCCCTTAAGGAAGGAAATATATTTTAGCTTATAGCTTCAGGGGAAGGAAAAGAGAGAGAGCAGACATGGTGGCAGGAGTGGACACTGCTCACATCTATAATCAGGGAGAGGAGAACACCGAATGCTGGTGTGCAGCTTGCTCTGTCCTTTTCATGCAGTCTAGGCTACAGAGCAGAGCCTCACCTAGTTGAGCTGTGTCTTCACACTTCAAATAACCTAATCTACATACTCACTCACAGGTAGGCCCAGAGGCTTGACTCCTAGGTGATTGTGGATCCTGTCAAGTTGACAGTATTAACCACCACATTACTGCATGTGAGGTGTTTTCTTTTTTTTTTTTTGGTCTTTTCGAGACAGGGTCTCCGTGTAGCCCCAGCTGTCCTGGAACTCACATTGTGAACCAGGCTGGCCTTGAACTCACAAAGATCCGCCTGCCTCTGCCTCCCAAGTGCTAGGATTAAAGGCGTGCGCCACCACGCCCAGCTGAGGTGTTTTCTTTTATTATTTTTTTTTTCCTTTTTTTGGTATTTTGAGGCAGGGTCTCCCTTTTAGCACCAGCTGTCTTGGAGCTCGATCTGTAGACCAGGCTGGCCTTGAACTCAGAGATCCACCTACCTTTACCTCCCTAGTTCTGGGATTAACGGCAAGCACCACCACGCCCAGCTTTTTTTTTTTTTTTTTTTGTAATGCTTTTATTGATGTTTTGTGTATTTCAGACATCATTTCTCAGTTCAGTTTAGACACATTCCCCTTTCCCTTCCCCCCACCCCACCCCAGATCATAACTGCCATAACTATCCTGCATCTTTCTCTCAGTCTTTTTTTTTTATGTTTAGGAATTCACATTTTCCTCCTTTAACTTTATATTACTCTAAAATATGAATATATACTTTCCACTCATATACAGTAATTACAGAGTCTGAAAGTAATTAGTGAATTGATTCTAGAGCACCTTAAGAGATTTACATTATAACAACATAGTTGCTTTCAGATAAACAGAAATGTAACAATAATGTTATTCAGCTTGCCTTTCATCTGGGGATTTGGTGTTAGCATCCACAAATGAGGGAGACCATCCGCCGCTTGTTTTTCTGGGACTGTGTTACTTCACTTAGCATAATGACTTCAAGTTCCATCCATTTACCTGCAAAGTTCATGATGTCATTTTTCTTTATCACTGCATAGAACGCCATTGTGTAGATGTACCACATTTTTCTCATCCACTTATCAGTTGAGGGGCATTTGGTTTGGTTCCAGCTCTTTGCTATTGTGAAGAGAGCTTCAATAATCATGATTGTGCATGTATCTTTGTGGTAGGATGAGTCTTTTGGGTATATACTCAAGAGTGGTATGGCTGGGTCAGGTGGTAGGCTCATTTTGAGTCTTTTAAGGGTTCTCCACACTGCTTTCCATAGTGGTTGTACCAGTTTACATTCCCACCAGGAGTGGATGAGTGTTCCCCTTTCCCCACAACTTCTCCAGCATTTGGTGTCTTTTGTATTCTTGATCTTAGCCAGTTGTATTGGATTGAGATGATATCTGAGAGTGGTTTTAATTTGCATTTCCTTAATTATTAATGATGTTGAACAGTGTTTAAGACATTTCTTAGCCATCTTTACTTCCTCACTGGTGAAGTCTCTGTTCAGCTCTTTACTCCATCTTTTGAGTGGGTCATTTGTTTTCTTCTTTATTTTTTGAGTAGCCTATATGTTCTTGACATTAATGATCTGTCAGATCAATCACTGGTGAAGATTTTATCCCACTCTGTGGGTTTTCTTTTCACTTCCTTGATTGTTTCCTTCACTGTACCGAAGCTTTTGAGTTTGATGAGGTCCTATTTGTTGACTGTTGACCTTATTTCAGCAGTGCAGCTGCTGTCTGATTTAGAAAGTCTTTTCCTACACCTATGTCTTGTAGGTTATTACCAACTTTTTTTTCTATCACCTTCAGGGTTTTGGGTTTTATGTTGAGTTCTTTGATCCACTTGGAGTTGATTTTTGTACAGGGTGAGAGGTAGGGATTTAATTTTATTCTTCTACAAATGGTGATCCAGTTTTGCCAGCACCATTTTCTGAAGATGCTATCCTTCCTCCATTGAGGTTTTTCTTTTGCCCCTTTGTCAAATATGAGGTGGCTGAAATTGTATGAGCTCAAATTTGGTTCTTCAATTTTGTTCCATTGGTCAATGGGTCTGTTTTTGTGCCAGTACAGGCTGTCTTTCTGACTATGGCCTTGTAATATAGCTTGAAGTCTGGTAGAGCAATCCCCCCCTGTATTGCATTTTTCACTCAGGGTTACTTTAGCTATTCAGGGTCTTTTGTTTTTCCATATGAATTTAAGGATTTTTTTTTCCCCAAGTCTGTGAAGAGGCTCATGGGGATTTTGATTGGGACTGCACTGAATTTGTATATCAATTTGGGTAAAATGGACATTTTTACTATATTAATTTTCCAATCCATGAGCATGGGAGATCTTTCCATCTTTTGATGTCATTTTCAATCTCCTTCTTCAGGGGTTTAAAATTTTTGTTGTAGAGATCGTTGTTATCTTTGGTTAGGTTTGTTCCCAGGTATTTTATTATTTGTAAGTGGGAAGGTCTTCTTATATTCCTTCTCCACTCATTTATTGTTGGTGTAAAGAAAGGCTACTGATTTTTCCAGGTTAATTTTGTATCCCACAACTTTATTGAAACTCTTCATCATTTCTAGAAGTTTTCTGGTGGTCTTTTTAGCATCCCTTAGGTAAACTATCATATCATCTGCAAAAAAGGGATAGCTTAACTTCTTCTTTTCCAACTAGTACTCCTTTAATTTCCTTCTCTTGTCTTTTTGCCCTAGCAAGCATTTCAAGCACTATGTTAAAGAGGAGTGGCGATAAGAGGCCTTGCCAGGTTCCCGCCTTTAAGGGAAATGGTTCCAATTTTTCTCCATTTAAGATGATATTGGAAGTGGGTTTGCTATATTGGCTTTGATCATGTTGAGGAATGTTCCCTTCAGTCTGATTCCCTCTAGGACTTTAAACATGAAGGGATGCTGGATCTTGTCAAAGGCTTTTTCTGCATCAATTGATATTATTGTGTGGTTTTTGTCTTTTAGTCCATTTATGTGCTTTATGGTATGTATTGATTTACATATGTTGAACTATCCCCGCATCTCTGGTATGAATCCAACTTGGTCATGATGGATGATCTTTTTGATATGGGTCTGTATGTGATTTGTAAGTATTTTGTTGAGAATTTTTGCATCTATGTTCATTAATGAGATGGGTCCATAGCTTTCTTTTTTGGTTGTCTCTTTGCCTGGTTTTGGTATTAGGGTGATGCTGGCTTCATAGAAGGAATTTGGGAGAATTCCCTCTGTTTGTATCCTTCTGAACAGATTAAGTAGTAATGGGTATAGGACCTCTTTAAATGTTTTATAGAATTCTGCTATGAATCCATCTGGGCCTGGGCTTTTTTTAGTTGGGAGATTTTTATTACATCCTCAATTTCCTCAAATATTACGGGTCTGTTTAAACTGTCAATCTCTTCTTGGTTAAGCTTTGTTTGTACCCAGGATTTCAAATATTCATCCATTTCTCTTAGGTTTTCAAATTTAGTGGGGTATAGGTTTTTGAAGTATTCCCATATGATTGTGTGGATCTTTACTTTGTCTGTTGTGCTATTTCCCTTTCATCACAAATACTATTGATTTGGAGTTGCTCTTTTTTTTGTTGTTGTTAACTGGGCTAGAGTTCTGTTTATTTCATTTATCTTTTCCAAACCAGCTTTTGAATTAATTGATTCGATGTATTGTTTTCTTTGTTTCTATTTTGTTGATTTCTGCTCTGATGTTTGTGATTTCTTCCTGTCTGTTGGGTTTAGGGTCCATTTGTTGTTGTCTCTCAAGTGTTTTTAGCTGCGGTGTTAGATTATTTATTTGTTCCCTTTCTGTTTTATTTCATGTGGGCACTTAGGGCTATAAATTTCCCTCTCAAGACTGCTTTTAGGTTTTGTTGTGTTGTATTGTCTTTTTTGTTCAGTTCCATGAATACTTTTATTTCACTCTTTATTTCTTCCCTGACTCATTCATTATTCAGGATGGTGTTGTTTAGTCTCCATGTGTTCTTGTAGCTAGTTGGACTTATTCTGGTGTTCATATTGAGCTTTATTGCATTGTGGTCTGATAGACTGCATGGAATAATTTCAATTCTTTTGTATTTGTTGAGGTTTCTTTTGTGCCCCCATATGTGGTCAATTTTGGAGAATGTTCCATGAGGTGTTGAGTAGAAAGTATATTCTCTGGTGTTTGGGTGGAATATTCTGTAGATGTCTGTGAGGTCCATTTGGTGTATTGTATTGTTCAGTTCTGATGTCTCTCTGTTTATTTTTTGTCCAGTTGATCTATTCAAGGGGCTCAGTGGTGTGTTAAAATCTCCCACTATTAGTGTGTTAGAATTAATCTGTGTCTTGAGGTCCTGCAGAGTAGCATTTATAAAGTTAGGTGTACCGGGGTTTGGTGCATAGACATTTAGAATAGTGGTTTTCATAGTTAATTGTTCCTCTGACAAGGATGTAATGGCTCTCTTTGTCTCTTCTGATTAGTTCTACTTTGAGATCTATTTTGTCTGATATTGGAATAGCCACTCTGGCTTGTTCCTTAGTACCATTCACTTGGAATGTTTTTTTCCATCCTGTCACTCTAAGGTGGTGTCTGTCTTTGAGGGTGAGATGGGTTTATTGTAGACAGCATACAGAAGGATTCTGTTTCCTAATCCATTCTCCCAGTCTATGTCTTTTGATTAGGGAGTTTAGACCATTAGTATTTAAGGTTATTATTGAGGGATGTGTGTTGCTTCCTTTCACCTTATTTTTGGTTTGCATTCTTGGTCTAGGTTTGTATTTACTCTGTTATGCTTTTGTTGATTTCTCTCTTTAATTGCTTAGGGATAGTTGCTCCTTTCCTCTGTTCTTTGAATTGCTTCAAGGGTTTTCTGAAGTGTTGGTTTCTTAGAACTGTATTCTTTCATCTTATTCATGTTGTGAAAGATTTTTCTTTCTCCATCAACTATAACTGACATTTTGCTGGATATAGTAGTCTGGGTTGACATCTAAAGTCGTTTAGCACAGGAAATACTTTGGTCCACGTTCTTCTAGCTTTCATAGTTTGGACTGAGAACTCAGCTGTGATTCTGATGGGCTTCCCCTTATATGTAACTTGTTTTTCTCTTGTGGCTTTCAGTATTTTGTCTTTGTTTTGAGCACCTCGTGTTTTAACAATTACATGGCATGGGGAGTTTCTTCTCTGGTCCTGTATATTTGGTGTTCTGTGTCCTTGTATTTGTATGGGATTGTCTTTCTTCAGTTTGGGGAAATTTTCTTCTATTATCCTGTTGAATATCTGGTTAATAGTGTTGTCTTAGGATTCTTCTCCTTCCTCTATCTCTATGATGTGGAGGTTTGGTCTTTTCATAGTGTCCTACATTTCCTGGTTGTTCCACTCTTATGTTTTTTTAAATTTTTCATAATCTTTACTTGAGCTTTTTAGTTGCTCTGTATTATCCTGCAGGTCAGATATTCTTTTTTCTGCTTCTTCCATTCTGCTGAATTTGGTCACCCTATGAGCTTCCTCATTAATATCCTCTCTTTTCCCTTTCTGCTTCTAAAGACTAACGACCAACTCTCCCAAGTCCACCTCCCAGATAAGATACATTTCGTAATTGTCGCCCTTCCCTCTCTGAACCATGAGCTAACACAGTCACTTTATCACCCTTGGAACAATGCTTCAAGCTTCTGGCCCCAACTGAATTGTTTATTCCATAATGGACCTAAGATTCCTTCACCACAGTATTCCAGAGATCTCTGTAGTCTAAAGCTTGATTCCACAATGTTGGCAATCTTCTTCATGTCTGACAGTTTCTAGGACCACCCATTGTGACTTCATGACCTCAGATCATTTCTATTTCCATGTTCCTTCTACCACACACTCTCTCCCTGATTCCCATGGTCCCTGCCTTTGCCATTTCATAACTCCATGTTTTTACACATGCTGTTCTTTCCCTCCAGAATGTCCCCTTTCAGTCTTTGGGAAACACTTCCTTATCTTTCCAGACTCTGCTTAAGTGTCACAGTGGGTACAATGCCTGGCATGCAGTAATTATTCATGGTGAACTGGACCTCAGCAAAACCTTTGTGCCTGTTATTATTATTATTTATTTATTTGGTTCTCCAGAGTTCTTTGTATGTATATACTTCTATGGTATTGCATATGTTATATTATTCTTTGATTTCCCCATTATTACATAGCAGGTTTCCTGAATCCATAGTTATAATAGGGGTATGAGCATGTGTGTGTGCATATGTGTGTGTGTGTGTGTGTGTGTTCATGTACATATGTCTGTGTTCTGTTCCACCCTGCCTCTTTTATTTCTTCCTTCCTATGGGCGTTTTCTTCTAGGAGTTCTACAAATATTCTGAGGCTGTCTCCTACTGCCTGGTATAGCCAAGCAATGGTTATGGAACCTGAGTTTATCTATCTGGGCCCTTGTTTCTTCCTAACTGGATGACAGGGATAAAGGGCATGACTGGCACTCCTTACAGCAACCGTTCTTCAGGAAGAATAGCAACAGATGCCTGCCACAGAGACCTCAAGACTGGTTCCTATTTGTCTGTAATGGAGTTCCTGGATGCTTCAAATCCTTCCAGTAGATTTGCTTTCTTGTTGTTTTAAGTTCTTCTGTGTTATTTTCTGTTATATGCAACCTTTTACTGGTGTGTTAGGGTGAGGGGGATACTGGGAATCCTTCTCCATGATTCTATTATGCCATGTTTATGTCTTCTGATAGTACAGTGAAAGGAAAATTTTTGTGTGTGTACAAGAACCAGACATCCATTCAAATTGGACCTAGGAAAGGGAGAAGTAGTTGTAAAGATACAGTCTTTGGGGGAATCTAGAAAAAAAAACTGAGCTATCATGTTTGAAGAAGAAATCAAACCAAGTGTGTATGTTTTACTCTACGTTCTGTTCTAGTCTGCCCACTCCACAGTCTCACTCTCATGGAAGCCTGTGGATTGGTGCTGTTGGTTCCCCATTCCCTAACCAATGTGTTTTGGATCACCTCTCAAATAAACTCAATGGTCTGTTGGGGATCTACTCAAGCAGCCCATCACCACTCCAGCCAAGCACTTACATCCCTATGCATCTCTAGTTCCCTATAGTTCACTGACCACTTCATTCTTTCTCACATTTTTCAAATTCCCAAGGCAGAGACTAGCTAAACTTATCTTTTCAAATTATACTGTATTCAGAGGTAGCTGGCATGCCCCCAGATGGTCAGCCACCTTAGTTCAAATAACCACTCCAGCCCCAAATGTCACTGGCCAAGGGAAGCACCCTGGGACTTAAGCAGTACCATTAACTTTCAAGACAACTGTCATGTCAGTAGATCCATGGGCTATCCAAAAGGAAAGGCTGTTCGTCAAATATCAAGTGATTATTTTCAAACAATAACTTCATAGGTTATATGCTAAAGGATTATAGACATATGGATTAAATTTCTACTGAAATACACACTAGGCTTTGCAAATTAATAGGAAATTTGCTTGCTAAGGGATTTTCCTCTCATTTCTTTTTGCCAAGACACATTATTTGGAAAATAACTCAGTAATTTTTTACATGCCTGCTTCCTCTATTCCTTTGCTTCAGTCTTTCTATCATACAGAGTAAATTAATAAAACAACATTTATCAAATATGACAAGTCAGTCATATGATGGTGTTCGTGTCACATGGGTGTAGTAATTGCGAAGATGGATCCACTTTTGGGGGACATGCATGATGAACACTCCTTGCACACATACCATGTGCCAGCGACACTGCAGAGCATTTGATATGATATTTAGCCCCAAGGGAACCATCCTCCCCGAGGGAGGTACAAGCACTATTCTCTATTCACAGATTGGAAATTGAGATTTAGGGTTGAAAAGTTTATTTCCTGAGTATAGACTACCAGTCAGAATACTGTTAGTGTGGACTGCTAGTGTAGCAATGTAGACTACTGCTAGTCAGTAGCTGAGAGGGCATGTGAATTCCCCTCCCTCTTCAGAAACCATTAGGTGCTCTTGTCTTCTCTATGAGTAGGGAGTTCAACAACCCTCCAAATTAGAAGGGGATTCAAAGACCCCAGCCTCATCTTACAGAGCTGGAAACCCAGACTCTGAGAAACAAAAGAATTGAGCTAGATCATTAAACTGGGTTAGACAGACCGATCATCAAATGAGCAGCTATCTGGTGGCTTCTCTAGATGTGAAATAGTTGGAAGATGCAAAGAAGGAGCCCATAGTTACAGTGGTGACGTCTGGGACTTGAGTTTTATTCCCTCACTCCTTGGATGTATGTGTTTACAGGTAAGCAATAATCATGAGGATGGATTATTACCATCAAGTGAGAACTGCGTTGAGGACCTCTAGGTTTGGGCTGTCACTTAAGCCAAAGAAATGACTTTATATTAAGGATGATCAGAGGTTCATCAAATGTCTCACCAACCACTAATTCTCTCTTTTTATGATATTTCTAATTTAAAATTTTTAATATATATTTTGTACAAGATTATCAAATCTAGACCCATGTCCCCCACCTCACCCACCCCACCAGAGCTCATGCATTCTGCCAAACATGCTTTTCATCTCTTTCTCAGTCTTTCTCAAAATTCTCCATGTGGAAGTTGACTGTTTTGAGCAGAAGTTCACTGTTCCAGTCAGTTCTTTGATGCAGTCTTTCTGTTGTTGTTGTTGTTGTTGTTGTTTCCAATATGCATCACTCCCAACTGCTTGGACAAAAGCTCAAGTGGCCGTGCACAAGAAATACTTACAACTAGGTAATTGGCACTAGAATCCACAGATGAAGGATACCATTCATCGTTTGTTTTTCTGGGACTGTGTTACTTCACTCAGCATGTCTTCTATCTCCAGCCATTTTCCTGCAAAGCTCATGATGTCGTCTTTCTTTACTGCTGCGTAGAACTCCATTGTGTAGATGTACCATATTTTCTCTATCTACTCATCAGATGAGGGGCATTTGGGTTGGTTCCAGCTCCTTGCTACTGTGAAGAGAGCTGAAATAAACATGGCCATGCATGTGTCTCTGCGGTGGGGTGAGTTTTGAGGGTACATGCCTAGGAGTGGTATAGCTGGGTTGGGTGGCAAGTTCATTCCAAGTCTTCCAAGGGTTCTCCACACTACTTTCCATAGTGGCTGTATGAGTTTACATTCCCACCAGCAGTGGATGAGTGTTCCCCTTTCTCCACAACCTCTCCAGCACTTGGTATCATTTGTTTTCTTGCTCCTAGCCAGCCTTATTGGAGTAAGATGATATCTTAAAGTGGTTCTGATTTGCATTTCCTTAATGATTAGTAATGTTGAACGCTTCTTAAGGTGTTTCTCAGCCATCTCTAATTCCTAACTTGTGAAGTCTCTGTTCAGCTCTTTGCTCCATCTATTGAGTGGGTCATTTGTCTTCTTTCTTCTTTGTTTTTTGAGTAGTTTATATATTCTGGAAATCAATGCTTTGTCAGATGTTTCTGAGGTGAAGGTTTCCTCCCACTCTGTGGGATTTCTCTTCACTTTCTTGATTGTCTCTTTTGATGTACAGAAGCGGGGCTGGAGAGATGGCCTAGCGGTTAAGAGCGCTGACTGCTCTTGCAGAGGACCCGGGTTCGATCCCCAGCACCCACATGGCGGCCGAGAACCGTCTGAAACTCCAATTCCAGGAGAACTCCAGTTCCAGGGGAATCCAATGCCCACTCTGACCTCCGCGGCATTGCGCGACACGGGTGCACAGACTTGCATGCAGACAGTACATTCATACACATACAGAAATAAATAAAATTAATAAAAATTAAAAAAAAGAAAGTGTTGATGTACAGAAGCTTTTGAGTTTAATGAGGTCCCATTTGTCAATAGTCAACCTTAATTCCTGCGCAGCTGCTGTCTGATTTAGGAAATCTTTTCTGGTGGCTGGAGAGATGGCTCAGCGGTTAAGAGCACTGACTGCTCTTGCAGAGGACCCGGGTTCGATTCCCAGCACCCACATGGAGGCTAAGAACCATCCTTAACTCCAGTTCCAGGGGAATCCAATTCCCTCTTATGACCTCTGCTGCATTGCACGACACGGGTGCACCAACCTACATGCAGACAGTACAGTCATATACATAAAATAAAAAAGATAAATTTTAAAAAAAGAAGTATTTTCCTATGCCTATGTCTTGTAGGCTGCTGCCAACTTTTTCTTCTATCACCTTCAGAGTTTGGGGTTTCACACTGAGGTCTTTAATCCACCTGGAGTTGACTTTTGTACAGGGTGAGAGGTAGGGGTTTAATTTAATTCTTCTACAGGTGGTGATCCAGTTTTGCCAACACCACTTGCTGAAGATGCTGTCTTTTCTCCATTTTGTCTTCTTGGCCCCCTTGTCAAATATGAGATGGCTGAAATTGTATGTGCTCAAGTTTGGATCTTCAGTTTTGTTCCATTGGTCAACAGGTCTGTTTTTGTGCCAATACCAAGCTATTTTTATGACTATAGCCCTGTAGTATAGTTTGAAATCTGGTATAGAGATCCCACTGTATTGCTCTTTTCACTCAGGGTTGTTTTGGCTATTTGGGGTCTTTTGTTTTTCCAAATAAATTTAAGGACTTTTTTTTCCAAGCCTGTGAAGAAAATCTTGGGGATTTTGATTGGGATTGCGTTAAATCTATACAAGAGTTTGGGTAGAATGGACATTTTTCCTATATTAATTTTCCCAATCCATGAGCATGGGAGGTTTTTCCATCTTCTGATGTCTTCTTCAATTGCTTTCTTTAAGGGTTTAAAATTTTTGTTGAAGAGATCTTTGGTGTCTTTGGTTAGGTTTGTTGCTAGGTATTTTATTGTTTTTGAGGCTATTGTGAGTGGGAAGGTCTCCTTGAATTCCTTCTCCAGTTGCTTGTTGTTGGTGTAAAGAAAGGCCACTGATTTTTTTAGGTTAATTTTGTATCCTGCCACTTTGCAGAAGCTGTTAATCATTTCTAATTTTCTGGTGGAGTTTTTAGCATCCAGGGATAGCTTAACTTCCTCTTTTCCAATTAGAACTCCTTTAACTTCCTTTTCTTGCCTTATTGCTCTAGCAAGTGTTTCAAGTACTATATTGAAGAGAAGTGGTGACGGGGCAGCCTTGCCGAGTTCCTACCTTTAAAGGGAATTTTTCTGTTGTTTCCCCATTTAGGATGATATTGGCTGTGGGTTTCCTGTATATGGCTTTGATTACATTGAGGAATGATCCCTCCAATCCAATTCCCTCTAGGACTTTAAGCATGAAGGGATGCTGGATTTTGTCAAAGGCTTTTTCAGCATCAATTGCGATGATGGTGTGGTTTTTGTCTTTGATTCCGTTTATGTGTTTGATGATGTTTATTGATTTTCGTATGTTGAACCATCCCTGCATCTCTGGTATGAATCCAACTTGGTCATGATGGATGATCTTCTTGATGTGGGTCTGTATGCGATTTGCCAGTATTCTGTTTAGAATTTTGGCATCTGTGTTCATGAGGGAGATGGGTCTATAATTCTCCTTTTTGGTTGTATCTTTGCCTGGTTTTGGTAATAGAGTGATGTTGGCTTCATAGAAGGAATTTGGGAGAGTTCCCTCTGATTGTATACTTCTAAACAGTTTCAGAAATAATGGTTGTAGGTCTTTTTGAAATGTTTTATAGAATTCTGCTGTGAAACCGTCTGGGCCTGGGCTTTTTTTAGTTGGGAGGCTTCTTACTACATCCTCTATTTCTTCATATGTTATGGGTCTGTTTAAGCTGCTGGTCTCCTCTTGGCCAAGCTTTGGTGATTCCCAAGATTTCAGATATTCATCCATTTCTTCTAGATTTTCAAACTTGGTAGAATATAGGTTCTTGTAATATTCCCATATAATTTTCTTGATCTTTTCCTTGTCCGTTGTGATATTTCCCTTTTCATCACAGATTGTATTGATTTGGAGTTGTTCCTTCTTTCTTTTTGTTAACTGGGCTAGAGGTCTGTCTATCTTGTTTATTCTTTCAAAGAACCAACTTTTGGCTTCATTGATTTTTTGTATTGTTTTCTTTGTTTCTATTTCATTGATTTCTGCTCTGATTTTTGTTATTTCTTCCTGTCTGTTGCGTTTAGGGTTCATCTGTTGTTGCCTCTCAAGTGCTTTTAGCTGTAGTGTTAGATCATTCACTTGTGCTCTTTCTGTTTTTCTAATGTAGGCACCCAGGGCTATAAATTTCCCTCTTAGGACTGCTTTTAAGGTATCCCATAAGTTTTGTTGTGTTGTATTGTCATTGTCATTCAGTTCCAGGAATGTTTTTATTTCTTTCTTTATCTCTTCCTTGACCCATTCATTATTCAAGAGTGTGTTGTTTAGTCTCCATGTGTTCTTGTAGGCAGGAGGGCTTGTCCTGGTGTTGATGTTGAGCTTCATTGCACTGTGGTCTGACAGGATGCATGAAATTATTTCAATCTTTTTGTATTTGTAGAGGTTTCTTCTGTGTCCCAGGATGTGGTCGATTTTGGAGAATGTTCCGTGGGGTGCTGAGTAGAAAGTGTATTCTCTGGTATTAGGATGGAATGTTCGGTAGAGGTCTATGAGGTCCATTTGGTGTATCATATCGTTCAGTTCAGATGTCTCTCTGTTTATTTTTTGTCCTGTTGACCTATCCAAAGGACTCAGTGGGGTATTGAAATCTCCCACTATGAGTGTGCTGGGGTTAGTCTGTGACTTGTGGTCCTGGAGAATTGTCTTTATAAAGTTTGGTGCACCAGAATTTGGGGCATATATATTCATAATTGTGAAATCTTCTTGGTGGATTGTTCCTTTGATGAAAATGTAATGGCCTTCTTTGTCTCTTCTGATTTCTTTTACTTTGAAGTCTATTTTATCCGATATTAAAATAGCAACACCTGCTTTCTTTTTGGTACCATTTGCTTGGAATATTTTTTTCCATCCCTTCACTTTAAGGTGGTGCCTGTCCTTGAAGGTAAGATGTGTTTCTTGCAGACAGCATATCGATGGATTCTGTTTCCTAATCCAGTCTCCCAGTCTATGTCTTTTGATTGGGGAATTTAGTCCATTAATATTTAAGGTTATGACTGATAGGTTTGTGTTGCTTCCTTTTGCCTTATTATCCATCTGCGGTTTTGGTTTAGGTTTCTACTTCTGCAGTTATGCTTTTATTGATTTCTCTTTCTAGGTGCCTGGGGTTGGTTGCTCCTTTCTTCTGTTCTTTGAATTGCTTCAAGTATTCTCTGAAGGGTTGGTTTTCCGGACATGTATTCTTTCAAGTTGTTTATGTCATGGAAGGTTTTTCTCTCTCCTTCAACTATAATTGACATTTTTGCTGGGTATAGTAACCTGGGTTGGCATCTATTGTCCCTTAACACTGGGAATGCTTTGCTCCAGGTTCTTCTTGCTTTCATAGTTTGCGTTGAGAAGTCAGTTGTAATTCTGATAGGTTTCCCCTTATAGGTCACTTGTTGTTTTTCTCTTGTGGCTTTAAGGATTTTGTCTTTGTTTTGGGTGTCTAGCATTTTAACTATGATGTGGCGTGGAGAATTTCTTTTCTGATCTTGTCTGTTTGGAGTTCTATGTGCTTCTTGTATTGGTATTGGTTTGTCCTTTTTTAGTTTGGGGAAGTTTTCATCTATTATTCTGTTGAAGATCTGATCAATACCATTCTCTTGGGATTCTTCTCCTTCCTCTATTCCTATGATGCGGAGGTTTGATCTTTTCATAGTGTCCCACAGTTCCTGGTTGTTCCACTTTTGTGTATTTTTAAATTTTTCATAATCTTTCCTTGAGGTTTTTAGTTGTTCTGTGTTATCTTCCAGGTCTGATATTCTTTGTTCTGCTTCCTCCATTCTGCTTCTGAGGCTTTTTCCATTCCTTTCCTCTTGATTGGATGAGTGTTTGATTTCCTTTTTCATTTCCTCCTCTGATTTCTTTAGTATTTCTACTTCTTTTTGGAGCTTCTCAATCTCTTCCTGTAGCTCTTTGCTTCACTGGTTGGTTTCCTTATCTTTTTCAGCATGGGATCTTTTCAGTGTTTCTACTTCCTTCCGGAGTTTGTCATTCTCTCTCTCTAGGTCCTTCTTGAGTTCTTCATTCTCTTTTCTTAATTCTTTGATTTTCTCTTTAAAATCTTGTACTTCTTTAAGTATGTTCAAAATTGTGCTTCTGATATCTGTGTCCTGGGCCATCCCTAGAGGGATCCCACTGTAGGAATCTTCAATAGGGTTGGTAGAGCTTGGTGTGGGATTATCCTGCACATTTCCCATATTGTCTCTTCTTCATGTTCCTGGCATATGGGCTTCTCTTTGCCTGTATTCCAATGTGAGTCCCAAATGCCTCATCACTGTGTTGAAGGCTTGCTTTGCTTGCCTCCTTCAGATGCTTTTGTAATCCCAGTTGGGGGAGGTGCTTTTTAGCCCACCTGTGCTTCAGGTGGTTTTGGAAGATCTCCGATCTCAAGACTCACACAAACCCACCTTTTATACCAGCTGGGAGGATAACTCCGCCCCCACAGCCACAAAAGCCAATCAAACCAAAGACAACTAGATTAACTAGATTAATCAAACAATAATCTGCCTTGCTGAAGCACCCAGCTCCTACCTACCTGTGCTTCAGGTGGTCTTGGAAGATCTCTGATCCCCACTAAATCTCTCTACCAATCCCAGCATTGCGGGGATGTTTCCAGCAACGTTCTTACTTTATAGCACTTTATGGTACTACATGGCACCTCCAGTTAATTCATGATCTAATAAAATGGTGTTACAGGGAGAGAAGAACAGTTTAAACTCTTAAGGTGAGTCAACTTGATACATCTGTTAGCTTTGGTGACCTAGTTCTGAGGGAGAAAGGCTGTGTATTTGTCTAAGGCCAGGACGTCAGGATGAATGACAGAACTGGTCAGACCCAGAACCATGCAGAGATGTGCCATAGACCAGATTCTTCTGGTTGAAGAAAAGATAAACCTACCCAAAGCAGCTTAGGTTAAAAAATAAAGGACTTTTATCAGGACATGGAAGGGGGAGGGCATCTCATCCAGTCTAAAGAAAGGAATGAAATTGAGCTCCTGGATCAGAAAGCCGGCGGGCATCAGGGGTGCTGTCTCCTCTGACTTTCCCTGGCCAGGCTAGCCGGACTCTGGTGCTTCTTTGTTTCTGGGATTCTGTAGAACAGTTCTCTACTACCAGACAAATTTAAAGGAAGACAGTTTCTCTGCAGCATCCAGGATCATCACTATTTGAAAGACTCCTCATAATGAACACTTAATTGCAAATTCCAAGGAGAGGAAATGTGGTAAATGCAGCTTGAGTTTTCTATATACACTTGATCCAGTTCACTACAGTCTGGTGTCTGAATCTCTGCTATGACCACAGCTAAATGGATCTGTTCCTGTGTCCGGAAGCCAGTAGCATGGCTTGGGAAACACTCCTAACACCTTCAGCATGTTGCAGAGATGTGAAGTTGTCCTTAATAACTCTTGTCCTCTTCGTCGATGAATCCTTTGACTTTTAGCCAAGTTCATGGGCTCCCAAAATCATGATTATATCTCCTAGCTTCCCTCACAATCAGGTAAGGCCAGTCAGGCCTTACTTCTGCCCATGGACATAAATAGTATATGTTATTCCCAGAGAGGGATAGTTAAGAGAAAGAGCCATGCTATCTTCCTCTTTTTTCTGAAAGCAAGCACAATGTTTAGAGATGAAACTGCCATCTTGAACCATACAGTGGAAGCCATACCTGAGGTTGGTAGAACAAAAACAGAGGCTGAGATCCTGCTGGTTGTGGGCTACTGTTTCTGCCCTGGCCTGCACTTACTGATGTCCCTGTGACAGAGAAATAAAGTCTGTCTCGTTTATGGTTTTGTTATTCTGAATTTTCTATCATTCTTTGCCAAAAGAGACCTTTGCATTAGAGAACATTCAGAGAGCAGAACCAGGGGATAGTCATTATTGTCCCTTTTTATGGTTAAAGTGGTGTGTGTGTGTGTGTGTGTGTGTGTGTGTGTGTAGGGGGTGAAACACACACAGTCTTCATAGAGCAAGGATGGAGGGAACATTTCCTTGACTTGCAGTGGTCCTTAGCTACACCTCTCTTAGGTCTGCACGAGTCCTGAGTCTTCAGCATCTTCCTCCTTATGGGCGGTTGATGCTTATTGAGGGATTATTTGGGGAGATAACCAGGAATGTGAGGAGAACTTCCTGGTGTCGGACAGATCCTGTCTCCTGCTAATGACAGGAGTGCTTCTGGGGAGCAGGGAAACCCTTTGTTCTCTGTACTCAAGGAAATAAATTATTTTTCTGTTCTGAAGAAGCTTTTTTCAAATGATGAGTGAAGTATCACAAATAATTAGGCCAAAGAGTGATGCAAGTCCCACTAGAAATAATGCATCTATTATTTCACTTTATCCTCCGTGTCAGAGCTTCTGTCTACTTTAAGTTGGTGTAAGATAGCTACGGGTATTCCCTGCCCAAGGACTCTAACCGTGCTCTTATTGAATATTTACCACTTCTTGTTTGATTCTCCTCTTGATTCATTGTTTGTGGTTTAAAAACTCCTGCTGCTATTCTGATCTCCTATAAGATCTCTACAGTTCCACAGATGCCCTGTTGGTGAGTCTCTTTAATGTCTTGGGGAAGCATCTGAGAGGAGGATTGAAAGGATAATTTTTGTTGGTGCTGTTAACTCAGTGTGTTTAGTGGTGTTAATGAAGAAGGAGCTTCCTGCAGAGTCACTCAGAGGCCTAGCAGTGAACCAAGCCACTGAGAGACCCAGGAGAGAGCTCTGGCAGAAGAACCACCCGAACCCCTGTCTCTTCTCATAAGCCCACAAATGAGATTAAATGGGGGTCATGGAGGTTCTGGGTACTACTGGCCCTCCATAAATATTTTTTTTCAGTAGGTCAAATGAAGTACACAAATATTTTAAGACAAATATTTTGCTTCCTTTAAAGACAGGAGTTTGACTACATTATGCAGAAGGCAACAGCATCAAAGACATCCAGGATTGAGCCTGTTATGCTTTAGTTCTGAACTCTGAGTTGCTACATTAAGGAAATCATTGTGATGTCAACAACCAATAAAGGAGTAATAGGTATGTCCTCACTGTGGCTCAATATGGAGCCAGATGTCACGAGTCATATAGAAACAGGAGATGTATTCCCTGTGTCTGTGGGCTTTGTAGTCCAACCCCAGTACAGGAGCAATATAGCAAAGATAGAAGGGTATATGAGGTATGCTTATAAATAGTAAGACCAACTCTGCAAGCCAGGATGCCAATTACTTAACAGGAACCAGCCCAAACCTCCATAGCATCCAAAATTATTCCTATTTGAAGACTAATAACAATCATTACCCTAATTCCAGATCCCTAAGAGAACAATATATAATTGATGCGGCAAGAGGCTAGCAATGAAAGGCAAGGTCAAGAGCTCCTCGGAGGTGTTAGATCTGATACCAAGTTGCCTGGGTAGATGATAGGAACAGAATATAATAAGTGAAAATATAAGTTTTATCTCATGTTCTATTCTATAGTAGAATACCCCAGACCAGGTAATTTATAGATTAGTTCCTTATAGTATGAGAGGTTGGGAACTCCAATATCAAGATGCCAGCATCTGTCAAGGGCCCTTCTTGCTATATCCAAACATGGCGGAGGGCACGGTATGATGAGACAGTGTACCATGCTGGCTTTCATCTCCTTTCCATTATGGGGGCCTCACCCTTATGACCTCCTCTAATGTCTAATGTCAATTTCTTTTCTGCAGAAGCTCTACCTCCAGACACTATAAATATAAGAATTGGGGGATTAAATCTCCAATACAATCATTTGTGGAGGATACATCCAAACTATAACAAGACAGTGGAAAAGCTCTGGAGAAAGACAGGGAGATCAAATCCCGACTCCCCTGCATCCCAGCTGTACCTATAACTTTGACCAAGTTACCTAAGCTTTTTTTCTGAGCTCCATTTTCTTTGTATGGAACATGAAAGTATTATTCATAATAGAACCTGCATCACAGGTTTGGGGGAGGAAAAACAAGGTAATGTACATGCAGTGCTTGACTTACAATAGTACCATTGGGACTTAGCCTGGTTATACAAAAACAATAAATGGTAATGAAGAGTGTAAGGTTAAAGGCTGTGGCAGATATACATTCAGTTAATCATGAATTTACTCAGCAGCTACTCACTGAGTGTCTACTTTGGTCCAGGTCCTGACAACACAGATGTGGAAAAAGGTGAGGGCCTTGCTCCTACAAGGCCTACAACACAAAAGGATTGACACATTGGTGGCAACAACAGTAATGGATTCAGGAGAAGAAATGGGGTTTGTAAAAGTTGAAAACAAAGGAAGCTGAACAGAACTAGGGGTCCAAGGAAGGTTTCCCAGAAGGAAATGGAAGCAAAGTAAAGTCTAAAGAATGGCTGGAAATTTTCAAGAGAAAAGAAGAGGAGAGAGCAAGCTGCCATGTCAGGGAGATAGAGAAAGAGCAGATGCAAGGGTAAGATGGCCTCAGGGGAAGGTCAGCAAGTATAAGATGAGGATGGAAAGTCCAATGCAGGGATCACCAAGGACAGAACTGGAGCTAGCGATGGAGTCGGTGTCGGGAAAGAGATTCCCAAACTTTATGAGCCCTGGAATCCTTGTTGGGGAGGCTGAGCTTGAGTCTCTTACTAGGAGGCCTTCTGCGGGCATCTCTTGGGGTCTCTTACTAGGAGGCCTTCTGCGGGCATCTCTTGGGGTCCTCCATGCTTCCTCCTTTCGGGACATTCTCTGAGCTGCATCACAGTGAGCCAACTGAAAGCTGCCGCATCGATAGACATTGTTTTCCCATAGAGAACATAATCTCTCCAAGGGCAGGAACATGTGTTCTATTCAATGTGCATGGACTATTGAAAACACAAGATGCTTAGAGAGGCTATCTGCTCAAGACTAAGATAAAGTCATATCTAAAGCATATCTTATTTTCCAAAGAGAATGCCACCTTGAATATTTACTTCTAGGCAATAATAGGGTATCTACTTCCATGTTAAAGTATTACATATTACATAATGTTGACCTTTAGACACATCACTTCCCCAAATCTTTCTTTTAAAAGACTTAGACCATGAAAGATTCATATCCACACTCTTGGACCTTTAGGTATTTGTGATCTACCTTTACTGGCATGGAAGCCATTTGGAATCATCTAATTCAGCTCTTCATCACACACCATCTCCACTTCCAAATATGTGCAAGATGTTGTCAATGAAATTTTATTCAGAGTCCCAAGGTTTTTTTTCTCCATTTTCCCTCTTGGTGGGTATTATCTCCTCAAGGCCATCATTTAAAATGTTTTTTTTTTTTTTTGTAAAAAAGTGAAGTTTATTGAAAGGCAGAGGCAGACAGATCTCTATGAGTTCAAGGCCAGCCTGGTCTATGTAGTGAGTCCCAGGCCATCTGGGGCTGCAGGAAGACCCTGTCTCAAAAAGACCAAAGAGAAAAAAAGAACAAAAAAAAAAAAACACCAATGAAAGTTTAAAAGATTGGGGCTTAAAATCAATAACTCCAACTATTTTCGACAATGCAGCCATATCTTTGGAAATAACAACTGAACCCGTGTTACATATTTTGGCTTCTCTTTCTCCTTCTGGTGCTATCAGGGGACATCTGTGAACTTCCTAGCCCATCTTTTCCACTAACCCTTATCCACTGAGGTCACTTCACTCTAATAATCTCTTTCTCCAAATACTTCCTTCAAGTTCAAAATAGTAATTGAGGAAGCATCGGGAATGAGAAATGTTTAGGGATTTACACTCTGTGGAACAGCTCTTGGATAAAAAGTTGGCCTTGCAATCAGAAGTATATCCTAAGTCCTTGCCAGATAAATGCATTTGCTTACTTCACCTTTGGTCATGGCTCAAAGGACACTGGGAAACATGAAAATTTTTTGTTGGAAGAAGTTTATTACTAGTTCAAACACATGAGTTTGCCATGTACGATTGTTTTTTTACATATTATTTTAAAAATCAGAGATTGTTCGCTCGACCTCACCCAGTCGTGCATGAAAAGCAATGTCTTAGTCTTTTCATAAATTTATGGATTTGACTGTGAGAAAGCCATGGATTTATTCGTTTTGTGGTTATTTTCAACTCTAGACATGTTCCCGCTTCCCAAGTCTGTGATGTTTCCAATCTTTGCCAACAAGTTTTAACCAGGGCTACAAATCTTATCCTGTCTAATATGTGCATCCATATGAGTTGAAGAAGTCCTGTTCAGTATTTTTTTTTTTTTTTTTTTGTGTTCCTATGCTCACCATTTTTGGCAGCTCGGGGCTACCTAGAAATTCATGGTTTGGCACTAGCTCCCGTGAGGTGGGGACTGATCGTTGGTGTCTGCTTTCTTCACCTCAGCATGATGTCTCTAGCTCCAGCCATTTTTCCTACAAAGCTCGTATGTTCGTCTTTCTTTACTGCTGCATGAACTCCATTTATAGAATTACCATCAATTTTCGTCTATCCACTGTCAGATTGAGGGGTCATTTAGGTTGTGTCCAGCTCCTTGCTATGTGAAGAGATTGAATAACATGGCGTTGCATGTATCTCTGTTGGGCGTAAGTCTTGAGGGTACATGCCAGGATGGAGGCGGGTCGGGTGCAGTTCATTCACAAGTTCTCTCAAGGGTCTTCCATCTGCTTTCTCATGTGGCTGTAAGAGTTTACATTCCAACCAACAGTGAGTGGGGGTCATCGGGAGGGTGTTACATCCGTGTCCTCTTTCCCCACAACCTCTCCAGCACTTGTATCATTGTTTTTGTCTTGATCTCTAGCGCAAGTCTTATGGAAAGAGATGATTTAAAGTGGTTTTCAATTTGGCATTTCCTTAATTGATTAGTGATGTTGAGCAGTTCTTAGGTCGTTCTCAACATTTCTCTAATCCTACTTGTGAAAGTCTCGTTCAGTTCTTTGTCATCTTTCGGGTTATTTTGTTTTTTTTTTTTTCTTTTTTCTTTGTTTTTTAAGTAGGTTTAATATATATTCTGGAATATCAAATGCTTTGCAGATGTATGCAAGTGAAGGTTTCCTCCCACTCCTGTGGATTCTCTCACTTCCTTGATGGTTTCTTTTATGTACAGAAGCTTTTAATTTGATGAGGTCCACTTAGTCAATTTCGAACCTTAATCTTGTGCAGCTGCTGTTCTATTTAGATAGTGTCTTCCATACGCCTATTCTTAGTCACTGCTGCTCAACTTTTTTCTTCACACCTTTCAAGTATTTGGGTTTACGTTGAGGTCCTTATAATCCATTCTGGAGTTGACTTTTGTACAGGGGTGAGAGGTAGGGATATTAATTTCATATTCTTCTACAAGTGGTGGATCCAGTTTTGCAACACCTTGCTGAATGATGCTGTCTTTTCTCCATTGTGGTTTCTTGCCCCTTGTCAATATGAGATGGCGAAATGAATGATTGTGCTCAAGTTTTGGATCTTCAGTTTTGTTCCATGGTCAACAGGTTGTTTTGTGCCATGTACCAGGCTGTTTTTATGACTAATGCCCCTGTAGTATAGTTTAAAAATCTGGTATAGAATCCCTCCTGTGAGAACTTTTCACTCAGGATTGATTTAGCTATTCGTTGGTCTTTTGTTTTTCACAATGAATTAAGAACTTTTTTTCCAAACAAAGTAAGAAAGAAGAAACTCTGGGATTGTTGATTGTATTTGCTTAAATCTATACAAGAGTTTTTGGTAAATGGACATTTTTACAATGTTAATTTCCCCAATCCATGACTGGGAGGTTTTTCCCCACCCCCCCCTCCATTTTCCTGAGGTCTTCTCAATTTTCTTTCTTTTAACGGTTTTAGAATTTTGTTTGTAGAGTCTATTGGTATCTTTGGTTATGGTTTGTTCTCTAGGGTATTCTTATTGTTTTGAGGCTATTGTGATGTGGGAAATGGTCTCTCTTGAGACCTTTCTTCCCAGTTGCTTGTTGTTGGTGTTTTTTTTTTTTGTAAAGGCCATTGTTTCTTAAGGTTAATTTGGTATCCTGCCACTTTGCTGAGCTGTTAATCGTATCTATGGAGTTGTCTGATGGACTTTTTTGCATCCCTTAAGTAACAATCATATCATCAAGCAAATGTGGATAGTTTGACTTCCTTTTTTCGCCATTAGTACACCTTTATATATCCTTTTCTTGCCTTATTGCTCTATCAAGTGTTTCAAAGCACTATGTTGTAAGAGGAGTGGTGATGGGCGAGCCTTCCGGTTCCTACCTTAAAGGATGTTTCTGCATTCCCCATTTAGGATGATATTGGCTGTGGGTTTCCTGTATATTGGCTTTGATTACATTGAAAAGATCCCTCAACCAATTCTTCTAGACTTTAAGACATGAAGTGTGCGGATTTGTGTCAAAGCTTTTGTCAAGTATCATCGAATATGGTGATGTTTTGCTTTGTTCTCTATTTATGTGTTTTGATGATATTTATTGATTTTCATTTGTTGACCATCCCTGCATTCTCTGGATGAATCCAACTTGGTCATGATGGATAATCTTTTGCTTGGGTCGTGTATGCGATATTCCAGTATTCTGTTTAGAATTTGGCATCTGTGCTTCATGAGGAGATGGGTTCATAATTCTCATTTTTTTTTATTGATCTCTGCTAGGTTTTCTTCACTTAATGATGTATTTGCTCTCGAATGAGAAGTTCTATGATTTTCTTTTCTAAATCCGTTTATAAGATAATATTATTGGTTGTAGGTCTTTTTGAAAATGTTTTATAAATGTCGCTTCTGTGAAACCGTCTGGGCTTGTGGCTTTTTTTGTTAGGGAGGCTTCTACTACATCTCTATTTTCTTCATATGTTTAGGTCTGTTTAAGCTGCTGGGTCTCCTCTTGGCCAAGATTTGGTGATATCCCAGGATTTCATCTTCATCCATTTCTTCTAGATTTTCAAACTTGGTGATATATGTCTATGTATATTCCCATTAATAATTTCTGATTTTTCCTGTCCGTTTGTTTGTGATATTTCTCTTTTCATCACAGATTCATATTGATTTGGAGTTGTTCCCTTTTCTTTTTGTTAATGGGCTGAGGTCTGTCCTTTTGATTTATTCTTTCAAAAGCAAACAATTGTTGGCTCATTGATTTTTGTATTTAGTGTTCTTTGTTTCTATTCTCAGTTATTTTCTGCTCTATTTTTGTTATTTCTTCCTGTCTGTTAGCGTTTAGGTTATCTATTTGTTGCCTCTCAAGTGTTTTTTTTTTTTCTTTGTAGTTTGTTGTTTTTTTTTGTCACTTTTTTTGTTTTTCTATGTTGAGGGCTATAAATTTTCCCTCTTAGGATGCTTTTATAAGGTATTCCCATAAGTTTTGTCTTGTGTTGTCATTGATCCATTGTCAATTTCAGTTCCAGGAATGTATTTTATTTCTTTTCTTTATCTCTTCCTTGACCCATTTATTCAAGAGTGTGTTGTTTGAGTCTCGTGTTCTTGTAGGCAGGAGGGCTTGTCACTGTGTTGATGTTGAGATTCATTGCACTGTTGGTCTAGACAGATGCATAAATTATTATCAAGCTTTTTGTACTTGTAAGGTTCTTCTGTTCCCAGTATGTGGTCGAGTATTTTGAGAATGTTCCGTGGGGTGCTGAGTAGAATTGTTTCTCTGGTATTAGGATGGAATAGTTGGTAGAGGTCTATGAGTCATTTGTTGTATCATATAGTTCACGTTCGGATTGTCTCTCGGTTTTATTTATTTGTCACTGTTGACCTATCCAAGGACTCAGGTGGGGTTCTGAAGTGCCCAACTATGAGTTGTCTGGGTGTTAGTTGTGTTTGTGGTCCTGGAGAATTGTTTATAAAAGTTTGGTGCACAGAATTTTGGGGCTATATGTTTCATAATTGTGTAAATCTTCTCTGGGAATTGGTTCACTTTGATCAAAATGTAATGGACCTTACTTTGCTCTTCGATTTCTTTTAATTATGAAGTCTATTTTACGTATGTAACCAATATGCAAACACATGCTTTCTTTTTTGGTCTCATTGCTGTAACATTTTTTCACATCCCTTCACTTAAAGGTGGGTGCCATGTCCAAATTGAAGTAAGAGTGCTGTTTCTTGTAGACGCATATCGAGGTTTCTGTTTCTTAATCCATGTCTCGCATCTTTTCTTTGATTGGGAAATTTACCATTAATATTTAAGGTTAGACTGATAGGTTTTGTTGTTGCTTTTGCCTTATTTAATCCATCTAGCGGTTTGATTTAGGTTTTCTACTCTGCAGTTATGCTTTTTATTGATTTATCCTTCTAGTGCCTGGGGTTTGTGCTCCTTCTTCCCTCTATTGAATTGCTTCAAGTTTTTTTTTTTTTAGGCTTTTTTTGATGTAGTCTTTCAATTGATTATGTCATGGAAGATTTTCCTATCTCTCTTCACTTATGATTGACATTTTTGCTGGGTATAGTAACCTGGGCTGGCATCCATTGTCCTCTAAACACTGGGAATCTTTGCTCAGGTTCTTCTGCTTTCATCGTTTGCACGAAAGTCACTTGTATTTTTGATAGGTTGTTCCCCTTATAGGTCACCGTTGTTTTTTTCTTTGTCGCTTTAAGAATTTTTTCTTTGTTTTGGTGTTGACTAGCCATTTTAACTATGATGTCGCGTGTGGAAGAGAATTCTTTTCTGAATCTTGTCTGTTTGGAGTTTCTGTGTGCTTCTTGTTTGTTATTGGTTTATTCTTTTTGAGTTGGGGCGTAATCTTTCATTCTATTTCTGAAGATCTGATCAATACCTTCTTTTTGGGATTCTTCTCTTCTATTCCTACGATGCCGAGGTTTTTGATGCTTTTCATAGTGTGTCCACAAGCATCCTGTGTTGCTGTTTTTGTGATTTTAAATTTTCATAATCTTCCCTTGAGGTTTTTAATTGTTCTGTGTTATCTCCAGGTTATATTCTTTTTTGCTTCCTCCATTACTGCTTTGAGGTTTTTTCATTCCTTCCTCTCTGAATTGGCTGGTTGTTTTGATTTCCTTTTTCTTTCCTCGTCTGATTTCTTTAGTGTTTCTCTATTTTCTTTTTGGAGCTTCTCGATCTCTTTTTGTGCTCTTTGTTTGCTGTTTTGTTTCTTTTTCTTTTCAGCAGGATCTTTTCAGTGTTTCTACTTCCCTTCCGGAGCTTGTCATTCTCTCTTCTCTCTCGGTCCTCCATTCTCTTTTCTTAGTTCTTTAATTTGTTTCTTATGATCTTGTAGTTCTTTAAGTATGTTCCATTTGTGTCTGATTGTCTGTGTCCTGGGGCATCCCCAGAGGGATCCCACTGCAGGAGTTTTCCATAGGGTTTGGTAACTTGGCGTGGGAAATCCTGCCCCCTTCCAGTGTAGTCTCTTCTTATGTGACCTGGCATATGGGCTTCCCTGCCTGTATCCGATGTGAGTCCTAAATGTCTTTTACTGTGTTGAAGGCTGCTTTGCTTGCCTCCTTCAGATCCTTCTTGTAATCTGTGGCGGGTGTGGGGGGTGGGGGGGGGGTGTCTCTTAAGGCCCGTGCCCCCGGCCCTGCTGCTGGGCTCAGGAGATCTCAAATCTCAAGAGTCACACAAGCGTGCCTTTAATACCGGCTGGGAGGATAACTCCGCCCCCACAGCCACTAGATCTAATCAAGCCAAAGACCACACCTTTAATCCCAGCTGGGAGGATAACTCCAACCTCACAGCCACAAAGGCCAATCAAACCAAAGACAGCAGGACCAAAGGATCAACAATCAGCTCGCCAAGACACCCAGTTCCTACCTGTCTCCCCCTCTTCCTGCCGCTGGGCTCAGGAGATCTCAAATCCCCATGGTACATTTGGTAGTATATGGAGAGATTCTTGCTGGTCACAGCTAGGGGTGCCATTATTATGTACAGGATGGAAGCCAGGACTGTCACCAAACACCACACTGCTCAATGAAGTCCCACAACAATTATCAGCCATAAAATGTCAATACTGGCAATATGTAGAATCAAGGACAACTGTCTTAAACTGATGAAGGACAATGATGGCTCCCCAGGAGATGTCTGCCTCACAGGATTGCTCACAACTCTCCTAATGAGAAAACAAATCCCCAAATGATGTATGTTTCCGCTGTCCTTGGAGTAAACCACCCTTTTGCCTTACTGTTCATTTCATTTCATTCTAAAATCCCAACTTCTAAGTCTCTCCATGAAGGAAGGAAAGAAGGAAGGGAGGGAGGGAGGGAGAGAGGGAGGGGAAGAAAAGACATAAATATATCTCATCTATCCTGGTGTAGAGATGTACACCTTTAATCGCAGTACTCAGAATGAAGGGGAAGACAGATCTGATGTCTGAGATTGAGGCCAGCCTCAATTGCAAGTTCCAGGCCAGCTGGGGTTACAGGGGACCCTGTCTCAGTAAACAAAACAAAACAAAACAAACCAATAACAACAAAGCACAAGTGTATCTAGTCTAGTCTAGCCTTGCTTACCTATTAAAGATCAAATCTCAGAGAATAGCTTCTCAAAGAAGATCCTTCTTACTTTCTTCCTCCAAGACTGAGTGAGACCCAAGACTGATGGTTCTGGAACTGGAGATCCTGTTAAAGTGAAGGATTTCAGTGTCTGTAAGAACATGAATTCTGAGCCAAGGTGAATGGGAGCTGTGTCTCTCTGGAAGGGTCACCATGCAAAGGGTGATTAATATCTCTGGATCTCTGTTCTCTTATTTGGGAAATGGAGATGATAACAGTCACCACTACCCAGGGCTTTGGGGAGGATTACTTGAGATAATGTAAGTCAAGTGTTTGAAACAGGCACAGCATCCCACCAGGAGTCAGTAGCGCCCACCACCAGAATTATAGTAATAAAACTTTTGGAGGTCATGGATAGTGCCTTGATATCAGTACCTTATGAGAACATTTAATTGCATGTTCAATAACTCTCATATTGATTGATGATTGTGTTGTACACCATACGCACTTGCTGAGATCATGGTTAATTTTGATTGCCAAGTTTAATAGATTGAGAAATACCTAAGGGATTAGTAAAGAATACCCCTAGGTCTGTCTGTGAAGGGGTTTCCAGAGAGGATAGGATCATGAGGGTTCTGATCTAAGGAATGCACTGATCCACTGATGGATTCAAAATCTGAGTTGACCTTTTGGAGGAGATGGAGCTGTGGAAGGCCAGCCTGACTGAAAGAGGTAGGTCAACTGGGGGCGTGTCCTTGGTCAACTGGGGGCGTGTCCTTGGAACGACGTCTTCCGGGCTTGCAGGGCCACTTCCTGTTGCTGTTCCAGGTCTCCTTCCTGCCTGCCATGATACAAACTACTGAATCAGCCCTTCCTGTGATGATGGGATTGAAACTCCTAAAACCACAAGCAAAATGAATAATTCTTCTTTTTCAGTTGTTTATGTCAAACACTGTGTCACAACACTGAAGCCAGCACCACGTCTCTGAAAAGTTTGGTCATTAAGGATTTTTTAATTTCTCTGTTCAGAGCTGACTCTGACTGCAGGGCTTAAGGTATAAGGTGAACAGAAAAGCTGAGGGTGGTCTACGAAGGAAGAGTCATCATTAAACAGTGGAGCTTCTCCCTGGGGACTGTCCTAAGACCATCCTAAGACCACCCTGCATGGGGAATCCCCTCCTTGTTTGTGCTTCTGCTTGCTGTTAAGGAACAGTCAACAAGCGAAAGCGGTTTGGCTAGTGCTCAGGGTTGGCTGGGACGTATTCATTTTAAGCATTTCTTTCTGGACTTCTCAGAGCATCAAGAAATGCATCCTCATGTCATAAAAATATGTCGTGCCAGAAGCCCTCGTGCCTCCCTGCCAAGTCATGGATAAATGTCCATAACTTTCCTTGATGCTTCCTGTGCAGGGAGCTGTGTCTGACTGCAGGTGCTGTCCACAGCTGTACCACCCTGAATGTGTCTAGGCCCCGTCTACCTGCAGTTACAGCAGGTGCTGCTTGCAAACTGACTTGCATCAGCCTGTGGTGCATCTCAGAGATGTATGGTGAGTGGTAGGAAGGGGGACGTTGATAGTCCCAGCCTTGTGTTAACCCTTTGTACTTCTGCACCAGCTTCAAACAATTCCAACACACTTTAAAGAAAAATCACCTCTCTCTTCAATGTGATCTTGATGGGCACTGATGTTTTTATGATTATTAATAAAATCTGCAAGGTGGAATTTTATGGCCACACAGAGACTCTAAAAAAGTCACTCTTTGCTTTGGAAAGTTGTGTATGTTAAGGATGATGATGAAGAAAATTTTAAATAAAATGTTCAAGTGGAAAGTCAGGGTAGAAAAACCAGAATTTAAAGAATCTGCTGTGGCCCTGAGAGGACTGAATTTGCTGCGTAGCAAGGCCTTCACGGGGTGAGCTTCCTGGAGTTAGTGCCTCCCTAGGAAGCCTCTCAGTGGAGGGACGGCAGCCCCAGCCATGGTTTAAGTTTAGGTGGACGGCCAGAAGTCCCCTTCGGGAAAATGCATCATTAAGTACTATTTGGTTTGGTTCTTGTCATCTGCCCAGCTCCCCACACTGCTTCTATCCCCTCCCCCACTTCCATTCTGTCAGCATGCTCCAGAGTTTCATGGATGGGAACTGTAAAATCAAAGTGACTTAAAAAGAAACCCCAGTTCCTTCTTAACCTCCAAATGAGAAGGGGTTGAAAAATGAGACAAACATTCGAGGAATGATGAGTTAAATGTTGGGAACATCCTGAGTGCTCAGGAAGGGCAGAGCCCCTGACATCTGGTTAGAAGTCAGCTTCATAATTCATGCAGATATTGAAAAGGCTGTTCCTCCGAGAAGCCTGGAAAAATTTATCCTTGCTCCATGCAAGGAATAAACCAGCACCATCCTTCTGTGCACCACCCTCACTTGGAGAAGGAGGGGAGTGAGAGCTGGGCAGAGTCCTACCCCAACCTCTGCCCCGCCTCGCTCTGCTCTATCTCACTCTGCTCTCATCCTTGGAACTCCAATGAAGTCCTGAGTTTAAAGCTTGGTTATTACCAGTGCCTAATTACAGGTTGGTTAATTAGCAGCATGCATTCAAAAAATGGGACTATAACAAACAAGGAAGTTAATTTAGATAATGAACAGATTTGAAGTGTCCAGATGACGAGATCCTCTTTAAGCAATTCCGCACCAGCCATGTTTTTGTTTGGATTTGGCATTAATTTATAAAATACAACATGCCGAGTTAGTCGATTGAAATAGTACTACTTCCCATAGGCCAATAATCTGTTGTCTCATACAGGAGGTAAGAGGTTGCTGTGGAGCATGTGTGCAGTTGTAGGGACTCTGTGCGAAGTGGGGACATGAGACCATGGCCCAGGAAAGGTCTGATGAAACACTTCAGTGTCCATTCAGTGTCCATTCTCTTTTAATTCCTTCATTCGCATGTTTATGCTTCCATTTATTGTATAATTGGTTCAATTCTCTTTGCTATTATAAACCGGGGCAATAGTTTGATCTAGGACATTATCCTTCCCACCAAAGTTATCTAAAAATACTCTCCCTTTAGGAAGAAGATGGCAATTTCAAGTACTATTTATTTATTCAAGTATTATTGTATATTATTATAAGTAATATTATTTATTCCTGAGTGGGTAGTGAATTGTTATGGACTTTTAAAATTCAACAATGAAGGAAGGAAGGAAGGGGGAAGGAGAAGGGAGAGAAGGAAAGGAAAGAAGGTGAAGAATGGAAATAAAAGGAAGGGAAGAGAAAGGAGGGGAGATAAAAGAAGGGAATGGACAGGAAGGGCCTAGGGAAATGGAGAAGAGGGAAAGGAAGAGAGGAAGAGTGGAAAGAGGGAGATGAATTGGTTTGTGTCTTTAAATTCAGACAAACACTGAAAAACACTTATCCTTTCTTTAAATAATAAATACTAGCTGTTAAATTGTTGAACTTTAAATCATATGATAAAGTGGTACTTAAGGAGACTGCACACAATCAAGATAAACATCTCTGTTCCCATGGGAATTCTATTTAAAAGTAGGAAAGATTATCTTAGCAGAGCATTGTATAATAACACACACAGTAGCTGGCTTATTATAAAATTACAAATGTTAATTTTTGGATCACATTTTGTGCAAATTGCTAGTGAGCAGGGTTCAACATGTCAGTCGCACTAGAATTAACTGTTCACTAGTAAAAGACTCACAGCGTGGTATGTAATTTAATGGGAATTGAAACAGCTTCTGTTTTTAAGGGGAGCCCTTGCTGGAAAGGAAAGTCCCCCCAGAATACCAGGGAGCTACTTCAGATAAACATTCAGAGTTTCCTCCTGGCTAAACAAGCAAGTCAGGAAAAAAGAAAAAGAAGAGAAGGAGGAAAAAAAAAAAACTCAGTCAAGACCCTGGTGGCAAGTAGTCAGAATTTGGATGGACTCATAATTTGAGCTTTTGGCTGTTTTGCTGGGTTGTGAGCTCCTCAATATGAGTTGTTTTATCCAAGAGCACTTCTGGATTTTAAAGTGTCTTTACTTATTGGAAAGAAATAAATATTCAGATATTCAGGGAGAACTTGACTTTGTTTTATTTCTTCCTCATTAGAATCTATTTGGACCCCCCTCCCTCACCCCCTTTTTTATTCTTTCTGTTTCATGCTAACTCTTTAAAGAGAGAGAGAAACACAAAACAAACAGCAGTTAGAAGCAAGCACCCTTACACTCCTGTGGGGTTCCTGGAAATGTATTTAGAAACCCAACAATCTTTCCTTTTGCCTTAGTGAACATTTAGGAAGCCCCACTACTGGGGACCATGGTAGTGAAAAAGAGGCATGGTCTTGATTTACTATTGTAGTTTAAATAGATTTAAATCCACTGAAATTGTTTTGTTCCAATTCTTCTATCCATTTTTTTCTCAGTTCACCAACTTCTTAAAGAAAGATTTTCCCAGTGTAACTGACAGTTTCCCAGTATGAGGAGGCGACTCGGAGAGAAAGTTTTGACATTATTTTCTTTGTCTTGCTTCCCCCAGCTCCTGCAACACTCTGAGGCCCCAGGGAAATCCTTGGAGTGCACTTGGCAAGTATGGGCCACTATAAATGAAATACAAATCAAAAGCGTCGTTTCGCTGGCTCCTTT
The DNA here is from genome assembly GCA_009823505.1 of Rhizomys pruinosus. NCBI lineage: Eukaryota > Metazoa > Chordata > Mammalia > Rodentia > Spalacidae > Rhizomys > Rhizomys pruinosus. Next base: position 1,568,173 of record VZQC01000410.1, read on the forward strand.
ACGTTCTTAAGCAGAAGAATGCTCTGATCACTGAAGTCATTTCAGGGCCCGAAATTAGAAAGTAATAAAAAAATATCACACTCTCCCTGGTGGGCAGTGCATTTAATTGGCTCCCCAGCAGGAGGCCAGCTCTAAGTCAGAAATGCTTATGGTGTGGCTCTCTGCTTCGGAGGGACTGCATGCAAACACTACCAAATTAGTAAAAAACCCCAGCAAAGGAAAGCAGGAAACCAGAGGCAAATTCAGACAGGGCCTGTTAGCATAAAGACAGATATAGTTATTCTGAATTTCTTCAAGCACACAGCTACTGGAGTGCATTTGAATCAGCCAGCACTGGCCCCATGTCCCTGTTTGGGACTTGATATCTTTTGGATTGAACTCTGGCTGCAGGATGTTCTCAGGGAGAAAGTAGACCAAGCTCACACACTTCTGGCTGTTTGAGGTTTGTCTTAAAAAGCTGCCCAGAGTCTTGGTTCACAGCTCGCTGCTGGCCCAAACACAACATTCCCGACTGGCCTGGCGGTTTTGTGCTTGCAGAGTTTGGATGCCTGAAAGGGTTGGGACATGCAGCGTCCTCTGGGATGCTTGGACCTTGGAGCCTGGTGCTCTGCTGCCACCTTCTGTCCCAATTACTGTGGCAAGAGGCAGCTCAGCTCTGGGCTGTCCAGAAAACTGTGGCCGGTCCTCCTGTTTTAGACAGTTAGGTTCCATGTAGGGTCCCACGACGGAAACATCCTGGCAAGGCGTTGGGGAGGCCGGGCGGTGGCGACTTCTTGAAATGACTTCTTTCACAACTAATGTCTGCTTGTTGGGCTTACATCGATACTCCTGCTTCTCCTTGTTTCCCCTCAGTTCTGGAAGTTTCCACAGGTAGTGAGATTTGAAAATGAAAGGGAAGGCAAAGACAAGGCTTTTTGTTTTCAAACATCAGCATGCTTGGGTCTGTATGATTGCCAAAGACACATGGGATGTCAGGAAGGCAAAGAAAAGTGGGACCGAATAGCAGGAGAGAGGCCCTGACAGGCGGATCTATGGCCCTGTGGAGAGGCATCCCCAGGAATGAGCCATTGGTTGAGATATTTAAAACTTGAGTGGATAAAACATTAGACCACTCACCACAGGGAACAGTGCTCTCATAGCCCTGGGGACCTGGCCCGTGTGAGCACAGAGCTCCTTCCCAACACTAATTTTTTATGATTTCTCAATTGACTTCCCATTCTATAAAAAGTATTGTTATTGCTGAAAATTCAGCTGCTTTGACATTTGGTCTGAGGTCAGGATGACTTCAATACACCTTCATTTCTGTGCAGCATTAAAAACACCCCATATCTACTTTCTTTGAGCTATGAGCAAGTGAATTCACATGATTAGGACTATAAATTTGTATTTTAGACCGGAGCCAGGGAAGTCTGGCTCTAGACAACCAGCCAAGGCAGAGGAGTTCTCAGGGTACCCTGGACTGGCCAGGAGGTCTTATGCAAGGGCCCACCCCCTCTGAGTCACCAGTTTCAGTTTGTCTTGTTGGTTAGGTTGGCTATTACTGATGGTCAGGTTGGTTCACTGATGCCCACTGGGAACCATTGGACAGGATTTCAAGGCTGGGAGAAGTAGCTCAGCTTAAATCTCCTTGGGGTGGATTTTGTATTCTGTACTTCTCGGCCTTAGGTCTGGACCTCAGGAGACAAAAGGAGGGAGGGAGAGGTGAAGTGTGCGGTCCTGTTGACTTGAAGGTTCTTCCACTGTAGGGTGATCTGATTCTGACACCCACATGATAACAATGAGGCCCCCATTGATTGTTGAGATCAGATCTGGTGGGTAAAGTGAAATCTAGGAGAAATCTCTCTGGAGCTTTGAACTCCTCTCAGGGAAAAGTTTAAAATCCCACACTCTGCAAACCACCACGTGACCTGGTGCCTTCCTGGTCTTCCAGCCCATCAGGGCCACCAGGCTCTGAGGTTCCCACCCTCTTGGCCTGCTCTCCTGTCCCTGGGAGCCTTGTTCCTCCTTGCCTCAGAGCTTGCCTGGGTGTTCAGCCCAAACATGGCCAACCCTCCCCCAGTCCTCTCTCCTCATCTTTCAGTTCCCAGCACGTGTACAGAGAAGCCTTCCCAGGCCTCTCAGTCTGTGTCAGGTCTCCAGAGTGTTGGTTTGCTCCTTGGCCCTCATCCCATCAGAGCACATGTCATAAGGATGAAACGCAAGGCCACTGGTGGTGTACTGTGAATCTCACTGATAGAACATGCTCAGACCAAGTGGGCTCCTTGTTCCCTGTGCTGTTTGCCCTGCCTCTTGGGCCTCCTCCCAGGTGTTGCTCATGGCACAGCTGTTGGGTAGGTGGATAACAATGGGGCCAACTCAAATTGACAAAGTCTATCACAGCGAGCAGGAGGCCCTCAGCAGAAATAGAGGAAACACGTTCCACCTGGAGAAAGAACTTCCTAAGGAGAAGAATCTAGAAGCACTTTCTACAGAATACTCCCCCCACTCCACACACACACCAGCCTAATCATGAGGCCATTATTTCACTGTTTTAGGGCCAAATAATGCAGATCTGTGGTTAAAAAAAAGTAAACATGACAAAACTGGCAGGTACTGAAATGTGAGTACCACTCCTGGACCGCACACCCCACGCCCTGTGCCCTGGGTCATGAATTGAGCGCGCTCTCTTCTCTTCCACGCAGTTTTCACATCTTTCTCCACATTGTGATTTTTTTTTATTTTTTATTATTTATTATGTTTTTATGTGTATCAGTGTACTGTCTGCATGTAGGTTGGTGCACCGTGTCGTGCAATGCTGCAGAGGTCAAAAGAGGGCGTCGGATTCCCCTGGAACTGGAGTTAAAGACAGTTCTCAGCCACCATGTGGGTGCTGGGAATCAAACCCGGGTCCTCTGCAAGAGCAGTCGGTGCTCTTAACCACTGAGCCATCTCTCCAGCCCCCAAATTGTGATTTTTAAGTAGTGTTTTTTTTTTCTTTCCTCTTTTTTATTGACTCCAAAATTTCATATGTATTTTGATAATATTTAGACCCACTTCCCCTCTCTAACTCTCCCACTTTCCCCACCCAAGTTTCATGTCCTCCTTTATTTATTGTCCTTTTCTAAAGGCCTATTGATTCTATACTGTGCCTCTCATCTATTCCTGGGTGTGGGTCCATAACCTGGAGTCTGGCCAACCTTACCAGACATCACACCACTAAGAAAAACTGACTCCCCTTCTCCCAACATCTAGCAGTTTGCCAACAGACACTCAGCTAGGGCTAAGGCTTCCTGACCATCTCCTGTACCCATGCTGGGCCCCTGTCTGGCTTAGGTTTGCACAAGTCTCATGCATTCTGTCATAAGCACTGTGGGTTCATGCATGTAACTGCCTTGTGGTGTCCAGATAGCACAGCTTCTTTGTATTCATCTACCACCTCTGGCTCTTACAATCTTTAAAAAAATACTATATATATTTTTACTTTATATGTATGAGTATATTGCCTACATGTATGTGAGTACACCCAGGTCATGCAATTCCTGCAGAGGTCAGAAAAGGGTGTCAGATCCTCTGGAACTGGAGTTATGGACAGTTACTAGCTACCATGTGGGTGGTGGAAATTGAACCTAGGTCCTCTGTTAAGAATAGCCGGGCGTGGTGGTGCACGCCTTTAATCCTAGCACTTGGGAGGCAGAGTTCAAGGCCTGCCTGGTCTACAGAGTGAGCTCCAGGACAGCTGGGGCTACAGGGAGACCCTGTCTCGAAAAGACCAAAAAAAAGAAAAAGAAAAAAAAAAGAGAATATCCAGTGCTATTAGCCTCTGGGCCACTGCTCCAGTCCTGGCTCTTACAGTCTTTCTGCCTCCTCTTCCACAACGATCCCTGAGCCTTTGGAGGAGAACGTATGATATAGGTGTCCCATTTAGGGCTGAGCACTCTATAGTCTTATTCTTGCTTGCTGACTATCTGTGTTAATCACCATTGGCTGCAAGAACCTTCTCTGGTGAGAGTGGAGAAATGCACTAATCTATGGGTGTAACAACAAGTCATCATGAGTCAGTTATTATGTCTACTTAGCAGAATGATAGTAGTAGGTTTCCTCCTGTGGCCTGAGGTCTGTCTAGCCACAGGTTCTCACCCTGATAAGAGTGTACGGTATGGATACCTTGTTGTGAAGCAGGCCTTAAATCCAATTGGAAAGCAGTTGGTTACTCCCATAATACTCATACCACTGTTGCACCAGTGGGCCTATTTTGCCAAGCCAGTTGTTACTTTAGCTTGCAGGGTTCACAATGGGGTAAGATGGATGATTACCTTTCTCTGTCAGTAACATGCATAGCACCTTCTAGAACGATGAAAGCTACCAGCAGAGATGTAGCTTCAAGGTCAGTACCAGCTCTATTTCTCCTTGTTTGTTCTGCAACTCAGATATGTAGTGTCTTCAGCAATAAGCTCTTACTGTCACATTCTGGTGGGAAATCAGGTGCAATGGCAATATCCAGTATTGTCTGAGGAGCTATGGGGTATCTCTGGTCAACAACTCCAAAAGAGAAGTCCGTTTCTGGCATTAGGCTTTGCATTTGGTAGCCTGTGGTATCTATTGAACCCCTGTTATAGGATAGCTACATTTAAACTAGTTCTATATGGTATATTGTATATTATATAGAGACGCTTCTATAGCAGGTTTCCACATGACTCTATCAAAAGGCCTTTAGTGTTGGTTATCCCTTCTCTTGCTCCCTCTCCTGCCCTTCCCCCATTAAACATTTTCTAGTATTCTCCTTTTCCATTTATATTACTGCATTCTATTTCCCCTTTCACGAACCACCCCTCATGGCACCTTATTAGTTTCCTAATTGCTAAGGATTTTTCACCTGAAACTCACCTATATAAAGATTGAAAGCTCGCATCTCTTTATGAGAGAGAGCATGAGACATTTGTCTTTCTGGGTCTGGGTTACTGCATTTAGGATGATTGGTTCCAATTCTATCCATTTACTTGAGACTTTCATGATTTTTCCTCTTAAAATCTGCATAATATTCCATTGTATAATTGAGCAGTGTTTTCTTTCATACAAACAGGTACATTGATAAGGTCCCTGAGAAGAGCCTAACTCCTTCTTTTATCTGGAGGGGTCTGTAGGTTATGGCCTACTTCCTATGAGCCAGAGAGCAGTGGTCTCAGTTGGTTGAAATCTCTGTCATAGGTAGGTCACTCTTGGGTCTGTTCCTTAAAGACTATTGAAGAGGAAGGAATACCAGGCAATCTTGATATCATGGAAAATATGAATAGCTTAAATGTATGTATGCTCAGTGATCCCTAAGTCAGGGATCTTTCAATCATATTCTGTACCCTTTCTCTCTCCCTCTGTCCTCTCTCTCTCTCTCTCTCTCTCTCTCCAATGTTGATCTTTTCTTATGTTAAGTAGGGGATGGATAAAAGGGGGTGGTCAGTAATGAGAGCTGACAAGTCCTAAGCCTGGCATTGAGCTAAGTGATCCACGCCTGTTGTTTCATTCCATCTTCATGAACTAGGACCTATTGTCCTTCTTCTCATGTTGAAGATAAAGGAACCAAGAATGTGTTTACAAAACAAGTGAGCTTCTCTAATTGCTTTTGCATTTATGTGGCCAAATATCTAAGAAAATAGCTTACAAGGAGCTGATGGTTCAGAGGTGCCAGCCCCACTGTCAGGGGGTGTGTCAGTAGAGCAGTTCACATCCTGCCAGTCCGCAAGCAGAGAAAGGGAAGAGAGGAAGAGGCCAGACACAGCCCTCAAAGGCATGCCCCAGTGTGACCTACTCTCAACTAGGCCCCATATCTTACCACCCCCCAATAATGCCATCAGTAGATTGAAACATTCCTTAGGTCAGAGACTTGTCTCTGGAAACATCTTCACGGGCGTTTCTCTAATCAATCCAATCTTGACAATCAAGATTAACCATCAGAGTTGGGATTTGGCCTCAGACAATCTCACCTGATATCCTGTAAGCTGAAACAAGTTGCTTTGGCATGGGTTAACTTTGAGACGAGCGATATACAAGCAGAAGTCTTTCCTCCATCCCCTCTCGGCCACGGGAGGTGGAAATCCTTTCGTGTCCCCAGTTCTGCTTTCACCTCTTCTGAATAGTAATAATGAGATTGTTGGGGCTACTAGAAAGAATCACAAGCTACTAAATGGAATCACTAAATGGAATCCCTGGAATCCATTTGGTCAACTCTAGTGCATGCTAGTGCATTTTCATAGTGCCTCTTAGCTAATTTCATGCAAGGTACATTTCAAGTTGGTTAAGCATAGTCAAGATCCCTGAGACCAATGCTGAACAACAAGGGTTTCCCTTGTCAGAGGTGGGAGTAGGTCAGCAGAGAAGGAAGCTCTCCTTCCTCCGGAACAAACCATCTACCCCAGTTCTCATTCTCACCCCACATCTCCAACCATATGATCACTATTTTGAGGTAATTTTGTGTCCACAGTCCTTCAGGTGACTACTCTAAAAAATGATTTTCTACCCTTGGAAGACTCGGAATGAACTTGCCACCTGACCCAGCCATACCACTCCTGGGCATGTACCCACAAGACTCATCCTACCACAGAGATACATGCACAGCCATGTTTATTGCAGCTCTCTTCACAATAGCAAAGAGCTGGAACCAACCCAAGTGCCCCTCAACTGACGAGTGGATAGAGAAAATGCGGTACATCTACACAATGGAGTTCTATGCAGCAGTAAAGAAAGATGACATCATGAACTTTGCAGGTAAATGGATGGAGCTAGAAGATATCATGCTAAGTGAAGTAACACAGTCCCAGAAAAACAAACGACGAATGGTATCCTTCATCTGTGGATGCTAGCACCAATTACCTAATTGTATGGCAAACTGAGCACTGTTAATGTGATCTAAAAACAACTGTGCTGCTATATTGTGAATCCCTAAAAAAATAAATAAAAATTAAAAAAAAATATTTTCTTTATCAAGCACAGTATGTGTTAATAGTAAAGTCAAATAACACAGCAAAGTAAAACTCAGTCTAGTTTTTAAATGTTCAGCTATGGGGCTGGAGAGATGGCCTAGCAGTTAAGAGTGCCGACGCTCTTGCAGAGGACCCGGGTTCGATCCCCAGCACCCACATGGCGGCTGAAAACCGTCTGTAACTCCAATTCAAGGAGAACTCCAGTTCCAAGGGAATCTGAGACCCTCTTCTGACTTCAGAGGCATTGCATGACACGGGTGCACAAACCTACATGCAGACAGTATATTCATACACATAAAATAAATAAATAAATAAATAATTTTAAAAAATGTTCAGCTATGTTCACTAGCAGGTAGAAACTCCATGTCAAGCCAGGAGTGGTGGCGCACACCTTTAATCCTAGCACTTGGGAGGCAGATGCAGGCAGATCTTTTCAAGTTCAAGGCCAGCCTGGTCTACAGAATGAGTTCCAGGACATCTGGGGCTACAGGGAGACCCTGTCTCAAAAAGACCAAAAAAAATTTTTTAAATTGAAATTCCATGTCATGCAAAACCAATTTTTTTCTATTTTATTTTTTTTATTTGTTTATTATTTTTTAAGGGATTCACAATATAAGAGCACAGTTGTTTTCAGATCACATTGACATTGCTCAGTTTGCCATACAATTAAGTAATTGGTGCTAGCATCCACAGATGAGGGATACCATTCGTCGTTTGTTTTTCTGGGACTGTGTTACTTCACTCAGCATGATATTTTCTAGCTCCATCCATTTACCTACAAAGTTCATGATGTCATCTTTCTTTACCGCTGCATAGAACTCCATTGTGTACCACATTTTCTCTATCCAATCGTCAGTTGAGGGGCACTTGGTTGGTTCCAGCTCTTTGCTATTGTGAAGAGAGCTGCAATAAACATGGCTGTGCATGTATCTCTGTGGTAGGATGAGTCTTGAGGGTACATGCCCAGGAGTGGTATGGCTGGGTCAGGTGGCAAGTTCATTCTGAGTCTTCCAAGGGTTCTCCACACTGCTTTCCCTAGTGGCTATATGAGTTTACATTCCCACCAGCAGTGGATGAGTGTTCCTCTTTCCCCACAACCTCTCCAGCAATTTTTAAGATAGCATGCAAACACCATCCCTCCCCAGCCTTGTTGAGATGTTAGCAGGTAGAGTAGATAAAGCAATGAAGACCTGTTGGTGGTATCAGGTGCCATCCCCAGCCATAGCTGAGGAGGGTCAGACTTCTCTCCTGCTGACAGTTGTGCAAATTTCAATGACTCCCAGGGGGAAGCTAGCTTTCTTTATAATGTCCTGTGAATATCTATTTTGTTTTTATTTTTTCTTCAAAAATCAATTTTTTAGTAATCAGTGTTACTTTTCTTATCTATTTATTATTTATTTATTTATTTATTTATTTATTTATTTATTTATTTAGTCTTTTGAGACAGGGTTTCATTGTAGCCCCAGCTGGCCTGGAATCACTATGTAGACCAGGCTGGCTTTGAACTCACAGAGATCCACCTGCCTCTGCCTCCCAAATGCTGGGATTAAAGGCATGTGCCATCAGTCCCAGCAGTGATTAGTATTACTTCTACTCATCTTGGTCATGCAATGCTAAAAGGATCACCTTTCATTTATTTATTTAAAAATATTTTTTTATTTTATATGGATGAGTGTATTGCCTGCATGTATGTGAGTGCACCCATGTCGTGAGGTCACATCCCCTGGAAATGGAGTTAGGGACAGGTGTTAGTGACCATGTGGGTGCTGGGATCAAACTCAGGTCCTCTGCAAGAGCAGCCAGTACTCTTAACCACTAAGCTATCTCTCCAGCCCTGTTTTTTTATTTTAAAAAATGTATTTTTTGGTATCCCTCATTCGTGGATGCTAGCACCAAGTACCTAGTTGTAAGGCAAACTGAACAATGTTAATGTTTTGTTTCTCTTTATCTGAAAGCAGCTGTGCTCATATAATGTGAATCCCTTAATGGGCTCTAGAACTAACCTATCACCTATTTTCAGACTTTGTAATTTTGGTATATGGGTGAAGGGTATGTATGTATATTTTAGAGTATTATAAAATTAAAAGGGAAAAATGTGAATCCCGAAATACGATTTGGAAATAACATACAGTTTATTTTCAGATGACATAATTATAGTATAGGTGTGAATATATATGCATATAAATATATATAAGCAATATATATTTGTATTGCTTCAATGTTGAAGCAATACAAATATACATATATAAATATATATGTTGAAGCAATACAAATTGGAGGGAACAACAACAACAAAAAAGTGGAACAAAGAACTAACTGAAACAGTAAAGTTCTCCCAAAAAACAATAATCCTCTGCTTTGAAAAACTTTAAAAAGACTCAGGAAAAAATACAAGACATATATGGCAGAATGCATGAACTCAGGAAGGGTGGGAGGCATGGAAATGAATTGGAATGAGAAATGATGTATGTAATGCACAAAACACCAATAAAAATATTTTAAAAATTATATCTAGGTCCTTTATTCTATTCCATTGATCTATATCTCTCATTTGTGCCAGAACTATTCTGTATTGATTACTAAGGTCTGAAGAGTACAACTTGAAATCAGGCATTCTGATTAAAAAATGTATTTTTATTCTATGTGTATGAGCATTTTACCTACATGTAAGTACAGTATGTGTATGCAATGCCTGTGGAGGCCAGAAGAGAGCCTTGGATCCCCTGGGACTGGAGTTATTGATGGTTCTTAGCCACCATGTAGGTCCTAGAATTGAACCCTGGTCCTCTGCGGGCGCAGGCAGTGCTCTTATCCACTGAGACATTGCTCCAGCTCCACATTATATTTTTCTTAATTAAAAGCCTCAAACCCTCACAGAGAATGAAAATGTATTTTTCCTCCTGCTCATGGCCTCTTTCCTCTAGCAATCACGTGTGAAATCTAACACGTATTCACGTTCATGGAGGCTGACTGTCCAACTCAAGACGACAAGGCTGCTTTCCATGTGTCTGTCAGAGGTGCCAAATCCCCAAGTCAAATGAGAACAGATGGGAAAAGACCAGCCCTCTCCTTTCGCGGTGTGTTCTCACCTCATTTCACTAAAGTGGGAAGACCAAAGCGGTCAACTCTGTTTCTAAACCACACTTGGCAAATGGGGCACTCTTTGCCTTGACCCCTGGCAAGCCACCAACCTGTCCATGTCTGTGTACTGCTCTCTAGATGTACCTTCCTCATTTCAGAACAGGTCCTGGAAAGAGAACCCATATGCACTGTGGGGACGAGAGATATCCCAATAGCAACTGTGTATCCTGGGCTCCTGAGCTGCCTTCAGGCTTGGGTTTGGTAAAGTGAATGGAGATTGTGGGTTTCTCTGTCCTTTGACTTCCTCAGCCTCTTGTAGAATCCTTCTTAATAGAGAAAGGTATAGAATGACAGAAATACCCAGAACATCCTCAGGGCATCTCGTGGTCAAGCACTTCACGTTGGAATCTCCTCTGACCGGCTCATCTACTATAAACTGAGCAAAGATCTTGTCCCTGCTTTCTACCAGGGGTATTGAGATGCAGAAAGGTTGAGCCACCATGCGGTAGCTTCATCTACGCGGTAAAGGGCTGGGACTCCTGCTCACCAGACCTTTGCACAGATCGTCTTGGGAGTTTCCGTTGGGTCTTTTGTGCCTGAAGTAGAAGATGAGCTTAAAGAAAGGGCAGGAGCCTGCAGCTGCAGAAGCTGGGGCCCCTTCCTCCCACTTTCTTTGGTCCTCACTTTCACCTCCATCCTGGACTCTGTGCAATGTTCCCGCATGCTTAGTGTAGCCACGTGGCCTCCTTCTCTCTGCACAGCAGCTTGTTATGATCTGAGCAGAAAGTTGACAGTGGCCAGAACTGGCGTGTCTCTGTGAGGACTGCCAGGAACCGGCAGACTGGCTTAGGGAGAGGATGAGGCTGTCCCAGGTGATATTTTTCAAACTTGTTTTTGAAAAACTGAAAAATCAAGTCTGGTTAGCATCTTACTGTTCTGGCAGGGAGAGTTGTGGGGAGCATCAGACGAGGTGATCCTGAATTGCCCCAGGGTAGAAAGAAGTGCTGAGAGGGAAACATGGTTTTTGACCTGCAGGAATTTGAAGAAAAATGACACACAAGAGTTGTGTTGGCCCTTGGTTCCAGCAGCTGGGACTGATCAAAGACCCCAGTGTCTACCATGACCCTGGCCGCTCGTCCACTTGGATCTGCTGGGGGACCACACACAGGTGTGTAAAACTCTCCTGCAATGCCCAGGCGCTCGGTTATGATTTGCATAAAATTCCAGCAGCTGGGATCTTCTTTATTTAAACTGTCTTTAGTTTCAAGTTCTAGAATAATCTCCCATACTTGTCCTGCAGTAGTTTCCTCTCATGGCCCCTTCCCAATCATTAGTCTATTCATATCAGAGGTGGTCAGATAGTGACCAGAGCCCTTAGCAGTAAGCTCTTTGCTTGATAGATAAATTTAAAATAGAAGAATGTGGGGTATTTTTAATAATAACAATGACAAACCAATCACTTGCTAAGAACTTTATAAATATGATTTTACTTAATCCTCAGGCTAGTTGACTACATAATAAGTGTATTAGTATTCCTGTTTGATAGATGAGAAAAATTGATGGAACCTAATGAATTTGCCTAAAATACATTGGCAGGGAGAGCTGAGGTCTGTACTTGGGAACATCTCATTCTAGAACTCGGACTGTAAGCCTCTCTCCACAGGTTAGCGACTCCTATACCCTCAGTGTGGCCTAAAGGCAGTATTTGCTTTTTTGTTTCATCTGCAGTTCTCAAGTTCTACCAGTGACAGTGCCTCCCTAATGACTTGGGTAAGTCTGTTCCCCAGTCAGAGACTCAGCTGCTTGTCCTTTGGACATTGTTGACAATACAACATATGATGATTTTATCCCTATGTTTGTGGGTGTACATGTGTATATACATATGTGTACAGATGTGTTCACCTGTGTAGGCTCCACAAGAGTACCATTCCAGAGCTATGGAAAATAAAACCCCTCAAGTATAGAAATCCTTTTCTGACCCAAGTGTTGTGGAGAAAATATATCTGCCAGTTGAATTTGCATTCCAGGTGAACAATGAATAAATTTTTAGGATAAGCCTGCTACAAGTCATATTATTCTTAAAAGTATTCATTGTTTATCTGAAAAGCAAATAACTGGATACTTTAAATTTTTATTTGCTAATGACATTCGTATTGGAATGCAAAACAACTATGCCAGAATCAACCAGAAGAATATGATCGAGTCTAGGTCCATGTGTATCTAAGACGTGGATAACACGTTTAGAGAAGTAATAACAGCAGCTCAGCACTGGAACACTGGGAAAACTTCTATGATTTATGTAGGATTGGCTTAGCAGGCATTTGGATCTGGAACAATGGCTGTCGGAGTAGATAGCAGAGGTGACTTTTTATTAGAATGATTCCCAATCCCAGCTACATGTTGGAATCATAAAGAGCTATAGGAATGGATACTGATGTCTCAGCCCTGTTTCCAGGGGTTCTGGAGTATGCGTGGTCTAGACGTGGAAACACCATGCTGATGGTAGGTGACCTGTAGATTCCAAGGTGAGGAAGAGATGGTGATAGAGGAGTCCAGAAGAGGGGACGGACGCTGCTCTGTGACTGGAATGCCCCACAGTATCCAAGGAGAAATAGGGACCTGGAACGGTAGAAGAAGGATGAGAAGAGATTGGATAGGCAGAGAGGAGCAGGGGGAGAATGGTGGGGTGGGAATGGCTCAGCACAGAAGGTTAGAAAACAAGCAGGTACAGACGACAGGCCATTCAAATCGACACAGCACAACTAAGAAAGAGCAGCTGGCTTTGTTATCTGTGTTTGTTTCTGGGTATAAAAGGTTGAGGAATTTAGGAAGACTCAGTAAAGCAAGGAAACAAGACAAAGATATTACCTATCAACCCAGCATTAAACAGCTACCACTTTAAATTGCTTGCTGTTATTTTATATCCTTTGGATATTGTTGAGAATACAACATATGATTTTATCCTTATGTTTATGGGTGTACATGTGTATGTACATATGTGTACAGATGTGCTCACCTGGGCAGGTCCAAGTGGAGCCCAGAGAATTGCTTCTCTACCTTATGATTATTATCTTTTTTTGAGACAGAATCTCCCACTGAACATGGAGCTCACTGTCCTGGCTATACTGCCTGTCCAGTGAGCCACTGAGATCCACCCGTCTTTGTCCCTCAAAGCTGAGGCTATAGTCTCACATAGTCACATTGACTTTTCAGCAAGCACTTTACCCAATGAACCATCTTCCCAGCCTAATGTCTGTACACAAACACTTCCCTGTGTCATGGAGCACTTCTCCACGAGCATCTGTGCTGGCTACAATGGTTGCCACGTTACCCAGGTAGCACATGGTTCCTGATTTCTCTTCTTAAATTGACCATTCAGGTTGTATCCAGTTTTGTTTTTTTTTTAATATCTGAGGCGATTGATTTGAGACTTGTAAGAAATGAGTGGCAGAATATGAATTATATTTGTTTCTCTAGTTATCTGTGGACTAAAAGACTTTGCAAGTATCTACTGTGCTTTTTCAAATCCTGGAGAACAGCCTTGAACTCTTTAACATCCAAGCAAGGCTTCAGGTTAATTCTTAAAGTCAGAATGAAACCACGATGGGGGTGGTCTAGGCAATGTGTCTCGCTTCTTCTGTCCAGTCCCCAAATCCCAATATCTAACAAACAGAGGTTGTGGTTCTTCCCAGCACAGATCTACATCTGGCCAAGGAACTACTGTTGGGACATAAGATATTTTTAACACTCAATTAAATTGGTGTAATTGGATAGAATTGCAACTTCTTTGCCTCCAGCTGTGAACCAAAATCTATTTCACACCTGAGTGTTGTTTCATTGCTTTTTAGTACTTTTCCCAGAATTGTGGAGATGGGGTACAGGGAAGGACATGCTTGCTTTTTGTCTTTTTTTTTTTTTTTTTTAAATTTTTTTTTTTATTAATTTTATTTAATTCTGTATGTGTATGTATGTACTGTCTGCATGCAAGTCTGTGCACCCATGTCGTGCAATGCCGCGGAGGTCAGAAGAGGGTCTCGGATTCCCCTGGAGCTGGAGTTCTCCTGGAATTGGAGTTTCAGACGGTTCTTGGCCGCCATGTGGGTGCTGGGGATCGAACCCAGGTCCTCTGTAAGAGCGGTCGGCGCTCTTAACCGCTAGGCCATCTCTCCAGCCCCGACATTGCTTGCTTTTTGATAGGTTATTTTCCTGTCATTGTGAAGTCATTGGTGGTTGGACTCTCCTCAGTAACTTCTCTTGGCCTGAGACCATGTTAAGTTTATGGTTTCAGCACCCAATATCTCTGCAGCTGCTACCTAATGTCAAAATAATATAGAAAAAAATCTAATCAGAAAAAAACAGTGTTCAAGTCTCAGCTAAACTTGAATTTATAATTGACAGTAGTTACTCGTCAGTTTTATAGAAGACTTGTAGGTGGGATTACTGCATGGTCTTGTGCCTGAGAATACTCCAGAGTCACCTAGAGGCATTACAGGAGTCCCCTCCTGATGTGGTAGATACAGGCTTCGTGTTCAAGAGGTTTCCAAGTGATGCTGCTGTTACTATCCGGACCAACTCACAGAGTGGCTGGTTAGATTTTGAAGTTTCCTTTAAAAGTACAAGTATGGAATATCTACAGTCAATCTGCTACCTCTCTCACCCCCAGGGAAAGGAGCACTAGATATTTTTTTTTTTTTTTTTAGATTCATGTGTGTGCACAAGTGCACATGCCACAGCACTCATGTGGAGGTCAGAGGACAACTTTTTGTCATCAATTCACTCCTTCCATTACTCAGGTTCTGAGGCTTAAACACAGGTTGTCAAGGTTGGTAGCAAGGTCTTTACCCATTAAGTCATCTCAACAGCCCTAAAATTGCATTTTTAGTGAATCTTACTTGGAGAGAAAGTGTGATGGGGACTGACTGACAGGCAGAAGGACCAGGATAAAGATCACTTTTATCAAATGAATTATGACACACAGCTGCTAGAAACTGCTATAGTCCAACTGGTCTACCCACCTCTCCTGGTTGGAGTCCTGGATACAGAACCCAGTGTCCATCTATATACATACTCAGGTCTGTATAAACCAGAGCAGCAGAGCCTACACCTATGAACTTCACAGTCCTGTGTAGACACTCTCTTTTTCTCAAACATTCCCCCAAACCAAGCTTTCATGGAAGTTTAAATAGACAAGATGTAGGAACTTCCTACGGGCCAGCCGGCAGGGTTCCAGGTCTTGACCAAGGAAGGGGTGAGTAGGCCGTGAAGTCAACACCACAGACTCCAGGAGTTGGGTGAAAAGCAGGGAAAATGCGAGCTCCTGCCAACTCGTTTAATGTGGGAAAGATAAGGATTTGTATATGATCATCGTCTCCTTCTTCTGGAAATGCATCAGGTGCTGATCAAACCACTGACTCAGCTGTTGCTTCTGAGCACAGATTAAGTCTGTTTGGTAGACAAGGAGGTAAGCACGGTGCTGCAGGTGTGTGACACTCTACAACAAGAACATTGGTTTGTGATGGAACAAAACAGTTGTACACTGCTAAACTCTTGATTAAGGATAGGAAGGAAAAAGACTTGAATAGGCCAGAAAGGACCATGGTGATGAGCCAGCTGGCAGGTCCTGAGTCCTGGCCAGTGGAGCCACTTAATTTTGGAGCCTGGGTCAGAGATGAGAAAATGATCTAACAGAAGAGGATTGAAGGAACCCCAGGAGGACTGTGGTCTGGGTGGGGTGTCCAGGTCTGGGTGGGGTGTGCAGGTCTGGGTGGGGTGTCCAGGTCTAGGGGGGGTTTCCAGGTCTGGGTGGGGTGTCCAGGTCTGGGTGGGGTGTCCAGGTCTAGGGGGAATGTCCAGGTCTGGGTGGGGTGTCCAGGTCTGGGTGGGGTGTCCAGGTCTGGGTGGGGTGTCCAGGTCTGGGTGGGGTGTCCAGGTCTGGGTGGGGTGTCCAGGTCTAGGGGGAATGTCCAGGTCTGGGTGGGGTGTCCAGGTCTGGGTGGGGTGTCCAGGTCTGGGTGGAGTGTCCAGGTCTGGGTGGGGTGTCCAGGTCTGGGTGGAGTGTCCAGGTCTGGGTGGGGTGTCCAGGTCTGGGTGGGGTGTCCAGGTCTGGGTGGAATGTCCAGGTCTGGGTGGGGTGTCCAGGTCTGGGTGGGGTGTCCAGGTCTGGGTGGAGTGTCCAGGTCTGGGTGGGGTGTCCAGGTCTGGGTGGAGTGTCCAGGTCTGGGTGGGGTGTCCAGGTCTGGGTGGGGTGTCCAGGTCTGGGTGGAATGTCCAGGTCTGGGTGGGGTGTCCAGGTCTGGGTGGGGTGTCCAGGTCTGGGTGGAGTGTCCAGGTCTGGGTGGGGTGTCCAGGTCTGGATGGAGTGTCCAGGTCTGGGTGGGGTGTCCAGGTCTGGGTGGGGTGTCCAGGTCTGGGTGGAATGTCCAGGTCTGGGTGGGGTGTCCAGGTCTGGGTGGGGTGTCCAGGTCTGGGTGGAGTGTCCAGGTCTGGGTGGGGTGTCCAGGTCTGGGTGGAGTGTCCAGGTCTGGGTGGGGTGTCCAGGTCTGGGTGGGGTGTCCAGGTCTGGGGGGAATGTCCAGGTCTGGGTGGGGTGTCCAGGTCTGGGTGGGGTGTCCAGGTCTGGGTGGAGTGTCCAGGTCTGGGTGGGGTGTCCAGGTCTGGGTGGAGTGTCCAGGTCTGGGTGGGGTGTCCAGGTCTGGGTGGGGTGTCCAGGTCTGGGTGGAATGTCCAGGTCTGGGTGGGGTGTCCAGGTCTGGGTGGGGTGTCCAGGTCTGGGTGGAGTGTCCAGGTCTGGGTGGGGTGTCCAGGTCTGGGTGGAGTGTCCAGGTCTGGGTGGGGTGTCCAGGTCTGGGTGGAGTGTCCAGGTCTGGGTGGGGTGTCCAGGTCTGGGTGGGGTGTCCAGGTCTGGGGGGAATGTCCAGGTCTGGGGGGAATGTCCAGGTCTGGGTGGGGTGTCCAGGTCTGGGTGGGGTGTCCAGGTCTGGGTGGGGTGTCCAGGTCTAGGGGGAATGTCCAGGTCTGGGTGGGGTGTCCAGGTCTGGGTGGGGTGTCCAGGTCTGGGTGGAGTGTCCAGGTCTGGGTGGGGTGTCCAGGTCTGGGTGGAGTGTCCAGGTCTGGGTGGGGTGTCCAGGTCTGGGTGGGGTGTCCAGGTCTGGGTGGGGTGTCCAGGTCTAGGGGGAATGTCCAGGTCTGAGTGGGGTGTCCAGGTCTGGGTGGGGTGTCCAGGTCTGGAAGTGGGCGAGGGGCTGCTAGCAACCTTGATTTATATGCAAAACATGTCTGACTTAAACTCTTCTACCATCATCCTCCTTTTTTTAAATTTTATTTATTTTTGCATGTGTATGAATGTACTGTCTGCATGTAGGTTTGTGCACCCGTGTTGTGCAATGCCTCGGAGGTCAGAAGAGGGCGTTGGATTCCCCTGAAACTGGAGTTCTCCTGGAATTGGAGTTACAGACGGTTCTTAGCTGCCCTGTGAGTGCTGGGAATCGAACCCAGGTCCTCTGCAAGAGCAGTCAGTGCTCTTAACTGCTAGGCTATCTCTCCAGCCCCATCATCCTCCATTGTTTGTTTGGTTTTTTTTTTTGGTCTTTTCGAGACGGGGTCTCCCTGTAGCCTCAGCTGTCCTGGAACTCACTCTGTAGACCAGGCTGGCCTTGAACTCACAAAGATCCACCTGCCTCTGCCTCCCAAGTGCTAGGATTAAAGGTGTGCGCCACCACGCCCGGCATCCATTTTTAAAGAAACAGCAGGATTCTTAACTTCATTTGCATCATGCAATCTTTAGGGAAACTGCTTAAAGCCATCTCTCAGCAGCTGTGAACACACATTTGGTCTGTGCACATCTGTGCATATGATTTCAGAGGTTTCATGGTCCCAAAGCATGAATGTCTAGGGATCCAAAACCCTCAAGTGGACTTCTTGATCAATGGTTTAAATAAACTCATATTGAAAGCCACACAGTTGGTCAGTGGTGAAGAAGGCTTCCAAATCTCTGTGCAGAATCTCTAGAAGGCTCCAAATTCCATCAATGAGAGACATTTAAGGTAGCCCAAATTGTGAAGATTTACCTAGTTGAGCTTAAATAATAGAATAATATCTTACCTGTGAATCTTTGATAGTGAAATTGAAAGCAAAAGTCTAAACTGATGTGTTCAGTCCATAAATATGCATTAAGCACCTACTATGTAAAAGATTGCTCTAAATCCAGGATAAAGCAGTCAACCAGTCAGATACTGGCCCTGCCTTTGGGATATCTATGGTCTAACCAGGAGACAGAAAGTGAACAAGTACTAATTATTACAAGTTGCTGCTTAATGAGCATGATAAAGGTTAGCTTGAACTCTTTTGGAGAAACTGTGCTAAATAAATGATTAACTTTAATGCTATAAATAGTGTTAAGCCCTCATGTTGATGAATAATTAAAGGTGCTTCCGTTATAGAGACTCTAAGCTCAGGGCACCTCTGTGTTGCTGTTGCTTCTCAGAGCAGTTGTCCCAGCTTGGAGCCATCATCCTCCCATGTCCCTGTGGGCTTCTCCTGCAATGTGTGTGTGTGTGTGTGTGTGTGTATGCTGGATCCTGCCTTGCCTGTGGGAGATGTGGAAGAAGCAAACCAAACTCTGATTGGAGTCCTAGGTAAATATTTACAATATTCACTGTGCTCGCCTCTTACATCAAATGCTGAGAATCAGAAAAACTAATAAAACTCAAACCAACCCTGTGTGATGAGGTGATAAATATTTGGATGGTGCATTTGAGGAGGCTGGCTATGGAGCTGGAGGCTGGCTATGGAGCTGGAGGCTGGCTATGGAGCTGGAGGCTGGCTATGGAGCTGGAGGCTGGCTATGGAGCTGGAGGCTGGCTTTGGAGCTGGAGGCTGGCATGGCTATGGCACCTTGTTATAGAGATGTAATCAGCATTTCTCTTTTCTTCAACCATCCAGAACACAATTGGAGAGAAAGCAACATCCCACTTGGGAAATGATGCTCAGGCCAATTTTATTA
This sequence comes from Rhizomys pruinosus, assembly GCA_009823505.1. NCBI lineage: Eukaryota > Metazoa > Chordata > Mammalia > Rodentia > Spalacidae > Rhizomys > Rhizomys pruinosus. The sequence continues at coordinate 1,587,205 of VZQC01000410.1, forward strand.
TATTAGAAACAGTTTCTTCTCATAATGAGACCCTGGGCATAAAACTCCCAAATTCATCAAGATTGGGGGATTATATAGAACCGTGTTAGGGCACTATAAGTTTGTTATAAATGCTTTTAACTTTAAATATTTTAAAGCACAAGTATGAAAAGGCTGTTAGAGGAACTCCCAGAATGGGTAGTTGTCATGGCTTCAGTGTGACCCCAAAAGTTCATGAGTTAGAAACTTAATCCCAAAGTTCTTGTTGGTGGCATTTGGAGGTAGAGCCTGGGAGTTAGATCGGGGTTTGATGAAGTCGTGAGGGCTCCCAGGATGAAATTAGTAGCTTTATAAGAAGAGGAAAGGAGGCCTGAGCTTTGCACTCTCACAATGTGGTCATTTCTTCCATGTTGTAATATCACGGGAAGACCTTCACCAGAGGTAGGCCCCTCCATCTCAGACTTTGCCTCCATTACCGAAAGATAAATAAACTTGTTTTATTTATGAATTACCTGATCTCATGTGTTCTGTTATAGTAACACAAAACAAGCTAAGACAATCAATCACTCACAGCCCGAACTTGAGCTGTGAACATTGTTGAGTCATGGTTAAGAAAAAGACAGTCATTCCTGTAGGGGAACCAGGAATCGCACAGTGGCAATCAGGAGAACCAAGCGTTCAGACCAGCACAGTGAACATGTGGCGCCTTTGTTGGTAGATGAGGGTCTTACCTTAGACCTGAGCTCACAGGTAAGAGTAGGAAGTTGACCACAGCTGGTTGAAAGGGAGAGCTGTTGACGGATAGGAAAACAAGCACCTTTGTCCTGTCTGAGATCTCCATGGGACCAGGAGATTGTTTAATTCATGGGCTTAAGATAGAGCTTGAAGGCTCACATCTTAGTTCAAAACCTGCCTCCTCTGGGGCTGGAGAGATGGCTTAGCAGTTAAGAGCGCCAACTGCTCTTGCAGAGGACCTGGGTTCGATCCCCAGCACCCAAATGGCAGCTGAGAACTGTCTTTAACTCCAGTTCTAGGGGAATCCGACATCCCCTCCTGACCTCCGAGGCATTGCACGATACGGGTGCGGGTGCACAGACCCGCAGGCAGACAGTACATTCATACACATAACGAATAAATTAAAAAAATTTAAAAATAAAACCCTGCCTCCTCTACCTCTGTGTGCCTTTTGGCAGAGCTCTTGGCCTCCCGGATCCTCAGTTCTGTCATTTGCAAGATAGTACTTTCACTTCTATTTCATTTTATAGAAAGTTGAGTGTAAAGCTCACATGTGAGAGTGAGATACATGAGATATAGCGTGTGCAGACACCAAACAAGCACCTAATAAGTAGTCATCATTGATAATAAAATTCTTGTCATTATGATAATAGTGGCTCAGATCGGGGGCACCTGAGCAGACCAGAGCTGTGATCTTGAGTTAGTCTAACAAGAACCTTTAACCCAATCCCTTTTGTTGGGTGTAGCTCTCAACGACAGCCACAGAAATCCTTTCAAGATCAGTCTGAATGTTCTTTGAAATGACCCAGCCTCTTGACACAGGTATATTTTCAAGACCCAAACATTTCTTGAGAAATTGCATTTTCAGGCTCTGTTATCCTCTTGACAATAGTTCAGGAATCCGAAAGTGAGATGTTTGATCCTTTCTCTCTGAGATGAGGAAATAGTGTTCAAGGTCAACGTCAGCTGTGAAATCTGCAGATAACACAGAGAGAAAGAGGCTCTGCAGGAGGGTGACCCCCCCCCCAGGAGGAAAGAAACCAGAGGCCAGCTAGGATGTGGTTCACCCGCACTTCTCACCAAGAGGCTCTTGAACTTTCTTTCAGCACATTTTAAAGACCTCTGTTCCTCCCACATGCAGGTCCACCTTCCTGAGCTGCGAATGCTCGGAGGCTGTTTTGAAGTGCCTGGGCATCACACTGTAGGTCTGGGTTCTGGTTCTCAGGTTGGGTCCTTGGGTCAGTTTCTTAATCTCGTTGAACCTGATTTCTTCATTTACTAAACAACCATTAGGCCAACCCATTGATGGGGGCACTTTCCAATTTTGGTCCTCTCTACCAGCTTTCTACCTGCGTCCTGGGACAGGACTTCCATTGTCATTGAGAAGGTCAGCCAGAGCTGGACACAAATCCTAGCATCATCACCTAGCCAATTGGCCTAAGGCCTGTCTCATAATCACCTTCTGCAAAGTGGAAAGAACCTTACCACAGCTCCCTGCGACTCCCCACAGTGGAAAAGTGTAAGGGAAAAGGCACCTAACATCTCTGGCCTGGCCTCTCTCCAGCACCAGCCATGCCGTGAAGTTCGGCTCTCTTTCTTTCCTTTCTCTACTGACCCTCTCCAGAGCCCCCTCCCTGTTCTTACAAAGCCTAGGCACGGAGGTGGAAGTCCTGTGGATCCATACTCCGTGAATCTTCAGAGTTCTATTTCCCATCCCTCCTGAGGTTCCAAAACGTGCCCAATCCACATCCCCAACCAACACCCCCTGTCTGGTGAGGCTCCAAATCACTTCTACTGCAGATGGTAGATCTTTGATGAGTCCTCTTACGGGCAGTCCAAGCTTGCTTCTCACGTAATGAAGATGGTGCCCCACTTAGACTTGATTGTCAATTTGACACAGCCTGGGGTTACCTGAGAAGGGAAATCCCCACTGAGGGATTTCCTATACCAGACTGGACTATAGGCATGCTGCAGGGGATTGTTTTGATTGTTAATTGATGTAGCGGGGCCCAGCCTACTGTGGGGAGTACCATTTCCTAAGCAGATGGCCCTGGGCCATATAAGAAAGCCAGCTATGTATGAGCATGAGAGCTATCCAGCAAGAACTATTCCTCCATGCTTTTGCTTCAAGTTCCTGGTCGAGTACCTGCCAGAGGACCGTGACCTCCTGGAGGTATAAGCCAAATAAATCCCTTCCTCCTCTAAGTCACTTTTGGTCAGAGTGTTTTATCACAGGGAAAGAAAATAAGTTAAACAGATGATAAGGTACCTGTTTAATAGACGAGGAGACTGAGACACAGGAGCATATGGTACTTTGCCCATGTACTGGCAAGAAAAGAGTCAAAGCCCAGCTGGTTGATGGACCTTATGATCCTCTATGTTACCCTGATAATGTGCTTCTTGTCTCAGGAAACTCTGGGCATTCAGGTGAGTTAACATCATTGAAGCTCAAAGCCTTCAGCCAGGTAGGAGGAAAGGGTTGCATGCATGGGGGCTAGGGAGGTGGGCAGTTAGGAGTGCACATGGAGGGGGGCTTTGTGCAGCCCTCTCCCAAGTCCCAACCTGCCTTGACTCTACCTATTCCACTGGCATTGGCTGCTGGGTTCTAATTGACCATTATCTCCAGCATTGCCCTGGTCTTGGGAAACAGGGTGTGCTGGATAGCTTTAGTGTCAACTTGACACACCTGGGTTGAGGGAGCCTCAGTTGGGGAATTGGCTCCATTGGATTGGCTTGTGACCACATCTGTGGAGTATTGTCTTTTTTTTTTTTTTTTGGTCTTTTTGAGACAGGGTCTCCCTGTAGCCCCAGTTGTCCTGGAACTCACTCTGTAGACCAGGCTGGCCTTGAACTCACAAAGATCTGCCTGCCTCTGCCTCCAGAGTGCTAGGATTAAAAGCGTGTGCCACCACGCCCGACAGAGTACTGTCTTGATGGTCAAGCAGTGTGGGAGGGCCCAGTCCACAATGAGTGGTGCCACCCTGGGCAGGTTGTTGTGTACCCTATAAGAAGGCAGGCTGGGCATGAGCCAGGGGAGCAAGCCAGTGAACAACATTCCTCCATGGCTTGTGCTTCAGCTCCTGCCTCCAGGTTCCTGCTCTGGGCTCCCTAAGTGATGAACTGTGACCCAGGAGATGTAAGCTAAATAAACCCTTTCCTCCCCAAGTTGGTGTCAGTCAGAGTGTTTTGTCACAGCAATGGAAGACAAACTAGAACACAGGGCAAGAGGTTCCAGGTCACCCTACTGCCAACCATGACTCCTGCAGGCCCAGCTTGCACCTCTGTGTTATGCTTCTGTCTGAGAATGGGAAATCACTCCCTGCAGGACAGAGCTGGCTCTCACAGTTATGCGCATGTGTTGTTAGCTGCCCAGTGCTCCAAGACTTCAGTATGAGGAAAGTCTGGATATAATGTGATTCTTACCTGGCTGAGAAAATTGGAGACAAGGAAACAGAGTGAGGACCATTAACACAGAGGCTTCAGAGCAGGCTGCCAGCTTAGTTGAGGGTATGATGAGGGCTGTGCCAAGTTCTCTTTCCTTTCAGGGTGGCTCTTGGGTCCAGCCAGGAATTCTGAGACTGGCATTGCATGATTGGCTTGATCCCTGAGGCTAAGCAAGATCTTCCCTTTCTAGATCTAGTCCTTCTCTGCAAGAATAACCTGTGATGGGAGCCAATGCCAATAGAAACTAGAAGTCGAGAATTAATTTTGCCTGAGCTTGAAGCCTCCTGCTACAGGATCAGCTGGGTGACTTGAGAATGCCTCTGAAATGCCCTCAAATTTCTGTTTTTTCATCTGTCCAATGAGTATAAAACCAGGTAATACCTTTTAGGTTCATGATGGACAAGGTGAGGGGTGCAAAGCACCTAGCATCAGGAGGGGCACCTGCTAGTTGCCCAGTTAACATCAATAACTGTTCAGAATTCTTGCTGACAGTAGATCCTACCTGACCTTTCAGACATATCTTCTTGTCCTAACATTAAGAAAACTTGTCAGGAATCTATTGACCATCACTCCCAGATCCAGCAATATGCCCTCTCAAACAGAAGTGGTCAATGACCATCATTAAACTCCATCCCCCTAATGAGTTCTAGTCGTAGTAATAACATATTACTATGGATGAACTGATTGATTTTACTGTGGCTCTAGGAGGCAGGCTCTAACTTATCTTCACCCTCCGCAGGCTTGTGGGGTAAAGTAATATGCTCAAGGTTGCATGGCCAGTACAAGGAATTCAAAGGCAGGGTTTGAAACAGACTGCTCCAAGTGACAGGGATGATACCTTACCCATCACAGCTGTGCAGACTCAAGCCATCTCCCACCCCTTTTTTGTTCCATAATTTTGTGCAGGAGAGGAACAAAGAAGATTCCAGAAAAGGAGCAAGGGGGATTTTTATCCAAAGTTGCTTTCTTTGTATATGTGTTAGACATATATGTCCCAAATCTCTACAGAAGGGGACATATTTTCACTTTTAGCTGACAAGAGATAGCACATGTACTTAACTTCATGGAGTGGATTACTACTGAATTCTGCTTCAGAATCCACAATTCAATGGAATGGGAAGAAAAGATACAATCTAAGCAGTGGATTGAATAGCACCCCTCCTTCCTCAAGACATGAGCTCCTAGCCCTAACACCTGTCAGTTTGGCCTTATTTGGATACAGATTTTGTAAACCAAAGGTGAGCTTGTTCCATATCAGGGCGGTACTGTCCTTGTGACAGTAGAAACATTTGGACAGAGACACAGACACATAGGGAAGATACTTGTGAGATGACAGGGATAGACACTGGACAATGGAGTTGAAAGCCAGGATTCCCAGCAAGCTCAGGGAGCAGGACATCAAGGAAGGACTGTCCTCAGAAGCCTTTGAAAACAACATGCCCTGGCCACACCTTAGTGCTAACCTGATAGCATACAGAATGGCAACAATGCATTTGTTGTTCTAGACCACGTGGTTTGTGGTCACTTGCTCACTAATCCAGTCTCCTAGAAGGATCATGCTGCAGTCCTCTTAAAAACAATTTCATCTAAACATGCCACAAAGACAAGGAAACTGAGGCCAGAACTTCTGCGCAGACCAGTGAACTCAGGGCAGAGGCAAGGGTGGGGGACAGTTAAGAATTCTGAGTGAGCATGGTAAGGCTAAGGGTCACTAAGCACAGTGCCCTTTCTGCCCTGGCTGAGGCTGAGGCTTCCCCTCACGACTGACAAGATTCCCTGCCTCAATGTTTTCCCAGGTGCTGGGGGCTGTCTTGAAGTGAGCAGCCTCTGGGAGACATCATCAGCTTTAATGCAACTGACCTTTGGGCCACTCTCAGCGCAGGCAGGTAGAGGCTCATGGGCAGAGCAGGTTCTGGATGCCAGACCCCCGTCTGGGGGCCTCCTTATTCATGCTGAGAGGAGGCAGGGTGGGACGATTTATAGCAGGGTCATGTATTTGAAAGGCTTTCATGTGACAGGGGTGTTGACATGTCACTTCTCCTAAGTTGAAATATTGGATCTGCCTGAAGACCACTATCAATCTCTATTGGAGAGGCATTAGGATTCCTGAGGAGATTTTGCGATACAGAGAAAACAGTGTTAGTAACCTGAGATCACCTCCCTGTCCACGGGACACAGCCCCATCCCACTCCTGGAGATGCCAGAAGACTACAAACCAGGGGTCCAGCCTAACTGTCCTGTTGGTACAGCTGACTTGGAGTAGGGTAGCTGCTGGCAGACCGTGATGGAAGACCTCTGCCCCAGGGAGTATGCTTTGCAGATCCAAGTGTCTGAATACTTGGGGGCTGGGGCAGAATTTGACCACACTCCTCGTCTCATCTCTCAGCTCCGCAGCTTTCATTCCTCCCCACAGTCAGCACTGGCCCAGCACCTTTGGGTCGTGGATGACTCCAGTTACCCCCCTCCTCACTCTTTTACCTATTTTTATTATGTATTTTCATTTTGCACACTCATAAACTATTCAAAACTTTACTGTGATGTGTTGAATCTTTGCTCTTCTATTAGATTTTGCCACCTTTTCAAACTACTATGAATCATATTTTCTTCCTCAGAAATCTCTATTGAAATAGGAAATTATCACTGTTCATAAAGATGCCTGTCAGTTCAGTGACCGGCTGTAAGATCAGAAACTATGATTTTGGTTCAGATTTTCTTGAACCCTGTAAACATAGAGTTAACTATACTTAGCAGGCAGAGGAGTAGGTAGTTCCAGAAGTGTCTTTCCTGAACTGAAGAATTTGGGGGACAGAGGTAAATGGTGAAATCTTGATTGGCTTTACCCCTCCCTTTTCTAAATTTTACTTAAAACAATAGCAAGAAGGCAGCAGCTGCTTTATTTTTCAGTAGGAAAAATGCAAATAACAGCTGGGGGGAAGCTTCTAGAAACACAGACATCACAAAGGATGCTGGTTGCTATCCATGGCCTTTAGGGGAAGAAGAATGAATCACTTCAGATTGATTTAATTCTCGAGGAAACAAAGTTTGTTTCTGGAGTCTGAATTTTTCGTCTTCATTGCTAGCCAGTAGATGAAGTGTTGGCTCCTGCTGCCCACACTTTGGGGAGCCTCAGAGTGCTTTGGAGGACTTAAGGTGGAGAAGTCCTAGGTGGGAATTCCTGTAACTGCTATGGATTTCTCCAGATGTCTCTCTCTGTCACTAGAAGGCAGGTGATGGAGATGCTCCTGGGGAAAGCCGATGTTCTAGTTTGCCTTCCATTGCTGTGACAAAAGACTCTGACCACTACCAACTTGGGGAGGAAAGGGTTTATTTGCCTCACATCTCCCAGGTCATAGTTCATCACTGAGGGAGTCCAAGGTAGGAACTCAGGGTAGGAACCTGGAGGCAGGAGCTGAAGCATAGGCCATGGAGGAACACTGCTTACTGGCTAGCTCCCCTGGTCCATGCTAGGCCTGCTGTCTTCTATAATACAGAACAACCTACCCATCCACAGTGGGCTGGGCCCTCCCATATCACTCAAAGACATGGCCAGTTCCTCAACAAAGGAATTCTTCCACTGAGGAAATTCCTTTGTTGAGGCTCCTTCTATCCAGTGTATCAAGTTGACACTAAAACTATCCAGCACAGCCAGTTTCTAGAAATCATATTGAAGGCAAGAAAGGTTAAATCCAGCCTGCTTCTCCCACCCCAACATGTGCTCTGGATACAAACAACACCGCTTCGCTATGTACCAGAGTCCCCTGGACCCTCTGCCCCACAACGTGTGATTTCTGGCCTCCCACTGGGTCCTTGTGCCAGGTCCTACAAAGTCAGTTTACTAAAGTAGGAAGGACTGCCTATGGGGACTTAGGTGCCAAAAGGGATGCTCATGTCACAACACCCACATATGTATCCCCAAGGTCCTTTGCATAGTAGACCACCCAGCCTTCAGCAACTGGGATGCCTCCTTCAGCATGACCCCAATGGGCTCCACTTAGAATGTTATCTCCATGTGCTGTGCCCTTGTCCTCCTTCTTTCTAGACACCTACTGTCCCTCTACCGGTGACACCGCTCCCCACCCCAGAGTTGCCTCTCCTCTGCCAAGAGCCTGCAGTGTGATCTTCCTCTTCCCCAGAGTGCAGCTAAATCCTCTGAGGCATCTTTGTCTTGGGGATCCAGAGTGAATGTCATCTCTCAATTGTGGGAGAATATCCTAAAAATTCTTCATCACAATGCTCATCTCTAAAATATAAAACCAGCCCTTTTCAAAGCCTCCCCCAACCCCTCAAAGTCCCAAGAACTTGCCTGTGCCCTGCCTGTAGAGAAGGAAACACTCCATCCCACCAATTCTTTTTATTTCTCTTTGCTTATTTTTTAAGGGTTTCTACAATATAAGAACACAGTTGTTTTCAGATCACATTGACTTTGCTCAGTTTGCCATACAGTTAGGTAATTGGTGCTAGCATCCACAGATGAGCATCCCACCAATTCTTAAGCAGAGAAACCCCCTCAGTTTGGTCACTGGAATGTGAAATCTTTTACGTAGTACATGGGCAGCAGAGTGGCCACAGCATGCAGAAGCCCCTACAGAATGCTGAGGCTCCCTGGCCAAGGGCTGGCCAGCCAACCTCTGGTGAAGCATTGCTTCTGCTCTGGAAGAGCCTGCACTGCAGCCAGCAAGGTCAAAGCTGAACACATTTGTTCATGTTGAACTGGTGAGAAAGAGTATCCTAGTGCCTTCTGTCTGTGAATTAGTTGTGTCCCAGTGGCTTTGCCGAAGCACTCCCTTTGAGACTGACATGTAGCATTCACTCAGTCAGTGCCATCATACTCTTTGCAATTATTCTGACTCTAGCCCGGAGGTCCCTTGGGTGGTGGGATACTGCACCCTGATCACTACTGAGGATTGTTGGTCTTGGGAAGTGTCAGGGTGTGAGCTCCAGAAGCCCATTGGAATGCAGAGACACTTAAGATCCATGTTGCCCAAGAACCTGCTCTACCAGGCTAGCCTTTGGCTATGCTAAAGCAGGCCACCACTGATTACTCAGGAATCATCCGCCTTTCGAAAGATTCCTGAAAAGTGTGCTACCCACCCCACTCTCACTGAATCCCACTCCCACCTTCTCCCTTAAATTCCCAAGCCAGACGCCATTCTGTGCTTGGCTCTATCTTTTCCCCGAGCCTAGCCCCGCTACCCTGAATTAAACTTTGCTCCGGAGAGCTTAGACCTAGTGGCCTTTCATTCCGGGGGGAGCGTGCCATAACCTTACAGGAAGGTCATATTGTAATGTGTGATTCTGAGAACTAGTGCTACTAGAGTCATGTCAGTGTATTCCAAATACATCTTGTAGAAAATAGGCGTCCAGTGGTCACTGCTGCTTTTGAAGCTTCGCCATGCTGCTCAAGGACGACAAGAAGAAGAAGGATGTTGGAAAGTGGATCAAGAAAGACAGAGACCCGGTGAACAAGTCTGGGGGTAAGACCAAGAAGAAGCCGTCCAAAGGCAAAGTTTGGGACAAGCTCAACAACCTAGTCCTGTTTGACAAAGCTCCATATGACAAACTCTGTAAGGAAGTTCCCAACTGTAACTTATTACCCCAGCTGTGGTCTTTGGGAGACTGAAGATTCGCTGTTCCTGGCCAGGGCAGCCCTTCAGGAGCTCCTTAGTAAAGGACTTATCAAACTGGTTTCAAAGCACACAGCCCAAGTAATTTACACCAGGAACACAAAGGGTGGAGCTGCCCCAGGTGCTGGGGAAGACGCCTGAAGAGGTTCAACTGACTGTACATTTGGAGAAATAAAACGTTGTTAAATCAGAAAAAAAGAAAATGGGCTTCCATGGTCAACAAAGCAAAATATCAGCAGAAGTATACAGACAGAGGGCTGGGTACATCCATTTATGGCCTTGAAAGAGTCAGTATAAGAACCATCTGAGCCCCCTCCCTGCAAACCCTCACCGCTGTCAGGTCCTTGCTGCTATAGAAACAGTAGCTTCACACATGGCATTGGGTCATTCACTAGCAACTATGTGGTTTTTGTTCATTTATGTCTTCTACAAATTTTTGTTGAATGCATATTAGATCTTGTTCTAGGTACTAGCTTTTAGAAAGGGAAAGAGATTTCACAGAGGGATGAATCAGGATGAAACAGGATGAAGCAGGAGAGGGGTGTGGCTACTGTAAATAGAAGGGAAGGCAGGTCATTCTTAGAAGGTGACATTGGGTCTGAAATGACAAAAGCCAGCCATGCAAAGAACAAGGCACCAGCCAAAGGGAATGACAGCTACCAGAACTATGAGTTCTACAGTTCTGAGTTCCATAGTTGCTGAGTTAACCCAGTAACCAAGACAAGTAGGCATTGTGGCACGGCTGAGCCTGCAGGTGGGACTCAGGATCTCCAGGGCTTTGAGGGCAAGGAGATGAGATTTCATGCTAAGAGCAAGAGGAAGCCACTAGAGTGCTCTAAGAAGGGATGGCAGTATTAGATGGATCCCAGAAAATCATCTTCCACTATGGAACCTCCATAGTGCTTTTAAATCCTGATATTTTTCTTTCTCAAGGGTAGACTAGGGGAGGAAGTAAAAATTCTGTTAATGAGTTCCTCGAAGCAGACACAGAGTGGAGAATCCTGTTTTACAATGAAGGGTGCTTTGAAATGCCGTGAAAAATAGTCCCAACCGATTCCTGACTCTTGCAGGCTGCTTTCAGCTCACTCAAGCGGTAATGAAGGTGGCCCTTATCAGTCTGAGCTTGAGCTGCCTTAATTAGAGCTAGATTCTCTATCTTTAAATTGGTCTTACATCAAAGCTGGAGTTATCATTGCAGGTGATGTATTTGTGGGCTGCATTGTTATGTAGAATACGGCTGCCAGCAGGTTGTGTGGGGATTATTGAAAAGCAATTTGCAGGAGAGGTCTATGGGGGAAAAGGTAGTTCACCTCACTAAGCCAAAAAGAAAAAAAAAGGCCAATAGATAGCTTGGAGTCTTGGAAAAGCATGTTTAACAAGGGGTATTAAAAAGAGAGCCTTTCGGGATTTTAGTAGCTCTATTTTATATGCACATCTGGTTTAAGCCACTTCTGGCTCTGACACATGTGGCCCTTACGGTCTATGTTGTTTACCGTCATTATTGGTCTGCATTTGACATCGCTGTATGATTGGCTTATGAAGAGTCAAAACAGGTTATCAGGACAGTTCAGGCAGCTGGAGACAATTCTCCAGCCATTTACCGATTCCCCACTCTGAGTTCTATAATGGGGATACTTGGGACTGACTAGGTGCTTATAGAAAGCACTTGTCTTTGACTGACTCCATAACTATAACTTCGCTTTTGGGGACTGCATGAATACCAGAGGGCAGGCATCCCTTTGACATGATGAGTTCAAATATTTGGGGTAAACAGCCTCTAAGTGGGATGTGACAGCATAGAGGGAACTGGAGAAGACTGTGCTACAGTGCAGCTAGTCAGGCACAGAAAGACAAACGCTACGTTCACTGATTCATGGAGCCTCCTAAAACGCAAGCTCCAAGTGGCAAAGAGTAGATCTATAGCTAGATGCTGAGGGAGAAGGGGAGATAGTGGCCCAGGAATACAGTTTGATTTTCTTAACAAAGCCTTAATGAAGATGCATGGTTCCTCCCTTTCCTGGTGGTCGTTGTTCTTAAAGTTGTTTGCCAGTGTGAAATAGGTTTCACAGCAAACTCTGCCCGCTGGATAAAGTTGTGTCATCTACAGTTGTTCATGTAGCTGGCTCCCAGCAGTTAACGCCTTCAGTGGACTGGAGGTTGGGGGCAAGGGACATCATCTGTCAAAGGATGGGAGCCTCCCTATTATTGGTCAGCTGAAGTTTTCACTTCCAACTGTTTGCTCAAGGCGAACAGTCTTGGCCTCCAGGGAGATAAGTGACCTCTCTCCTCTTAAATTGAGATAATTTTTCCCCAGCCAGAAGGCAGCTTCATCTCCCAAGGATTTGCTAGGGGGATGAGAGGTCAAGTTAGTCACCGATGACAGGATTCCAGGCCTTTGCTCCAAACCACACTCACTATTCTAATCAAACTGGCTCATATGATTCCAATTATTTTCCCATCCTTTCCAAGGGCAGTGGGTCATGGGGTAGGTTGATGACCTGTGAAATTTCAATTTAAAAAAATGAAACCAGTTTTGATTTAGTCAAAAGTCAGCCCATTCCTCTGCTTCAATGTGGATGGAGAGAGGGCACAGAGAGCAGCCAGAAGACTGGGTCACATTCAGTGACCAGTTCCTCCACTCCAGCCTCTACAACCTGCAGCCTGAGCCTGTATGGGGACAGCCCGTGGAGAGTGCTCCTGTGACTCCATAGAGCAATGGGCTACAGCTCTTGGAGCCACCATATTCCCTGCTGAGGTCGGCAGAGCAGTTAGTAAGTTGTGTGAGGCTGGCCCACTCAGACATCTTAGAAGGAGGTTTGTCAGGGCAACCACGCCTGGCCAGGGCCCACCGGGTTGTGACTTCTACCTTCCTCTCCTTTTCTGGCTGATATTGCTAAATGTGATGTCTGTCTCCATCACTGTGCAGGCTGGGGAGGGTCCATCAAAATACAGAGCTGCTACCCCGGTGAGACATTCCCTTCCGTTCTCCCAAACTCTGCCTGTACATCCCACATCCTATTTGCCTATTTCCCTTACTCATTCTTAGAATGCTGCTAGGTTGTTAGAATGCCATAGACTCTGAATGAAGGCACATGCACCAAACTATGTTGTTTTTAAAAAGCATTATCTTCCATATTTTAAAAGAAAGAAAGAAATGGAATAAGGCATACATTAAAAGAAACATGTTGGGGCTGGAGAGATGGCATAGCAGTTAAGAGCATCGACTGCTCTTGTAGAGGACCCGGGTTCAATCCCCAGCACCCACATGGCAGCTGAGAATCATCTGTAACTCCAATTCCAGGAGAACTCCAGTTCTAGGGGAATCCGACACCCTCTTCTGACCTCCACGGCATTGCACGACATGGGTACATAAACCTACATGCAGACAGTACATTCATACACATAAATTAAAAATAAATAAATAAAAATAAAAATAAAAATAAAAAAAGAAACATGTTGGGGAAACATTTTCTTCAGCACTGAAGTCGCTGGTAAGATGCCCATGCTCCTGTAAATAACCCCTCAACCATGTGAGCAAGCCTAACTAAACTCACTGAGACACCACACACACATACACACACACACACACACACACACATACACACACACCGGAGCAGGGAGGGAATATGGGGGAGTAATAGGAAGGTAATATGATCAAAATATAGTGTATACATTTACTGAAATGTCATAATGAAACCTATTGTTACGCACAATTAATATAAGCTAATAAATACTTAAAAATCGAGGGGCTGGAGAAATAGCCTAGCAGTTAAGAGCACCGACTGCTCTTGCAGAGGACCCAGGTTCGATCCCAAGCACCCACATGGCAGCTGAGAATCATCTGTAACTCCAATTCCAGGAGAACTCCAGTTCCAGGGGAATCCGACACCCTCTTCTGACCTCCTGCTGCATTGCACGACACGGGTACACAGACCTGCATGCAGACAGTACATTCATACACATAAAAAATAAATAAATAAAATTTTAAAAAACTTAAAAAAAACTTTTCTAAAAAAAGAACCTGTGGGCCTCGAGAGATGACTGTTGAGGACTTGGGTTTGAGTCCCAGCACCCATATGGCAGCTAACAACTATCTGTAACTCCAGTTGTAAGGGATCCAACACCTTTTTATGACTTCTGCAGTCATAAAAAGTCACAAAATGGGTGCACTTACACATAGGTAGGCAATACACTCACATACACAAAACAAAATAATAATAAAATACATTTAAAAAAGAACCTTAACATAAAGCAGCCAATCAGATAAAACAAAAATTCATGTTAGATACTAGATGAGCTGTCTGTAGGAGGTGAGGAAAGGAGATGGGATTAAAAAGAAGAAATAAAGCAAACCAGTGAATGACTGAACCAGCCCATTAATGATGCCACAAGCGCCCAATGCTCTGTGCTAGGTGTGGAGAAATTAGCGAGAAGAGATGTGACATTGACCACCTTCCACTGGTGGACATGGTATGGAGGAGCCACATGATACCACAGAGCCAGGATAACCAGTGCAGCTTAGACTCCTCCCTGCTCCCAGACCCAGCCCCTTCCAGAAGACCACAAGAGCTACGGAGCAGGCTGCTTTCTTCTCCCCAACATGGTCCCGCTCCCCAGCCTGACAGTGGGTGGTGCTGGGAAGCCAGTGCAGGCTGAGCTTCAGTCTCAGCATCTGAGTGGGGGCCACGGTTAGTCTCTCCCTTCCGAGGCTGTGGGGAAGAAGGAACGTGGACACATGGAACCTGATCTCAGAACTGCCTGGCCCTTAGGAAAGACTTACTTCATCATCATCATCATGGCCTCTGATACATTCATTGGCCAGGGTGCTAAAGAACTTTCCAGAAGCACCAGGACCTTGCTGGTTGTTCCATGTACTTCCAGTTGACTAAGAATCACCAGAGTCACTATAAGTACATCGCAGCTTGTTGTAGGGGATTTTTTTCTAGCTCTTAGGCAAACTTCACCCAATAGGTCTGTCTTTTGAACACTAGGTCATCGGCTAGATGCATGAAGTTTATGACATCAATAAAGTACTATATAGGAAACACTGGGCCCAGTTCATTGACTTCCAGTCTTTCTGCTGCTCCAGGTTAGGGTTTGGTGCGGCTCTCCTATTGACAGGGACCACAGCCACACCAAGGGTGGTCAGAGTGCAGGCCCGGAGAAAGCCTTTGGCCCTACCTTGCCTTATACATGGAATGTGCATCCACTAGAAAGGCACAGCTGGTGGCCTCTGACAGCAAGGATGTCTAGAAGGTGGTGGTGCTGTGCAAGCTATGAGCCCAGCTCAGGTGGGAAGGCCTGGCTCTACTCAAGCTGCTGTTGACAAGGCCTAGTTGGCAGCACCAGGCCAGTCCCTGTCTGCCCTGCATCTTCAGAAGTGACCTCCACTCCTGCCGTGACTGTGGCCACCATAGCACCAAGCAAGGCATGCCCTCCCATATCCACCACAGCCGTCTCCTCTGCGGTGGCTATTTCAGGAACCCAGGCCCATCACAACAGTAACCATGGCAGCCCCAGCCCCATTGCTACCCTGAGGACAATGACAAAGGACAATGTCCAGCCAGAAGAAGCTGCCTTAAATGGTCCTGGGTAATGCTGCTGCCGCTCAGCTATGGCCCACCTTGGTCAGTCTGATTCCTTAATAAAGAAAATGACTTGATAATGTAATAAAAAAACTGACTTTAAAATAAATGGTGCATTTGATAAAAAAAAAAAAAATGAAACCCTCTAGGGACTGGAAGACAGAATACTTTGTCTTCTTTTACAGGCTCCTACAGGGCTGGAGCCACAGCAACAGACACCCTGACTACTGAGTCAAAGGTAGAGTGAACCCTGTGAGCCTTGAACCTCAGCAAGAAGACGGAGTTGGGAGAGAAGGAGGAACATGCGTGGATGGTGTGGGCAAATCTGGAGCAGCTGATGATGTGCACTATGCATGGTAGCTGCCTGGTCACTCTGGAGTTGTTGACAACGGTCATCTTTTTTTTTTAATTTTTATTTATTTTTTAAGGGAGTCACAATATAAGAGCACAGTTGTTTTCAGATCACATTAACGGACAATGGTCATCTTACAATTGACATTGTCTAAAGTGTAGGGAAAAAGGAAGCCACCTGTGGCTTCTTTTGTGCTAAATCACCTGCCTGTCCCTTTACACTGAAACCTGGCCTTACTTAGGCAGGATTTGCATGTGTATTAGCAAGCCTGTGACACCTTGGGATCAAAGGCATTGACAAGCACTCATGATGTTATGGAACATGAGGCAGGGGCTGAAACCTGGCCCTGAGATATGATGTCACTCTGGGTATGAAAACAGAATGCTGTGAATAAAAAGACGAGTCCTTCATACCATCTGACAGGGACTACCGGCCATTATTTGAGCATGTAATCTTAGCCTATGAGGCTTGTGTAGTAGCAACCAGTGGGTTAGATGGTGGCCAATTAGGCCACCAACTTGGGAAGCTGGTGTGGACCAGTGGGTTGGACAGTGGTCAAGTAGATCACCAACCTGGGAAGCTGGTGTGGGGCCGGAAGGAGACCTATCAGGTCGCCAGCTGTGCTGTGTGGTGAGTGCCTGGGCGGGAATTAGACTGTAGAGCACCAATCAGGCAGCAGTCTGGAGGATCTGGGAGTGCCAATAGGGCATTGCCTGGTATAGTTGTTAGATTAGACAAGTGGGCAGTGGGAAGGTTGTCAGCCTTTGGCCGCACAGTTTAGGACTGCCGCTGGTGGCTGTCTTGTGTCTTCCCTTTTCCCTGGGTGATACCACACTAAAGCATTTTAAATCCTCTATTTTCACTTGAGCCTAGTGACTTCCTCCTAAGGCATCGAAACCCAATGGGGAAAGTAAGGTCGGGAGTGGTAGAAGGCTAGGGAAAACATTAGCTGAAGAGCTGTGTCCAGAATTCTGACAGACTGTTCCCCAATCCAAGCATTGCATACTGATAATCATGTCAGTGACAGCTGGTAATCACAAGTGTGTAAACGAGCTGGGTACTTTCAGCTATGCTTTCATTTAATTCTTATGATAGGACTGTAATATATAATAAAGTTATAGTCTTCATTTCACAAATGAAGCAGAGAGACTAAGGATCTCCCCGAGGTTGCATACCCTGGAAGTGGTGGGAACTGGACATGACCTTGGATGTTAACTTCAAATAAGGTAAATTTTAGGAACATATATTGCCTTGAGGTTCAGTCCTAATGGCTCTGGGGTCCCTTAAGACAAGAAACTCCCACGGGGAGAATGGGTAGATCAGTACCCTTAGGCCTTAGGCCAAGACTAAGAAAGAAACTAAGACTGAGGGCCATGGAGGAAAAGATACCTGAGCAACCCAGTCTCAACGCTGCCCATTTTGACTGGAGTGCTACAGAACTTTCTAGGTATGCCATGACCCTCCAGTTGATTATCTGAAGTTCCCTAGAGCCCAGCCCATTCCAGGGCCCCCTACCGAGTGGCCCATCCCTCATGGGGTGCATACTTCACACCATGGATCCCTCAGAGGAATGGGTATAAAACGATGGGATTGGGCCCTACCAACCGCACTCTGAAAGCCACAACATCGAAGAGCTTTGAGTCAGGTGTGTTTTGACCCTGTGCTCTTTCAAATCTATTTCTCTCTTTTTTTCCCCATCATCTTGTAACCCTCGGCCTAAAAATGCATAGAGATGACAGAGGTGTAGACCCTTTAGGACAAAGGTGGAAACAGATCACCCACCTTGTCCAGGAGGGCCTGGACAGCAGGAGTAGAGACCACAGGGGACAGCTCCTTGCTAAGCCCATGCCCCCCTCCTCCGCAGCCCTGTGTCCATGGTTCCCTGTCACCTCTCCTGATAGGGCTGAGCTTAGTTTTGCTGGCTACAAGGAAAATTCTGTTCAGTAAACATCTGTAGAACCCCAAACCCTGGCTTGTGAGGATTTGCAGGACCCAGGCCTTTGCCTTATTTTAGTTTTTTAATTTATCACAAAAATCAGTGGTCCTAAAACGATTCGAAGTTATGAATCCATTTGAAATTATGCAAAAAGCTATAGACTCTCTTTGGGTTTATATAGTCATATTTCTGAGCAGTATTAAGAGATTTCTCATCCCTCTGAGGTACACCTTTGAGCTACCTGCATATAAACGTGTTCATTAACTGCTCTAGTGATATTACCAGTTTTCTTTTGTGTTGGTTTCTCTTGGTTGTACAATGGGCAGTTCAGTTGGCCTATTCACAGAATTTTTTACATACCTGTAATCCTTTTTTTAATAAATTTTATTTATTCTTTGTATGAATGTACTGTCTGCATGCAGGTCTGTGCACCCGTGTTGTGCAATGCCACTGAGGTCAGAAGAGGGCATCGGATTCCTCCAGAACTGGAGTTAAAGACAGCTCTCAGCTGCCATGTGGGTGCTGGGGATCAAACCCGGGTCCTCTGCAAGAGCAGTGGGCATTCTTAACTAGGCCATCTCTCCAGCCCCAATACCTGTAATCCTAACACTTGGGGGGGTGCATGTAGGAAGATTGAAAGTTCAAGGCCATTCTTGGCTACATATTGAGTTCAAGATCATCCTGAGCTACAAGAAGCACAAGATCCTTTCTCAAACACACACACACACACACACACACACACACACACACACACACTGTTTTTGTGTCCCTTATTTGACCTCTTGCCTAGGAGAATTTCCAAACTGTCCAGCCTGAAGCTATTTTCTGAGCCGGTAATGGGAAAAAGCATGGGAGACTTTTAGATTTGTTTTTAATTTAACATAATTGCTTTTGTAATCAGATTGGACAGAGGCAGAGTGATCTGCCCAAGAGACTTCAATGTATCTCCTACCTTCTGAAGCTGGAGGGGCTGAGGAGTGAATGGGGGACAGCCTTTAATGTGGATCTGTTTGGAGTTCTCACTAGGACCTGTTTTTCTCAGTGCTTTCCCTCACAGTCACTTTGGGGACAGAGCCAAGCAACATAGTTTTTCTTAATTGTTATTTTTTGCAGATGGATGCTGTGCCTAGCCTCCCTCCCTGTTCCCTACTGCCCTTTTTCTTTTTGGTGGGACTAGGGAGCTGATAAGTTTGTTGTTTGTTGTTTGTTTGTTTGTTTGTTTTACCTCTCCCTTATTTTTAATCTTCTATCATTTTTAAAAAGACATCTCTTCTAAGTTCTACCCAACCAGCTTGGGGCATTTTAAAACCCAGCAGGAATGTCTTTACCTTTTAATATGAAGACTTTGATCCACTCACATTTTTTGTGATCCTTCATCTGCTTTGACGTATTCACATCATTTTTTACATTGTTTCACTTGTCATGTCTTTCTGCCTTCCTAATCTGCTTTGCATTGAACACAAGGGATGAGAGAAAACATTCTGTTGCCTTTAGTCTCATAGGAAGTACTTCACCTGGAAACCCTTCTGTAACTTCTTCAGAAGCCTATCCTTTATCATCTCAAGTCTTTCAAACTCTTTTCCCCCTAAGGCCAAGAGATCAAGTATAAGGAAGAAAAACCTTGGCTCAGAGAAGTGCTGTTCCTTTCCTCTTCCTGCCCACATAGAAGTAGGGGAAAGGGTGAGGGATGAGATCAGAGAGAACAAGCAGAGAAAATGGGAGCAAGTAGCTTAAAGAACTACCACAGAGCATTGAGCTAACTTTACCAACTCAGCTCTCAAACTTCATTCACCCAGTTGAGGACTGTACTTTAGAGGCAAATGGATAACAACCATCTGAATCTTCGAGACCAGTAATAGAGTTGGCTTTCTCTGTTCCAGCCTCAGCCATCAGGACACTTTCTCTCCTATTGGGCTATTGACCAACACTTGGAACCCAAGCCCATAGTGTCCAGATGTCAGCAATTGCCTTTGGTTTCCTGCAGGTTCTCCAGTGGCTGGCCCTTAAGACCAGTGGCCACACACTTACTCTGAATTTGGCTGGGCTCTGGAAACAAGTGGAGAGCTGTGCTCTAGAAGTTATGTATGTGTGGCCCAGCCAAAAGCTCTTAAAGGGAGCTCCAAGGGACACCACCCACAGGAAGCAGCTGTGAAGCTGTTCCATTCTGGTGCCTCCAGCCAGAGGTCAGGCTCTTTCTCAGTCTTTTAAAGGAGGAAGAAATTTCAGGCCAGTATCCTGATGCTTGCCACTAGCCTGGAAGAGCTAGGCACACATACACGGGTACTTCTGTGGAAAGCACAAGGCACAAGGACCTACAGCCATGTCAGCAAGCTAGAGTCACTGAGCTGTTCATGCTGAAGAACACCCAGCTGTGACACTCAGCCTGGGGCCCATGCTGACTCCACACTGTGCTCACACAGAACCCACGCTCCGCTCCAGTGACTGTCTGAGACAGTGGCCTGCTGCAAGCAGACTTGGCTGAGATGCAGAACACACACAGGCTAGGCTCAGGGAGCCTTGGCAGTCTCTACACACTGGCTGCCGTTTGGGACTGTGCTGAGACAAGGGCCTGGATACACTTCAATTCCAATGACATCTACTGCAGACAAGGGTCTCTGCTAGGGTGAGTGTTAGGAGCCCAGCAGTATCCAGACACAGTCCTTGGCCTTCAGAGGCTAGCACCACATGGGGTGAGACTTGTACATGGAAAGAGCAGAAGTGCACAGGCCATGGGAACTAAGGAGTGGCCAGTGGTCATTGCGGGCCTTGAAACATACTTGGAGTGTCCAGGAGGCCGGGCTTGTGCTTCCTTCACATCTGGGCTTGAACCTCCATCTGTTTGCTGATGATGTGGCTTTTGGCACAGGGTTTTTTCTTCACCTGGAAGGCAACTTTATAGAATTTTTGAGTGAAAAGTAAGATAATGTCTGTGAAATGCTTAGCATCAGACAGATAATAAATTCTCAATAAACAAATAAAAGACATTGTTATTCCTAAAGGAAGTGGTTAATTTCAAGGCCCTCAAGACCCCTAAAGGAACAGAGAGAAAGAGAATATTTTATTTTATTTTATTTTATTTTTATTATTATTAATTTCTGTATGTGTATGAATGTACTGTCTGCATGCAAGTTTGTGCACCCGTGTCGTGCAATGCCGCGGAGGTCAGAAGAGGGTGTCGGATTCCCCTGGAGCTGGAGTTCTCCTGGAACTGGAGTTTCAGACGGTTCTCGGCCGCCATGTGGGTGCTGGGGATCAAACCCGGGTCCTCTGCAAGAGCGGTCGGCGCTCTTAACCGCTAGGCCATCTCTCCAGCCCCGAAAGAGAATATTTTAAAAATGAAGGATCCGAGGGGCTGGAGAGATGACTCAGTGGTTAAGAGCACTGACTGCTTTCCAGAGGATCTGGGTTCAATTCCCAGCACCCACACAGCAGCTAACAACTGCCTGTAACTCTGCCAGCATTGCATAGTATGGGTGCACTTACATGCATGCAGGCAATACACTCATAACATAAAAAATAAAATAAAATTATTAATTTAAAGCCAGGCGTGGTAGCGCATGCCTTTAATCCTAGCACTTAGGAGGCAGAGGCAAGTGGATCTTTGTGAGTTCAAGACCAACCTGGTCTACATAGCAAGTTCCAGGACAGCCGGTGCTACAGGGAGACCCTGTCTCAAAAAGACCAAAAAAATTTATTAATTTAAAAAGGACATGAATACAGGGATATACCCTGAAAAGTGTGTGTGTGTGTGTGTGTGTGTGTATGTGCTGGACATTTTCATGCATTTGATAAATGCCAAGTTATTATTGGCCAGGCAGAATGAAATACCTGGTGAATCGGGTAGAAGTCAGTCTTATTTTCATTGGCCCTTGTTGGAGAAGACTGAAGGAGAATGTTGAAATGTTCTGTCCAATCCAAAATTCCCTCCCTCCCCCCCCCCGTGTGTGTGTGTGTGTGTGTGTGTGTGTGTGTGTATGTGTGTATGTGTGTGTGTGTATGTCTATGTATGTGTGTATGTATGTCTATATGTCTGTGTCTGTTCTGGGATCATACTAGGGACCTCTGTACAGTATGCTAATGCTATACCACTTCCAAGACGATATTCAAGTCAAAGCTGAAGGTTTGGGTGTTAGGGTCCGGGGGTCCCCCCAAAATCACCAATGAGTCAGACAGCTGCTTTTTGTGAAGTTTATTTAGAAAAAAGGCCAAATTGATAACTGATGCACTGGGGTCCACTCTCTCACTACAAGCAGGTAGAAGAGGTGACCCCGAGAAATTCTATACAGGGGTTTTTAAAGGCAGAGTTCACATAAAGTTTACATCTTAGTGGGCTTTGGGTTAGCTGTTACTGGGGTTATGGCAGGTGACGTTTTCCAATGGCTAACTGTAGGGCCCCATTCTTCCCATTATCTCTGCTGGCTCATCTGTTCTGCTGACTGTCTTCGTCCCTGCTATCCCAAAGTTCACTCAATTTATTGCTTCCCCCTTTCAATTGTTCTTCTGCAACCTCATTGCTGAAACCTGGTTCTGAGTAAATACCACCTGCCTGCCATCGCAGCTCTTTTCAGAATGATGCTATTTCCAAGAAGTCTTTAACACAAAATGGAGTTTTTCCTCTAGAGAAATGGAGTTGCTCTAATCTGTCTGCTAGTCCTCTTCGTGGGAATGGAGAAGATATATAGTGAATGTAAGGCTCATCAGATATATTTTAGAAAGACATATATTTAGAACTTCATTCCTAGAAATTCCACTATGCAGAACAGTCTACAGAATTAACCAATATTATGGGACTTTTTGGGACTCCTGGCAAGTCATATGTGTTGTTGCTAGTAACCACCTGATGTGGCAGGCACTTGCCTGTAGAGCAGTGGACACTGCAGTGATCCCTTCCTGTGTACCAATCCCTCTCCCACTGAGTAGCATCATGCTGCTTAGTACTTGCAGCACAGACCTGGAGATGAGCCCACCCTTCTAGCCAGCGTTGGGGAGAGAGTGAACAGTGAATCAGTTGAAGGCACTGAAATACGAGGGCATGTAGACAGGAGACTTCTGAGAATGCCTGTCTTTGATGAGGCACTTTCAGAAAGTATCTTCTTATGTTACCTCTTGAGAGTTTGCATTAGTTAGTTTCTTCTTGTGACAAAATATACCTTACATAAACAGGCTAAAAGAGGGAAGGTTTATTTTAGCTCATGATTTCAGAAGGTTCTATCCATACTTACTTGGCCCTAGGGGCTCAGGTAGAACATTATGTCAGAGGGAAATCGATTCCCATGGTGCATGTCCTCCAGTGACCTGCATCCCAGAGCTAGGTACCTCCCACCTTTCCCCACCTTCCCAGACCCCATTATATCAAGAATCCATCGAGATTATATTAGGTCATCGTTCTGATGATCTAACCATGAAAACACAATCATAGACACACTCAGAATTGTGTTTTACTACTCTCTTGGGCATTCTGAATCAAATCAAGTTGACAATCCAAGTGACCAAGGTGCCCCATTCTCTGATTGCCATCGTCGTCCTGCTACAGTCATGGTGTAACCTGCCTTTGGATGACACTAAATGTAGAAGCCAAAGTGGAGAGAGAAGAAGAACTTGTGTCTTTGATGGTCCAGAATCAACCCAGAGTCCTTTCCTTCCATACTTTCTGAACGAGCACTGCAATGTCTTGCTAAGTGCTTAAACCAGTTTGACTGAAGATTCTACTGTGGCACTCTACTCCATTCGAACAGACATGTGTAATAAAACAGAACCAGCACTCTGTTTAAATGCTACACCTCCAATGGCTCCTCTGGGGCTGTCGTCTTCCCCAGAGGAAACACTCAGCTAAGCTCCATCCCTGTTCAACCAGCAGCCTCCAAGTTGCCTCAGGTGCTTTTCTTGTGTGGATGGAATTCTACTAGAAATACAACTTGTGGTGCTATCAATCTTTTGGATTAAGTCATGTTTTATAATAGCAAACACTTTGCAGAGCCTGCTGTGTGTACACTGGGGACTTGTCTGACTAGTTAATGTAGCTTGCTTAATTTTCTCAGCCACCCAATGAGGTCAGTCCCACCGTTCCTTGTATTTAATAGTGGAATACATTGAGATACAGTGACATTAAGCCACTTGTTCAAGTGTACACAGCTAATAGATGGCTTGAGACTTGGCTTCAGAATCTGTGCTACTTGCTATCTTGATTTTCATTGGAGGTGGGCCTATCATCCATAGATAAAAAGTGAACAAAGAAGCAGAAATGCTGAATTCAGAAAGAACTCACTTGAGATTATGAACTGGGAAACCAGACTTTGAGGGTTTTGCTGTCTCCAGGGAAGACACTGCAGGCTATGAAGAGCCGAGTGCTCACAACAGGGTAGTTAACTATGCATGCTTCTCCTGCCATTACCTCATCTCCATATCCTTTCTCTCCAACTATCACTCTTCTCATCACTTCTTCGTGAAGGACAAGTATTCAGCCACCTATATTGGAAAAAATCCGGAGCCTCTGGCCACAAGACTTTGAAAAGAATTCCCTGTTTTTATCTGCAAGGCAGGCAAAAAGGAGAGCTCTGCCAGGAAGAGACGGCCCACAGCCTTCCACTTCTATTCCAAGTGGTCCAGGCTCGCCCTTCCTCTTGAATTCTGAGAACATTCTGCTTGCACCTTCCATTCCCAGGATACACAGCAGGCCAGTTCATGGAAGGAAGGCTTG
Organism: Rhizomys pruinosus; assembly: GCA_009823505.1. Lineage (NCBI taxonomy): Eukaryota > Metazoa > Chordata > Mammalia > Rodentia > Spalacidae > Rhizomys > Rhizomys pruinosus. The sequence continues at coordinate 1,611,557 of VZQC01000410.1, forward strand.
TGGGGCTGAGGGGCCTAGCCTGGCCATGGTGGTGGACTGCAGGTGCTCCAGAAGGCTGGCCGATGGGAGAGTCTTCTTGGAACAAGGCTGACAAGTTACTGCTGGCCCAAATCTAGGGTCTCAGCTCCCTCAGCTCAGGCCTCCAGGTCACCAAAAGGAAATGTATTTAATTTTCAAATCCCCCCTTAGAGCCAAAAGGAATGCCAATGAAACAGCCATAAACATTGAAAAAGTCTTGTCTGATTTAGGAAAACATTCCATTGGATTTAAAATGAAATATCCTGTGACTAATCTCATGTAAGATTTGGGAACAAGTCTAACTGTTCATTTTGGTGCTGGTGCTCAGAGAGGGGACTGGAGGAGACTGTGCCCCTCCCCCACGCCACTGTGGGCTAGGCAATAAATCAGCCAGGCCTGAGTTTTCAAACACGGATTGGGAAGGGTTTGCTGTTTGATCCTCTGAACCCCCCCTTTTCTCAATTTGTCATTGATTTTCCATCAAGAGAGTTTGTGCAACTGAATCCCCCATGCAATCCTGGCACTTTGGGAGCCAGTAAATAAAACCCAAATGTTAATTCTTATGAGCACAGCATTGCCTGCCAAGAAATGAATAATGTGCTGTGAAAGAAACAGCATCATGCATCCCAGGATGGGGAAACGGGAACAAGGGGGCAGGGGGTGTTAGAGTTGGGAAGTAGGGAGAGCGCCAAAGGCAGAAAGGAAGATTGGAGGGAGGGGAAGAGGAAGAGGAGCAAGCTGGCTCTCAGGGTATATACATCCTGTCAATTCAAGTTGAGTATAAGATCAGGCAGGTGCAGTAACAAGAGACCCTCAGGCCCCGTGACTGTTCTGCCCCAAGTACTGTCAAAACATGTGCATTACATCTTTACAGTGGTCTTCGAGGCAGGCTGTCACTGCCTTCCTTTACAGACAAAGAAACCATGGCTCAAAGAAGTTAAGAAACTTACCACACACGAGAGAGGATGAGACCCACACATGCTATTGTTCAAATGTCTCCCCAAGAGTTCATAAACTCCTCAGTGTGATAGGGTTGAGAGGTGGGCCGTAGTGGAAGAGGCTTTGGTCATGAGGACAGGGGGCTGTGTGAGGGGATTAGTGTCTTTCTTCAGTGATTTCTCAGTCTCGGGGACTGGATTAATTGCCAAAAGAGTAGATTGTTATAGAGTGAGACAGACAACAGGCGGTCTGTACACAGATTGTACTGTATACTGATAGAACACTGCTTTGTACTATCAATTGAAACAGCACAAGGACCTCATTGCAAGCTGAGAAGCTTCTCAGTCTCCAAAACCAGAAAGTAAAATAAACTTTAATTCCTTATGTATTGTTATTTTATATGTAAGTGTGAATGTCTATAGAATCTATGTGCCCACATGTGTGTCTGGTATCAGCGGAGTCCAGAAAGGCCATCAATCCCCTGGAACTGGAGTTACATGCTATTGTGAGATGCCATGTGGGTACTGGGAACCCAACCCAGATCCTCTGCAAGAGCAGGAAGTACTTGTAACCCCTGAGCCATCTTTTCACCTTTTGTTCTTTATATAACACAGTCTCAATTATTCTGTTTTAGCAACAAAAAGAACTAAGACCGTTCTGCGTAGTAGAACCTATACTTAAGTCCAGGAACTCTTTTGACCCAGAGGGGAAGGTGAAGTTGGGCAGGGTGAACAGCTGGCCCAGTTGGCTCAGGATGGATCGGTGTTAATACCAAATGCCTTTGACAAACTTGGATGCACGTGAATGGGCTGACAAGTATCTTCTTTTTTTTTCCTTCCTTCCTTCCTTCCTTCCTTCCTTCCTTCCTTCCTTCCTTCCTTCCTTCCTTCATTTCCTTCTTTCTTCTTTTGTTTTGTGAGACAAGACTTCATACATCCCAAGTTGGTCTTGCTTATGTAGCCAAAGATTACCTTGAACTTCTACTGCTTCCTGATGCTTGAATCACAGGTGTGCCCTACCACATCCAGCTTATGCAATGCTGGGGATGGAGTCTAGGGCATTATGCATGCAAGGCAAGCACTCTGTGAACCGGGCTACACCCCATCCCCACACTGAACATCATGCATGCAAGACAAGCACTCTGTGAACCCGGCTACACCCCATCCCCACACTGAACATCATGCATGCAAGGCAAGACCCTGTGAACCGGGCTACACCCCCATCCCCACACTGAACATCATGCATGCAAGGCAAGCACCCTGTGAACAAGGCTACCCCCCATCATATATGCAAGGCAAGCACCCTGTGAACCGGGCTACCCCCATCCCCACACTGAGCACTTCTGCTGGAGCTCATATCGAAGGGCGCTGCCGGGAGAGGCTGCTGTGTTGATCTCTGGCACATGGGTCCAGACAAGGCAAGCCTGTTCCTGCCCTTGTCTCCCCACCTTCTAAAAATCCTCTCCTCATAACAAATGGTAAAGGACATAGCAACAATGGAACTCCATCTATCATTCTGCAATGGGACCAAAACCTTCCCCTTAAATAGTCTTTTAGGCAAAGAAAGAAATAAAAACATAAATTCTAGAAAGTTAGTAAGTAACTTGTGATTCTGTCCAGTATTTATTAACCAGCAGGCCATTTGAAGGCACATAGGGAGTCTGTGTTTAACACTGGACCCGTGTAAAGCAAAAGAAAGAATTCCCAAGCAGGAACCCAGTTCCCATTTATGGACCCCACTTTATAAGCTGAGGCCTCTCACTTGTGAATTATACTAGTATATTAGTGTCTGGAGAAGGCTCGTGGGTCTTGGAATCCACCCAACGATAATAGTACAGCAAACAAAGCAGTGCATTTGTAAACAGTGTTCATATATATGTTATCTGACTTGGGGTATGGGAAACCCCTTGACACAGGGCACATAGAATGAGTTCTCCCATATAGGGGCTGAAGTGAGAAAAGTTGAAGGGATTTATGAAAGATCATCCTACTAAGGAGGGTGGAACCAGGCCTGGAGAGATGGCTCAGTGGTTAAGAGTACTGGCTGCTCTTGCAGAGGACCTGCTGGCTAACACCCATCTTAACTCCAGTTCCAGGGAGTTTAATGTCTTCTTCTGGCTACCTTGGGTATTGCATGCACAGGTGTGCTTGCAAATACATGCAGGCAAAACACACATACACATAATATAAAAGTAAATAAATTAAAAAAAATTTTAAAGGAGGATGAAACCAGAAAACAAATCAATGCCTTTTTTACTTGTAGTTTTAACGTGTGTGATGTATCTGTGTATGTGTTCATGTGTGTGGATGCGGGGGTATACATGCACCCCATGCATATGGAAGTCAGAGGAGAGTCTCAGATGCTGGGCCCTAGGTACCTTCCACATTTTGTTTAAGGCAGGGTCTCTCATTGGCTTGGAGCTTTCTGGATAGGCCAGACTAGCTGACCAGTGAGCTCTAGAGATCCTCCTATGTCTGCCTCTTGTCTCACCAGCACCGGGAGTATAAGCACCTAGCTTGTCTCACCAGCACCGGGAGTATAAGCACCTAGCTTGTCTCACCAGCACTGGGAGTACAAGCACCCAGCTTGTCTCACCAGCACTGGGAGTATAAGCACCTAGCTTGACTCACAGCACCAGGAGTGTAAGCACCTAGCTTGTCTCACCAGCACCGGGAATATAAGCACCTAGCTTTTCCCACGGGCTCTGGAGACCCCAACTCGGGTCCTCATGCATTACTAACTGAGCTGTCTTTCCAGTCTTAACACTTTGGATTCCAAATTCTACATTCTTTGCATATACCCGATTAGTGTAGTGTTAGGATAGCCTAGTTTTAGAGAAGAATTGAGTAAAATAGTTGGTTGAATTTATAAAACTAATCATGTGCTTGGTTCCAATGAGGCAGAGAGCACAAAAAGAAATATCTTCCAGGCTTAAATCCTAGCTTAGTTGTCAACCAGTGTGGATCCAGACAAGTTACCTAACCTCTGTGAGCTGTCAGATCCCTCCCAGGCAGAGGTGCCGGTAAAGCCACCTTCAGAGCTGCTATGAATGCTGGTACTAACAGCCCATGAGAGCTTGCCACTCAGTAAGTGAACCATACCAGAAAGACACTATTGCTTATGGGACCTAGGATGCAGGGAACTTCTTTATGCCCCCAGCTGAAGCATTCTGATCTAGGGACACTTTTCCGCTCTCTGGAAGTAGGTGGCTGGCTCAGGTGCTCTTCGACCCTCTGTCATGCGGAACTCACCTTTCCCATTCAGATGAGAAAGAAAAGAGTGCTTGCAGAGCAGCTAGCTCATCTACAGTGCTGCTGGTGACCCCTTCCAACTGTGCCTGGGGCCAACCTACAGGTGATAATTAGCTCTCAGAAAATGGAAGGACATTAACTCCAGTATCTTGACTCCTTTCCAATTGAGATAATTAAATAAAGGGCCCACAGGTGGAGCCCATTAATAGGCATTGATTGGGCTGCTGCTGAGCTGGGCTAGCAGAGGCTCGGAGCAGGGAGTGATTGGAACACAGATGCCTACACTATGGGTGCAAGCTACCTGAAGCACTGACCATCCTACCTTCTCCCTTTCGAAGCCTCAGTTGTCCCTGCCCTTAACTCCCAGGCCTACAGGTATCATCAGGAGCACTGAGCTAGGAGCCAGGGACTTGTGCTGCAAGCCCAGCTTTGCCATTAAGTGGATAATTTGGGGCAAGCATCTTCGAGCTCCCTAAGTACGAAGAGAAGCTCAGGGCAGAGCTCACAAAGTGGAAGGAAGAGCTCGGAGACATGGATTCCGTCTTGCTCTCTAGTCCTCCCCTTTCTCTGTCGCTGCTAATTTCTGTTCTCTCCCCCTTGGCTCCATTCTCCCCTGCTATCAGCAGGCTGTTTCCTCCGCTTACACAGCCTAAAGGTATTCCCAGCTCACCGACTCTCCGGGATGAGATGGGAGGCAGAACAGGACTTCTGCCAAAAGGACTTCAACTGTTGCAATCTGTGGGAAGGAGACTGCCTGGCCCCACTTAGGTTACACATTCTCCTTGCATACCAATCATGGTGGCATGTGGAAAGAGACAGATCTATTGACCTATCAACAGAAGAGGGGGCTAAATCTGTCTTAAACAGCAAAGCCACTCTAACGCATTTCTGCAGTGCTGATGAGCATGACACCACACTGATTCTTTCTAAGGAGCTGCGGTCTGCATTCCTGATTGGGGTACGTGCATGTGTGTGTGTGTGTGTGTGTGTGTGTGTGTGTGTGTGTGTGTGTGTACCCACACAGTCATGCCTGTGATCATCATTGGGATAACACATCTCATAGACACAGTGATATAAATGGTGATTATCTTCTAGATTGAACTAAAAAGACATTAATTGGATGAGGACTGTAAGTTTCTTACACTCTACACCTGCTCCCATACTTAAAAATTATTACATTCACTCATTTTAAAATTATGGTTGTTGATTTACTTGTTTTTAATTTATGTGTAAGAGTGTTTTGCCCTAATGTAGGTAAGTGCATCACCTACGTACAAGGACCTTGGAAGCCAGAAAAGGGTGCCAGATCCCCTACAACTACAGTTATAGACACTTGTTAGATACATGTAGGTGCTGGAAACCAAACCTGAGTCATCTCCAAGAGCAGCCAGTGCTCTTAACAGCTGAGCCATTTCTCCAGCCTCTTTTAAATTATTTTTTTTAATTTATCTTTATGTGCATGTGCGAGTGCATATATGTATGTTCGCTACATGCTTGCCTGGTGCCAGAGGACGGAAGAGGGCCTCACAGCTCCTAAGTGGATTTACACATCTCCTCATAGTCACCTCATGGTGCTATAACGGGACATGAGGCACAGAGGAGTGCCACATGGTGGAATTAAGAGTTCATCGATTGAGCAAAAAAGTTAGCAGTGAAGAGTGGCTCACACCCAAAAGAACTCTCGATCCCAAGAAGCAGAGCAGGGTTCATAAAGCTTCAAACCACAACTGCATCATGGCAGGGGCAGACCAGCCACTATGCTTACACCATACCAGGGGCAGACCAGTTAACAAACGAGTTTTTAGTTAAGAAAAAGTTTCTAAGTTTCAGTTTAAAAAATCAATTTCCCAGTATTGTAGAAACAATGTACCCTCGGAACTGCAGGTGTCCCTGGGAGAGAACACCTGCCTGGCTAGTTGTAAGTTTCCCAGTATTGTGGAAACAACACCCTCCCTGAATACATAGTCTGCTGGTATGGCCTCCATGGGACCATTCTGCTTGGCTAGTGAGAAAGGACAGGGGGAGCTGCTGGACAGAAACACAAAAGTCCGCTAGAATAAAATGGAGTTGGTTTGGCCATTTCACATGTAGTGGTTGTTAGCTACCCATCATGGATTCTGGGAACTGAACTTGGGTCCTCTGGAAAGGCATCAAGTGCTCTTTAACACGAAGCCATCTCTCTAGCCCCTCAGTTTCCATATTTACAAAATGAGAGCAATAGCAGTGCTAGTCTATGGGTGGTTGAACTAACTAAATTCTAACAGATCTGGTCCTCAGGACACTGCCTATTGGAAGAACGCAAACAATAATCTGGGTAGCCTTTACTATTACAAAGCAGAATACTTTATGTATATGCTTTTTAAAAATGAGTAGAAAATTACCACTTAATAACAAATCAAAGAAACCCCACCAAACTCCTGAAGAAAATACTTATTTTTCTCAACACAGAAAAGCTCTTTAAAAACCGGAGAAAATATTCTGAAGAGAACTTTGGAGGACCTTAAACAGCAAGCGTGCTCCTCAGCTAACTCTAGCAGCCCCCTTTCCTATCACTACTTGACTTTTTTGCAGCATTTGATCATCTTTTAAATTATTTATTATTTATTTTTATTTGTTATGTGTCCAAGTATAGTCTACTGCCTCCATGTGTATGCGCACCCTATCATGCTATGCCCACGGAGGTCAGAAGGCCTCAGATCCCTTGGAACTGGAGTCACGGATGGTTGTTAGCTGCCATGTGGGTGCTGGGAATCAAACTCTGGTCCTCTGCTAGAGCAGCTGGTGCTCTTAACCACTGAGCCACCTCTCCAGCCCCAACATTTGATCATATTTAGAGGAAAAAGAGAGCCCGAAAATAGGAGAGAGAGAGAAACCAAGGTAGTTTTCATATTCCTGGGAAGTAGTGGGGGCAGGCTGAGGAAGTTAGTTCCTCCAAGCCCTAGGAAGAAAGATGTGGCTAAGATGCAGTAGTGAGTTCTAGGGATGGAAGACAGAGAGGAGCAACAGCTTGGAATGTGTCACCTGCCTGAAGAGGGTAGGAAAGATGGACATGTTTCCGTTGGTGACCTCTAGGAGATGAGGATACCAAGAACATTTATTGATTCTTGGAGATGTCAAGAACTGGGATCTCAAGGAGAAAGCGGTGGCTATTTTAATGGAGCCTTTCCTCACATTCTATACTGGACTGCCTTTTGATCTGATGAATGTCTTATTGAGCAGTTGCACCCTGTAAGAATTTTCTTTTTGTCTACCGTAGCACTTCTACACTGTGAATGCAACCATTAGAGTTTCTCTGCTCCCTAACCCTTCACTGTGGGGATTAATCAAGGTGTGCCTGATACTGATGTTCCCAGATATCCTAGTGGGTTTGATAGTAAGCAAAGGGCAACCTTTCCTTCCTCCCTCCCTCCCTCCCTCCCTCCCTTCCTTCCTTCCTTCCTTCCTTCTTTCTTTCCTTCCTTCCTTCTTTCCTTCCTTCCTCCCTTCCTTCCTTCCTTCCTTCCTTCCTTCCTCCCTTCCTTCCTATTTCCTGCATGCATGCATGCATTCAACAAATATTTCCTGAAATATTATAAGGCTGTGGTGAGTGCTGGGAATATATCAAAGAACAGACAGGCAAAGTCATTGTCCTCTTGGAATCCACATTCTATTGGGGGAGTCAGATGAGAGACCACCAACCACACATCCCATGTGAGATATACTACCAGTGAAAATCCAGAAGTGTTCACAGGGAGGGCCTGATGTAACTTAACCAGAAGTTAATAACTTGGTCCCCATTTCAAAATCAAGATCCATGTTCATTTTAGAACTTCGCTTATATTTATAGTCATAAAGGAAATATTCTCATTATGGGAAACCTGGAAAACATAGAAAGCGTAAAGATACAAAAATCTCCAATAAACCACTGTTACAACCGCACTATTTTATGCCTCCTTGCGATTGTGTTTCATAGTTTATAACCTGGTTTTTCACTTCAAATTACATGGTGAACCTCTCCTCCCGTCATAAAACTGTAATTTAAAACATCATGCTAAGGGACTGAATCACACGCCATTACATAAATGTGCTGTAAATCATTTGATCATTGTTGAATGTTTGGTTCATTTCTACTCTTAACAAATAAGGCTCCAATGCTTCAGCTCTTCTTGTTCCTAAATCTTGGTTTAGATTCTTGGTTGGAGTCTTAGGACAGCTTCCTAGTCAGTCCACAAATATTCATTAAGCAATTACGTGCCAGGCAGCTCACCTGGACTTTTCTAGTGGGTCATTTCTGTGCTGCTGGGAACACTTGATGATGCAATCCTGGACTTGGTTCCTCTCATCAGATGGGTCTGCTTACCTCATTTTGGCTTAGCCTCGGCTCTACATTGGGGCTCAGTGCGTGAGTCCTTTCCTTATCTGGCCTCCCTTTAGACTCTCATGTATTTGGCTACTTGAATCTATCTCTTACGAACCATTATCCCAGCAATTAGGCTCTGTGCTCACACTCCTAAACATTCTATGCCTTGCCCATTCTTCTGAGGAATGGGAGACTATGATAGGTTTGCTTCTGAATCTCCTGACTGCTAGTCCCTAGAACTAGAGTTGTCAACTCTCAGAGTACCAGAGAACTTTCTCCTTTTCATGGTAAGGAAGGTTCTAGAACTGCACACCCTTGGGCGTCAACATGGGGACCACCAGGAGGTCACCAGATGCTGCTTAGCATCTGCCCTTGTGCTGACCCCCTGATCTGGGGTTTCATTGGCCCCCTCTCCCATGGAGCAGCCTGTAAGAACTGACCCCACTCTGCACTCATTGCAGCCTTCCAGAGCTAGGCAGCACAGGCTGCGGGAGCAGGTGGTCAGTGAGCTAGTTCAGACCACCTGCAGCTCCAACCTGTCCTGTTTTCCACCTTGTTTGCCTCACATGGGTACATGTGGGGTTGGGCAAGGCTCCCCCAGGGAATCAGAAACATACAGCTCATACAGTGCAAGTCCATGGTTGTTCCTTCCAGTTTCTTTTTGCTCCAAGTCGATTCCAAACAAGAGAAACACAAGTCACCCTCTACTCTTCCCTCAATATTACATGGTGGTTTCAATCTTATTACTATTGCATTATACGTAGCACATCTGTTACTGGGCAGGAGCCAACTATTTAATTCTATTAGATACATCTATACAGCGAAGTGATAATCTACACCAGGTTTGTGGAACAAGCACTTAATACTTGGCAGCAAGCAGCCAAAGGCTTGATACACAAGCAAGAGAACATAGGAGGCTATAGCTGAGGGTCGGAGGCGTCCAGGACACTGCTTGAAACTTCCCCAGGCCAGCATTCCTGTGTGGGAAAGAAGTCAGTCAATGCATTGTCCCAACATCTGTAAGATATTGCTGGAGGAGGTGGGAGGTGAGGAGGGGCAGGAGAGGGGTAACGTTTACCTAACCAAATGCTAACTCTTCCAAGGGGACTCATGTCAGCACAGACTAAATGATGTGAGAGCCTCAGGCACATGTGGTAGTATTTACCCCCCAAGAAATGGACACAGATTCATGTCTTGTTCAGTAACTCCAGCTCCATCGACGTGCCTTCTGCATTTTCTCTGAGTTCCTATTTGTGCTTCCCAGCTGGCTTCATCTCTGTACAGCAGAGAACAGGCAGCCCTGGGCCCTGGATTGCACAGGCCCTGTCTCCAGAGACATGCAAGCAGGATCAGCTCTACTCCCTCGCCAGGACCCATCCCACCTGCAGCCAGAGAACAGCTACTCTGCCTACTTTGCCCCATAACTGTTGGCCGGTTTTGTCAACTTCCCATGCTGCAATTTCATACTGAAGGCTGGAGGGATGAGGACAGAATGATGACAGGGTCATGGCTATGTCTAGCTTCCCCTCCAGCCCAGAGGAAGGACCTCAAATTGATGAGGGGAGGTGAGGAGCTGCAGTGGAGAAAAACAGGTATCATATTTCATGGATTCTAAGTAAGATGTCATCAATCTTAAGAGGCACCTTTACTTTATGTCACTAAGAAAGTTATGAAATTATTAGGATCTTTAACTATGATATACCATTAATTCAAAAATCATCCAAATTTCAGATGTGTTAAAATGTGTGCATGTGTGTGTGTCTGTGTGTGTGTGTCTCTGTGTGTGTGTGGTGTGTGTGTGTGTGTGTGTGTGTGCGTGTGTGTTGCATCTTAGGATGCCAAACCATAGGGCTCTCTGAATTGTTGATGATGAACAAATTATTTAACCTTTCTGTGCTTCAGTTTCTTCATCTGCAAATGAGCACAATGAAAGCAGCCACTTCTTGAAGAATTAGAGGTGGCTGAGAAACACCTCAAGAAGTGTTCACCATCGCTAATCATTAAGGAAATGCAAATCAAAACCACTTTAAGATATCATCTTACTCCAATAAGACTGGTTAGGACCAAGAAAACAAATGATACCAAGTACTGGAGAGGTCGTGGGGAAAGGGGAACACTCATCCACTGCTGGTGGGAGTGTAAACTCATACATCCAGCTATGGAAAGCAGTGTGGAGAACCCTTGGAAGACTTGGAATGAACTTGCCACCCGACCCAGCCATACCACTCCTGGGCATGTACCCTCAAGACTCACCCCACCGCAGAGATACATGCACGGCCATGTTTATTTCAGCTCTCTTCACAATAACAAGGAGCTGGAGCCAATCCAAATGCCCCTCAACTGATGAGTGGATAGAGAAAATGTGTTATATCTACACAATGGAGTTCTATGCAGCAGTAAAGAAAGACAACATCATGAGCTTAGCAGGAAAAGGGCTGGAGCTAGAGGACATCATGCTGAGTGAAGTAACACAGTCCCAGAAAAACAAACGACGAATGGTATCCCTCATCTGTGGATGCCAGTGCCAATTACCTAGTTGTAAGTATTTCTTGTGCATGGCCCCTTGAGCTTTTGTCCAAAGCAGTTGGGAGTGATGCATATTGGAAACAACAACAACAGCAACAGAAAGGACTGCATTGAAGAACTGACTGAAACAGTGAACTTCTGCTCAAAACAGTCAACTTCCACATGGAGAATATTAAGACTGAGAAAGACATGAAAAGCATGTTTGGCAGAATGCATGAGCTCTGGTGGGGTGGGAGGATGGGGGGGACACGGGTCTAGATTTGATAAAATATATATATATATTTTATCAAATATATCAAATATATATATATTTGTATTTGATATATATATATCAAAAATATATATGTATTTTATCAAATATATATATATATCTGATATATTTGATAAAATATATATGTATATTTTATATATATTTGATAAAATATATATATATAAATAAATTTTAAAAAAAGAAAGCAGCCACTTCAAACAGTAGTTGCAAGGACTAAAGAGTAATGAATATAAACTTCTTCTTTTGGGGGGATTTTTTTTGAGACAGGGTCTCCCTTTTAGTCCCAGCTATTCTGGAGCTCGCTCTGTAGACCAGGCTGGCCTTGAACTCACAGAGAACCACCTGCCTCTGCCTCTCGAGTCCTGGGATTAAAGGCATGCACCACCACGCCTGGCTGAATATAAACTTCTTAAAAGAGAACCTATGTTAGTGTTTAGTGTTGCTGTGTGACCTTAAACACACTGCTTACAGGTGCTAATATTATTTATTATTTTCTTTTAATACAGACTAATTTTTGTCATTGCACACTGGCCAAGAGATGTGTAGACAAGGGAGACAGTTAAAGGAAAGAATCCATTGTGGTTGGTGTCATAAGCTGGCCTGTCCCTTGTTCTCCCAACAATCCAGGCTATATCTAAGAGCACTTGCAAACTCTTTGACCATACCAGGCTGCCCCCCCTTCCCAGAAGCTTAGGAGAAATCTAGGCTCTGCACTTAAGAAGACACTTATATGACACCCTATAGAAGTTGGGGTGATTTTTTGATATATGTACATCCATATGTGTGCGTGTGTATGCTGAGGCCCAAGGACGACCTGGGTGTTGTACCTTAATCATCGTCCACTATTTATTTATTTGCTTGGTTATTTAGAGGTGAGGTCTCTCGCTTGGCTGCAACTCACCAAGCAAGCAAGGTCGCTGACCAGCAGGCCCCAGGGATCACCCTTTCTCTGTTTCTCCAAAGCTGAGCTGCCAAGCCCTTCCCACCAGGTCCAGCTTTTGTTACATGAGTTCCAGGAATGGAACTCGGCTCCTGTTACTTACGTGGCAAGTCCTTTATCAGCTGTGCCGCCCTCTCAGCCCCAAGACCCGTTTTGTCACTTGCTTCCTGTCTTTGTAGCTGACATGCACTGACTTTATGGTAAAATTTGTGCCTTTTGTTCCTAGGTGCTTCAAGACTCACTCTCTAGGAACTCCGTAGCACGTTTCCTGATTGCTATTCACAATGGCCCTGTCTGTCTGTCTGTCTGGATTATGATTTCCACTACCTGAACAGGAAGGTATCTAGGGATCTAGGGAAGCAAAATGGCAGTCCCAAGTTACTCTGAGCGCTAAATCATGGTTACATATATTGAAGTAGTATTTTGGATTTCTGTCATTCACATTGGATAAGTCCCCCTGGGATGGTCCCCTCTGCAGAAGAATCATACATTCCTGCCTGATGACATAACACTTGGCCATGTGACTTCATTTGGCCAGTGAGATGTGAATTTTATCCCAGAAGAAGCCCTCAGAAACTATGCATATTTGCCAAATATCTTTTCCTTCTTTCAGAAAGTCAGTGTAGTTCCACCCTTGATCTTAGCTAAAAGGCCGAGAAGCTATTCAGCAAAGGTTCCAAATAGAGCCTGCTTATTAGCCTGAGTACCAGAGGGACATTGTGGAGCAGGGTCATGACTGGTCCCAGTGGACAGTAGCATGAGGAAGAAGCAGATCTTTGTCATCGTAAGCCACTGAGACTGTGGAGTTTTGTGTAACCAGAGCAAACCTACCTCATCCTAACAGATGCAGTAAATTGGCTAAACCTGCTTTCCATGCAAGACCTCTGTCCTGCACTTTTTTTCCATGAAGCATTGGTTCTCTTAAAAGGAGGTCGTTCAAGTAGCCAGATAATGCCGGCCTCTGCCCCACACTCCAGCCGTATCACACACTGTGCTGGATAGTTTCAGTTGTCAACTTGGTGCTCTTGGAAAGAGGGAGCCCCAACGGGGGAATCTTGGCATGTCTGTGAGGCATTTTCTTGATTGTTAAGTAATAAGTTAGGGCCCAGCCCACTGTGAGTGGTGCCACCTTTGAGCAGGCGGTCATGAGTTGTATAAGAAAGCAGGCTGGGCACAGGCCAGAGGAGACCAGTCAGCAGCATCCCTCCATGTTCTGTGCTCCAGCTACTGCCTCCAGGGTCCTGCCTTGACTTCTTGCCTTGATTTCTCTCAAAGATGGATTGTGATGGGGAAGTGTAAGCTAAATAAACCCTTTCTCCCCAAATTTGTTTTAGAGGGTTTCAGCACAGCAACAGAAAACTAGAGAGAGCTATCCGAGCACAAATCTAATCATTGTGATCGTGCACCAAGGTAGTGCCCCAGTGAGTAATATTAGGACCTTAATGTGAAAATGCATTCAGTCATCCCATCCACACAGCTCCTCTGAGTTCCAATGGTTCTGTTGCTGCCTTTCCTTTGTACAAAGTGCTGTTCTCTTTCAGACAGAGCCCCTGGGCAGGAGTCCATCCTATTTATCTTGTCTCTGTCTCTTTCCTGATTCCATATGGACTGATGATACAAGATGGAAGAAAATGTTCTTGGCCAACCAAGGCCATTGACCTTTGATGTCCTCACCTCACGTGTAGCTGCAGTGGTTTGATATGTATGTGTGTCAAAAGAACAGCTAATATAGAACGTCATGCCAGCTTGGGAGGCCATTGCAGAGGGTTGCTGACATTGGAGAATTGCTGTACATTGGAGTCAGATGGTTTCAATTCTCTGCTGCGTTTCTATGATTGCTATGAAGGCTAGTTATTCTTCCCTGCCTCAATTTATCTACAGAGAAAATAATAAAAATGAAGTAAATCATCAGTACGAGGGACATAGGATGATGTAATGCAAAGAACCGGACTCCAGAACCAACAGACCCAAGTTTGAGTTTTGGTTCTGTGTGGACTTGGACTTAACATCTCGCCCCTCCAGTTTCCCTACATTATAATAAGGGGATGATTGTAATTAGCTAGATGACTGTTTTCACCACTCATGTCTCTTGTTATAAACTGAATTATGTCCATCTCAGTTCATACCCCTAAGTCCTCTTCATTCTCAGTATTTCAAGTATGACCTTATTGGACACAGAGCCTTTATGGAGGTTGAAAAGAGATGGTTAGTATGGACTGGTGTGCTAATAAAAACCACACTCAATGGTTGAGTGTGCACAGCTCTTCCAGAACATTTGCATTTAGTTCCTAGCACCCACTTTGGGCAGCTCAGAACCATCTGTAACTCCAGATCTATGGGATGCAATACTCTCTTCTGGCCTCCACAGTATTCACATGTGGCATATATATACATAAAAATCTACATAAATAAAAAATGAATCTTTAAAAAAATCTGGAGTGGAGGAGTTGGACTCAGAGGTAGGTTCACAGAACGCATACCATATAAACATGAAGACAGCCACCTATTAGGTCTCAGAGGCAGGTTCATAGAACATATACCATACAAACACAAAGACAGCCACCTACTAGGTCTCAGAGGCTGGTTCACAGAACACATACCATACAAACATGAAGACAGCCACCTACTAGGTCTCAGAGGCAGGTTCACAGAACGCATACCATGTAAACATGAAGACAGCCACCTACTAGGTCTCAGAGACAGGTTCACAGAACACATACCATACAAACACAAAGACAGCCACCTACTAGGTCTCAGAGGCTGGTTCACAGAACGCATACCATATAAACATGAAGACAGCCACCTACTAGGTCTTAGAGGCTGGTTCACAGAATGCATACCATACAAACAAGAAGACAGCCACCTACTAGGTCTGGACCAGACCTTTTTCTCATAGTCCTCAGAAGGACTGGTCCATTTACACCTTGATTTCAGATTCCTGGCTTCCAAGAGTGTGTAGCAACATTCCTCCATTTAGGCCCCTGCTTTGGGATTGGGAGCCAGGTATGATGAGACACATCTATAATCTTAGCACTCAAAGATGGAAGGATTGCCATGAGTTTCAGGCCAACCTGAACTACATAGTGGAAACCTTTCTAAAACAAACAAACAAACAAACAAACAAAAACCCCACACAAACACACACAAAAAATAGAGCTGGGAAGGAAGAGGTATTTCAGGCCAGGGAGAAGCATCTGTGAGAGCCCAATGTGGGCTCCCACCTTATCTATTTGAGAACTGGCAGATACCCTGACGCAGCACCAGTGCAGCTGCAGATGCTGCTAAGAGGGACGTGAGGTGTGTTCTTGATGGATGACTGAGAGGAAGGGCTTTTTTTCATTTTGGCACTCAGTAACCTTTCCAGTTTCCTGAGGAAGGATTCTCTGGTGGAGTTGTAAATGGTCAAATGTAATCTTAATCAAAGTACTTGAGGAAGGGGAATTACTAAACTGAGCCAATAAGTCATGAAATAATAAGCTTCTTGAGTGCTTGGCTGTCTTGAAGAGGGTAGACATCCTGACGGCCATCTGGCTGAACTTCACGCTTCCTGAAGAAGAGCCTTCTTTATATTTCTAATCCTCTAGCAGTGACACTTTAATCAGCACCCAAGAAGCGGCTCACTCAACTGTGGCTAGATCGAGGTAGCCCAGAGGATTTGCTCCTCTGAGCACAGCTCTATTCTGGAGTCAGGAAGCTTAAGTCAGACAAAATTCCACAGCAGAAAGGCCCAGCATGGTGGTTCACACTCTTAGTCCCAGCACTTGGCAGATGGAGGCAGGAAGATCAGGGATTCAAGGCCAGCCTTAGCTACATAGCAGCTTCAATGCCAGTATGAGCTGTAAGAGATCCCGCCTCCAAAATAGACTATTGCAATATCTGACTGGGAGAAAAACTGATCTGCCATCGATTGGGCTGCCCTCGATGGACCTCAGATTGGATCTGACTTCGCCATGCGAGGCCTGCCCATGTGACACAGCTTCTGCCCCACCTCCTGGCTTTCCGTCTCAGTTTTCCCACTGTTATAGATGCAGAGCACTGAACATCAGCCTGGTGTTTGGGTCATTGATGACACACTCACCTTCCTTTAGATGTATGAGCCTCATATCTGGAGAACAGGGTCGGTGTGTCTCACTCCACAGACCCAACTCCTGTGGACTCTATATACACTCTATAATATAAAGTTGGGCAACGGGTTATTCCGAAAGGTGGTCAACAGCCTTACAGCCAGACCAATGTTTAGTTAGCTGTCCCATTTAGCCAGCCAAAGAGCTCCCCTTCCAATGCATCTCGCAAAGCTCCTGTCTCTGAGATAGAACCATTGTGTTCTTTTCCACAGAGAGCAGAGCATGCCAGCCCATTCCTGACCCTCTAGTGCATACAGAGCCCCAATTGCCTGGTTTTGAAGGTGCCCAGGGGCCTGCAGATAAATGATGGTGCTCAGAAGGCAGAGGTTCAAGTTACCCTAGAACTGCCCACACTGGCTTTCCTCACTCAAGCATCTTGGAACTGAGTCTATTCCAGCTGTCTGTCTTCTGCTTGCTAGGGAGCTGGACTAGGGCTGTGCATCTGGGGACATGAGCTCAGAATCCCTTTCCAAGTGTGTGAGTGACAAGCAGCTAATTTCCAAAGCTGTGGAGCGGATATTTTTTCTTCCTTCAACCCTCTGGGAGAGAAAATGATGCAAACGAAATACCCCAAGGGAGAGCAGAGTGTTGTAACTTATGATTAATCTTGAAGAAACCACATGAGTTAAGCATTCCAGTCCTGCAGCTAACCTAAAACCAGGAACATGATACTGCTGCTCGTGCACTCCCTGGCTCCCTCCTTCCAGAACCTTGGGTCGTTCACCAAATGCACCTCTCCTGCTCTCTAGCCCAGCCTGGGCACCTTAGCTGGGACTAACCAAGAAAAGAGCAGTCTTAGGGTCATTTGGGGCGGGAGAGCCGCACTAATCTGAATAATGGACAAATGCATCTTTATAGAGTTTGCCTTCCCAAGTACCTGATCATGCTGTCTTCAAGATTAGCATAATGTTGTGGGGCCTTCTCATCCTTTCCTAAGGCCAATAGAAATATTCCTAGAAGATGGGTCATGGTTGACTGTGGTAAACAGCTTCGGTGGCCATGCCACCTCCTCAAAAGCAAGAAGCTGCGGCTGGAGAAATGGCTCAGTGGTTAAGAGCACCAACTGCTCTACCAGAGGACCCAGGTTCAATTCCCAGCACCCATGTAGCAGTTAAGAACCATCTTTAAGCCGGGCGGTGGTGGCACATGCCTTTAATCCTAGTACTAGGGAGGCAGAGGCAGGCAGATCTCTGTGAGTTCAAGCCAACCTGGTCTACAGAGTGAGTTCCAGGACAGCTGGGGCTATAGGGAGACCCTGACTCAAACAAACAAAAAAAAAAAAAAAAAAAAAAAAAAGCAAGATGCTCCATGAAGAAGCATGAAATTATGCCATTTGCAAGGAAATGGATGTATCAAAGAGCATCATTAGTACAAATGTGAAGAGACTCAGAAAGAACAAATAAAATGAAAAAAAATTCATTCTCTTTTGTATTATTTATTGATTTTTTTTTCATTTTTTTACAATAAGAATAATTTGATGCGTATAAGCAATGCTGTTCATGTAAAACCAATTTGCAGCATTGTGCCCAACCCACACAGCCCCAAGGGGTCCCACATCCAGCTGGGCTGTGGAGTCTTGTTATGTTCAATCAAGTTAATCAGTGAGTGTCCAGGTACTATATTGCTGTAGGTTATCACCATTCACCCCAATCCAGCCCTTACATTCTATCAGGCCCCTCTCTGCAGGATGTTTCCCTAGCCTATAGAAAAGGGGAACAGGTGGCCAAGAAGCCAACAGTCTACTTTCTCTGAGCTGTTGTTTTGGTGACTTGGTCAATTTCTGGCTGTTTTTCCTTTCAGGGCTGACAGTTCGTCCAGGAAAATAACCTTTCTTTTTTTTTTTTTTTTTTTTGGTCTTTTTGAGACATGGGTCTCCCTGTAGTCCCAGCTGGCCTGGAACTCATCTGTAGACCAGGCTGGCCTTGAACTCACAAAAGCCGCCTGCCTCTGGCCCCAAAGTTGCTAGGATTTAAAGGCGTGCACCACCACGCCAGCTAGGAAAAAAAAAAAAAAAAAAAAAAGGAATACACCTTCTCAAAAAAAAATAATGAAACAACATAGATATATAGTATTTAAACAGTACTAATTGTTATGGTAGGGTTACTTTTGGTAAGACACAGATGTATGGACGGTATGTTAATCCTATGAATTACAATTTTTTTTTTCTGTTAAAAT
Source organism: Rhizomys pruinosus (assembly GCA_009823505.1). Taxonomy (NCBI): domain Eukaryota; kingdom Metazoa; phylum Chordata; class Mammalia; order Rodentia; family Spalacidae; genus Rhizomys; species Rhizomys pruinosus. The sequence continues at coordinate 1,630,140 of VZQC01000410.1, forward strand.
ATGACAGGGTTCTGACTGTGGCTTACAACATCTCCTAAGCACTAGAGGATGTAAGCTTGTGGATCAGAATGGACCTCATTAACTGTTCATAAAGCTTCTGTACATAATCAAAAACAATTACCGAAGTGAAGAGAGAAACCAACAGAGTGGCGGAAGGAAACCTTCACTGCAGATACATCTGACAGCACTAATTCCAGGTATACAAGCTACTCGAAAAAACAAAGAAGAAAGAAAACACATGACATCACTCAAAAGATGGAGCAAAGAACTTGAATAGAGACTTCACAGAGGTGAACTAGAGCGGCTGAGAAAACATCTTAAAAACTGTTCAACGTCATTAATAATTAGGGAAATGCAAATCAAGACCACTCTAAGATATCATCTCACTCCGATAAGACTGGCCAGGATCAAGAAAACAAATGATATCAAGTGCTGGAGAGGTTGTGGGGAAAGGGGAACACTCATCCATTGCTGGTGGGAATGTAAACTTGTATAGCCACTATGGAAAGCAGTGTGGAGAACCCTTGGAAGACTCAAAATGAGCTTGCCATTTGACCCAGTCATACCACTCCTGGGTATATAGCCACAAGACTCATCTTACTGCAGAAATATATGCACAGCTATATTTTATTGCAGCTCTGTTCACAATAGCAAAAAGCTGGAACCAACCCAAATGCCCCTCAACTGACGAGTTGATAGAGAAAATGTGGTACATGTACACAATGGAGTTCTATGCAGCAGTAAAGAAAGACAACATCATGAACTTTGCAGGTAAATGGATGGAGCTAGAAGATATTATATTAAGTGAAGTAACGCAGTCCCAGAAAAACAAACGACGAGTGGTATCCCTCATATGTGGATGCTAGCGCCAAAAACCCAGTTATAAATATTTCTTGTGGAGAGGGATGCATATTAAAAGAACAACAACAGAAAGACTGCATCAGAAAACTGACTGAAATGGTGAATCGGGAGGGGTGGGAGGGGTGGGAGAGGGACATGGGTGTATATTCAATTAATGTATATTTAATTGACATGAGTTCAACAGCTATCCAATTTTGCCCAGACTCTGTCTACAGGTTACATGGTGTTTTAGGACTTAGTAAAAGTAAATATGTGTATATTAAATAACATTGGTTTAAAGGTTCTGATAAAAACGGTAATGCACCTGAGTCAATTGGAAATATAAATTGTTGTTGTCCACATTTGTTTTACTTAAAATCTGTATAACAGCAACTTTGGGATTGACACATACGAATGTTCTCTATAATTTTTCTGCTGTACAGTATCATCTTGTAGCATTCTCTTTTACCTGTAGGATGATTTAACTTAAAAAATTAAGTATTTCATTCTTTCATTAGTGGAGAATGGAATACAGGTTTGTGTGTGTGTGTGTGTGTGTGTGTGTGTCATGAAAGTAGAGGGGAGGGCTGTGTGAGAGGAGAGGTTACTGAAGGGAGGGGGAAGAGGGAACAAAATGGGTCATTGAAGGAAGGAAGAAAGGAAAAACCATTTCTCTCATGTGGACTCTATGATGAAAGCAGAGGGGGGACCATTTGGGGAAAGAAGGGGAGCAGCCGGAGGGGGGGTGAGGGAGGTCAATGGGAAGTGAAAGTGAGCAAACTACGACATACATATGTCTGAACATATCACAACAAAACACATTCGTGTGTATGCTAACTAAAAAATTAAGAAAAATAAAAGAGAATAATGTATCCATGTGTCTTCTTCCAAGACGGGGACCCCAACTAACTGACCCCCTCTGTCTGTGAATAAGTCATCCTCGGTCACCCCAACCTAGGCTTCTGTTCTTCATGTCAAAGATGATGTTAACGTTGTTTGCCTTCCCCCCAAGATGTCTTGGTGAAGCAAATTCATTGAGGCAGGAATGTAGTCTATCTGTCTCCACTCTTTTCAGGGTTGTTATTGTCATTGATGAATATTAAATGAACTAATGTATGTGAAATGCCTGGCATACAGTAAGTGCTAGATAAATGCTGGCCATCACTTTCATTGGCTTTTAACAAAGTGAAAAGTAGAAACTATGGCAATGATAAGCCTGGATTTCCTCCCTGATCAGTGTTCAGTGCTTGAGGAGTCACTTGGGGAACAAGAGTTTTTCATCCTAACTGGGACTAGCTGTCCCCCTCTTGCACCAAGCCACCCCAGGAGTGAGGTGGAACCTTTGCACAGGGCTATTTTAAGTCAAATAAACTTTTGACATGGTGCTTTGGAGGAGTTTGAGACATCATAATGGGAAAAAAAGAGTATTTTTTTGTGACGAGGTGTCATACCACAGTCCAGGCTAACCTAGAATTTACTATAATCCAGGCTAGACTTGAACATGCAGCAATGCTCCTGCCTCAGCCTCCTCAGCCTCTGTCTTAGTTAGTTTTCTATTGCTGTGATAAAACACTGACCAAAACCAATGCCAGGAAAGGGTTTTTTTCACCTTCGGCTTACAGTCCATCACCGAGGGGGGAGAGCACAGGAGCTCACTGCAAACCGAAGTCCAGATTTGCAGCTGTGCTGCTCACTGGCTTGCTCCTCTGTCCCTGCTCAGCCTGCTTTCTTTTTCTTTCTTTTTTCTTTTCTTTTCTTTTCTTTTCTTTTCTTTTCTTTTCTTTTCTTTTCTTTCTTTTCTTTCTTTCTTTCTTTCTTTTTTTCTTTTTGAGACAGGGTCTCCATGTAGCCCCAGCTAACCTGGAACTCACTCTATAGACCAGGCTGGCCTTGAACTCACAAAGATCCACCTGCCTCTGCCTCCCAAGTGCTAGGATTAAAGGCATGTGCCACCACGCCCGGCTCAGCCTGCTTTCTTATACAACACAGGACTAGCTGCCCAAGGGTGAAACCACCCCACATCACTCAAGAAAGTGCCTGCATACACGGCCACAGGCCAGTTCAATGGAGACAGTTCCTTACCTGAGATATGTCAAGTTGTCAACACGACAGAAGCCTCCTTAATGCTAGGATAACAAGTGTAAGCCACCATGCGCAGTCTTTAAAAAACATTAGAGGGAGCTGGAGAGATGGCCTAGCGGTTAAGAGCGCCGACCGCTCTTACAGAGGACCTGGGTTCGATCCCCATCACCCACATGGTGGCCGAGAACCGTCTGAAACTCCAATTCTAGGAGAACTCCAGTTCCAGGGGAATCCGATGCCCTCTTCTGACCTCCGGGGCATTGCATGACACGGGTGCACAAACCTGCATGCAGTTCTGACCTCCGCAGCATTGCATGACACGGGTGCACAGACCTGCATGCAGACAGTACATTCATACACATACCGAAATAAAAAAAAAAAAAAAAAAAAAACACATAGAGCCAGGGATGATGGCACACATGTGCAACCCCAGCATTTGTGAAGCAGAGGCAGAAAGACCAAAAGTTCAAAGCCAGCCTGGACAATGCAGGGATCGAGGCTAGCTGAGGCTTCATGAGACCTTGTCTCAACAAACAAACAAAACCCCTAGAGTAACAGGTACCGAGCACAAGAGACAGCCCAAAGCAGAATCACGCCCTTGAATTAGACCCTTCTTAGTATTTTGTAGAAAGTATTGCTATTTCCCAGATTTCTTATCGATATAGTTAGGTTTTTGTCGATGTTCCATTAAAGCTCTAAGCATCTACTTTCTAGGCTGCATCCCAGTACTGTGGGTCGAGCTGATTTCAGATCTGTCTTCTCCCATGGCAGGGACTGACTTTAGGGTCACTGACCTAAGAGGCTGTCGTGGGGAAAACCAGACTGTCTCATCCTAAGGTGAGGAAGGCAACGTCGTGGGTTACAAGCCTGGGAAAGCCTGGGTTGAGGTACTGGGATGTCCAGGGTTGAAGGCTTTTATATTAATGGGCCAGAATTTACAGCTTCGTTCCCAGCTCTGATTTTAATTAGCTGCTTCCGCATGGACTCTCCTGAACATTCTGCTTCTATCCTTGTTTAATCATGTGGTCTGGTGGGCCCTGATTTATGCACATCAATACTGTTTACAAACATGAAAGCCACCCAGCAGTGTTTGAACTTTAGGTACCGCCATTGGTTATCGATAAGGAAAGGCGGCTCGGCAGGTGGCATGTCGATACCACCAAGTCAATATTCCACACAAGAAGATCCAGGCCTTGCTGTATGGCTGGGGGAGGAGGACACTGGGGGCCAAGTCCCTGGCTTGCTTGACTGGGGGCCAAATCCCTGGCTTGCTCGTCTTCCCTTCTCAGTGGCCATTTTCTTTCCCATTTCAACTGACACGGTGATGGCTTGTGGGGCCCATCTCTGGATTTTTAAGGACCATGCTGTTGGGCAGTAGGGGAAGTCACCATTTTGGACTAGTGTCTTTTTTTCCAGTGGACACATAAGACCAGGGTGCTGGAGACAGAAAGCTCAGCGTGAGCTGTGGCCCTTGCCCCCAACTCCTTGAAGGGCAGAGCTGTTATGATCAGAGACCTTAGAACAGCTTGCAGCTGACCTGAGGATCAAAGGATGACACGTGGAGAGGCCGAGGCTGGGAATCAGGAGAAACAAGGAGAAGGGGCTCTGAGCTCTGGGGCTGGCAGGGAGAGGCAGCCTGTAATACCGAGTGTATGACTCAAAGTTCAATCTCAATCCACCAGGGGAAAGAGCCCCACTTGGGTCACATAGCACACACATTCTTGAAGTCCTGAGCTTCTAGCCACAGATTTCCAAATTCTAAGACCTTTCTAGCCCACTCTCAGGGTGGTCACCATAGACCTGGGCAGCTGAAACCTGAAGCGTCTAACTATGGCTGCCAGGCCTTCAGGAAGCAAGAGCCTGACTGTGCCCCAAGGGTCCTTTGGGTATCCTGCTTTCCCCCTCTGCTTCCGCCCCACCCATTCCTTTTCTCATACCGACCTAAGAATGTTGACTAGTTTTTCTGATATTTAGTTTGGCTGGCTGCCAGCTTAGTGAGCTGGAGCTATGAAACTGGAAGATACCCTCCACCTTCTCGTGGAAGCAGGGTCTGAAATGAGACAGTGAGGCCACATGTGACTGAGTGTTGAAAGGTGTGTGTGTGTGTGTGTGTGTGTGTGTGTGTAGGTGCATTTGCATGTGTGTGGCACTCACATGGAGGCCAGAAATCAACATCAGATGTCTTCCTCCATTTTTCACTTTCTTTTAAAAAATTTTAAAAACAAGGGCTAGAGAGACGGCTCATCCATCAGTTAAGAGCACTGACTGCGCTTGCAGAGGACCCAGGTTCAGTTCCCAAGTGGGGGCTAACAACCATCCATAGGATCCAGTGCCCTCTTCTGACATCCTCAGCATTGCCTGACATAGGTGCACTTACACACATGCAGGCAATACACTTATACACATAAAATAAAGAGAAGAAAAATATTTCTTAAGCATTTGAAAACAAAGTTTAAATGTATGACTGTTTTGTATGTATGCATGTAAATGCAATATTGTATGCAATGCAAGAAGACAATGTCAGATCCCCTGAAGCTAAAGTTACAGGTGGTTGTTAGCTGCCATGTGGGTGCTGGGAATTGAACCCGGGTCCTCTGTAAGAACAGCCAGTGCTCTTAGCCTCTTAGCCCTCTCTACAGCCCTGTTCCACTTTAATTCTTGATTCAGGGTCTCTCACTAAATCTTGAGTTCACGGATTCATCTAGATGTCTGGCCAGTGAGCTCCAGGAAGCTGCCTGCCTCTGTTGTCCACCACACCTTCAGCACCGGGGTTGCAGATGCACCCGCAGTGCCTGGCTTTCGCATGGCTGCCAGTGATCTGAACTTAGGTTCTCCTGCTTTCTCAGCAACCACTCTACTGACTGAGTGAGTAAACCAGCTCCCAGCCCACAAGAGACAGTTCTTGGAGGTAACTCTAGCTCTAAATTTCTGGAATCCTTCTTAATCTTCCAGGTACTATTTTCACCAGGAAGTTTCTCCTAGGATGGCAGGGACTTCTGGGACCTCATTCCTGTGTGTAGAGTCTTTGCTAAGAAGTTCTGGAAAAGTTTTCATAAACACCAACCTTCTGGGCCTGGTAGATGGCACCACGATTGCATCTGAGTGCACCATCTTTATAGGATAACACATTGCATTGCAAAACTGGACTTTTTCTACCTCCATCTTCTTTTTTTCCCCTTGCTAATTGGCAGAAAACTAATGAATAAGAGGCACTGCCTGAACAGATGCTCCTGGTAGAAAAAGGCAGAATTGGAGTTTTTCCTGCCTTTAAAATATTTTTTGAACACATCAAGAAGATAGTAACATGTGGAGGGTCAGAGTGAAGAGACGGTAGCGGTACAGTTCGTAAAGCACACAGGAGTTGGGGATGAGTGTATGTTTGCATGAGTGTATGTGTGTTTCTCTTTTGTCTTAACTTCCTTGCATTCTCTCTCTCTCTCTCTCTCTCTCTCTCTCTCTCTCTCTCTCTCTCCCTTTCTCCCTTTCTCTCTCTCTTTTAAGCTTATATTCGGCTGTAGCTCGTAATTAGCAGCTAGGCCTCTGGGACCTAATTAACCAATTCAATTAACAAGAAAAGCACACAAGTCACCCTGACATTTGTCAGCTATTACAAAGGATGTCAGACTGGCACTTCCAGCCACCACATTAATGGTGATTAGCTCATTTGTGATTCACTCTTACTCTGAAATCCTCTTCCAGAAAAGCCTGTAAGCCACACTGCCCAGAGCTGAGGGGTCAGCACATTGACCTTCCGAGATCACTAGGAAGCTCCAGCCCAGCTCTCCCACTGGGTCACCGGCCCCATTCTAGCCTAAGCCAAGACATGCCCTTGCCTCTCCTAAGTTCCTATGAGAAGTCGCTTTGGGTATCTGGATAAGCTTTTCTACTTCGCCAGGGGTGAGAATTCGGCAAAGCTTTCTTTATTAGGCAAGAAGCTTCTTAAATTTTATTACAATTATGATTTGGGGTCTGTTGGTTCCCACATTTACTTCCCTCACAGGGTTGCCCCAGTCAGTCTGCCTGGTAGGGTCTTCATTTAGGGACAGCCTTAGTTCTTGTTGCTGATTAACTCCAGCACCTTCAGAGATGCAGACAGGTATTTATACAGCACTTCAGCTCTGGTTGCGTCTGATCTGCCTTAATTTAGCTCTGCTTCTCCAGAACGCTTGATGTACTAATAAGCAAGAAAGCCTAGGTAAATAATAATAACAATGAAGTTTGGGTGCATAGGCTAAAAGATGAAGGAAAGAGTGGCTATGTCTGGAAACTCCAGTGTCCTGGTGACATGTGTCCCAGTGCAGTGCTGTCCCCTTCCTTGAGTCAGTCTCTAAGGAAGTTTCCAAAGGCTTGTATATTAGTCACTTTTCTATTGCTGTGATAGAAACACCAAGGGAACTTATAAAGGAAGAGTTTATTTGTGCTTACACTTGACAGTTCCAGGGGAATTACAGACCATCCTGGCCGGGAAGCATGCTGACAGGAAGTGCTGGCAAGGAGCAGAAAGCAGAGCTTCACATGTTCAAGCAGGTACAGGAAGCAGAGAGCCACTGGAGATTGGCAAGGCTTTGAGCTCTCGAAACTCACTCCAGTTATAAGCTCACTCCAGGTACTAAGCTCACTCCAGGTACTAAGCTCACTCCAGTTATAAGCTCACTCCAGGTACTAAGCTCACTCCAATTACTAAGCTCACTCCAGGTACTAAGCTCACTCCAGGTACTAAGCTCACTGCAGTTACTAAGCTCACTCCCAGTTACTAAGCTCACTCCAGGTACTAAGCTCACTCCAGTTACTAAGCTCACTCCAGTTACTAAGCTCACTCCAGGTACTAAGGTCACTCCAGGTACTAAGCTCACTCCAGGTACTAAGCTCACTCCAGTTACTAAGCTCACTCCAGGTACTAAGCTCACTCCAGGTACTAAGCTCACTCCAGGTACTAAGCTCACTCCAGGTACTAAGCTCACTCCAGGTACTAAGCTCACTCCAGGTACTAAGCTCACTCCAGGTACTAAGCTCACTCCAGGTACTAAGCTCACTCCAGGTACTAAGCTCACTCCAGGTACTAAGCTCACTCCAGGTACTAAGCTCACTCCAGGTACTAAGCTCACTCCAGGTACTAAGCTCACTCCAGGTACTAAGCTCACTCCAGGTACTAAGCTCACTCCAGGTACTAAGCTCACTCCAGGTACTAAGCTCACTCCAGGTACTAAGCTCACTCCAGGTACTAAGCTCACTCCAGTTACTAAGCTCACTCCAGGTACTAAGCTCACTCCAGGTACTAAGCTCACTCCAGGTACTAAGCTCACTCCAGGTACTAAGCTCACTCCAGGTACTAAGCTCACTCCAGGTACTAAGCTCACTCCAGTTACTAAGCTCACTCCAGGTACTAAGCTCACTCCAGGTACTAAGCTCACTCCAGGTACTAAGCTCACTCCAGGTACTAAGCTCACTCCAGGTACTAAGCTCACTCCAGGTACTAAGCTCACTCCAGGTACTAAGCTCACTCCAGGTACTAAGCTCACTCCAGGTACTAAGCTCACTCCAGGTACTAAGCTCACTCCAGTTACTAAGCTCACTCCAGGTACTAAGCTCACTCCAGGTACTAAGCTCACTCCAGGTACTAAGCTCACTCCAGGTACTAAGCTCACTCCAGGTACTAAGCTCAGTCCCAGTTACTAAGCTCACTCCAGATACTAAGCTCACTGCAGTTACTAAGCTCACTGCAGTTACTAAGCTCACTCCAGGTACTAAGCTCACTCCAGGTACTAAGCTCACTCCCAGTTACTAAGCTCACTCCAGATACTAAGCTCACTCCATGTACTAAGCTCACTCCCAGGTACTAAGCTCACTCCAGGTACTAAGCTCACTGCAGTTACTGAGCTCACTCCCAGTTACTAAGCTCACTCCAGGTACTAAGCTCACTGCAGTTACTGAGCTCACTCCCAGTTACTAAGCTCACTCCAGGTACTAAGCTCACTCCCAGGTACTAAGCTCACTCCAGTTACTGAGCTCACTCCCAGTTACTAAGCTCACTCCAGGTACTAAGCTCACTCCCAGGTACTAAGCTCACTGCAGTTACTGAGCTCACTCCCAGTTACTAAGCCCACTCCAGGTACTAAGCTCACTCCATGTACTAAGCTCACTCCCAGGTACTAAGCCCACTCCAGGTACTAAGCTCACTCCATGTACTAAGCTCACTCCCAGGTACTAAGCTCACTGCAGTTACTAAGCTCACTCCCAGTTACTAAGCCCACTCCAGGTACTAAGCTCACTCCCAGGTACTAAGCCCACTCCAGGTACTAAGCTCACTCCATGTACTAAGCTCACTCCCAGGTACTAAGCTCACTGCAGTTACTGAGCTCACTCCCAGTTACTAAGCTCACTCCAGTTACTAAGCTCACTCCCAGTTACAAGCTTCCTTCAGCATGTCCACACCCTCTAAGTCTGCCCCAACATAATGTCCATTGGAGCCTATGGGGGACATTCTCATTCAAACCACCATGGCTTGTTACACTACTCTGAAGAAATAACAAGGCATTCAAATTCAAAAGTAAAGTGTTTATAAGCTGTGTATTTAAGCAAAATATATTGGTACAGGAAAGCTCTGACATCAGCAATGAATTATTCTGCCTCAGAGATGTTGGCTAGGGGATTCAACCCCCCCCACCCCAAATTACAAAGGCCTTTGCCTATAAGTGGGATATATGCAAAGGAGAAAGGCAGTAAGTCCCTGTTGTCGAAGACCTGGTGTGAGCATGTAAAAATGTTATGAGACGTCACTTGCTAGCGTACAACTGGCCTCTGAAATGCCAGAGCGTTACCAAAGGCCACTAAAGCAATACAGCAAAATATTGGTCTCCCTGAGACAAGCAAGACTCCTCCATCAATATCAGCTACACCTCAACAGCCTGGAGATACTGTGCAACAGTGGCAGCCAAGTGTCTATATATATTCCAAATCTAATTGGCTATTAGCTCTCTCCTTGGAGGAATAACTCACAGCAGATGCCACAAGCTTATGTCCTCTAGTGTTTAGGAGATGCTATAAGCCACAATAAGAATTTGTCACCCTTTATAGAGAAGCCACAGTTTTCGGATTAGCATACCATCCAAGCATCTGTGTCTATGCTCACAGCTTAGCTTGACATAATAATTAGTACTGCTTAAATGCCTGTACGTCCAATAGCTTGTGCTTTGTTAGTATGACTAAAAAGGTATCACTGAATAAGCTGTCAACCCATGAAGGGAAACAACCTGAATAGACTGGAGTCCAAAATGACAACTCCAAAGAAAGTAGACTGTTTTCTTCTCACCCACTTGTGCCCCTTTCCCAAAGCCCAGGGAACAAACTGCGGAAGAGGAGGCATGGTAGATTGTAAGGGCTGCAGAGAGATAGGGGTGAATCATGAGACTACAGCAATATAGTCTGGACTCCTAATGATCAACATGCCTGTGCATACAAGCTTCTCCAACTGGACTATGGGAACCTTGGGTTGTTCAAAATTTGGACATACATACTTGCAAAATGCACCAATTACCTAATTGTATGGCAAACTGAGCAACATCAATGTTATCTGAAAACAGCTGTGTTATTATATCATAGAACCCCTTAAAAATAAACAAATAATAATAATTAAAAAAAGAAAATGCAAATTAATAAAAATAACCAGGCATTATTTAAAGATTGTGTGACCACATGTAGCAGAGTTCTAGAAACAGTGGCTTCAGTATACAGAGATCTATTGTTCCCAGGAGAGGCAGTTGAGGCCTCAGACTGTCACCAACACTTCCAGATCCTTCTCCTTTTGTCTACTCTCTTAAGCCCTGGAGGAGTCACCTCATGATTGCAAGATGGTAGCAGGCCCCTGGCTTCCAGGGAGCATAGCTGCATTCCAGGAAGGAAGAGGACAAGGGAAAGAAAGGCAAAAATCTGTGTGTCAAGTCAAGAAACTACCTAGCAGATGGTAGAGTGTCACCCCAACTATAGGGAACACTGGGTTATTCTTGGATGGATACACTGTCACCACACCAAGATCCTTGCCAGGAGTACTATTATCACTTCCCTGCAAGGACTTGACTCACTAGACACTGGTGTTCAGAGAGGTTGTATCATTTGCTTCAGGTCACACTGCTGGATGACGATGATGCAATGACAGGACTTTCAGCTTGCTTTCTACAGTTAATGACTTCTTTTTTCCCTTCCAGCACCACAATGGACAAGGCATGAGTTCTCCAGTCCTCATTCTGAAGTCACATGGTGGGCACCCCTAGTCACCAGCATTCCCCTACACACACACACACACACACACACACACACACACACACACACACAAATTGGCCCAGAACAACACAGAAGACACTGTTGTCTCTCTGCTCGCCTTGTTGTTGCTTGGGTCCAAGATGCATGCATATGTTCCTCATGCCCCCCAGAATGCATGCAAGTGAACCTCCAGAGAAGACTGTATTGCCACCCTCTGCCCCTTCACATTCCCTACAACCCCCCCACCCCAGACACACACACATTCCTGCCAAAGCAGTTTTGACCTATTCGAGCTAGAGACACACTGGGTTGTGCAATTAGACTAGGGGAGAAAACAGACCCCATTTCCAAAGGTGACTCCTACCATTTGGAAATCAGACTCTGTTAATTGCAGGCCCCTATTGATTCATTACCTCAAAACAGCCTGGACTGCTTGCCTGGAGCATAACCTTTCTCCACAGAGGGAGCCGGACATTCTTTGCAGGTAATCTGCAGGGCCCAACAGCAAATACCTAGAATGGAGACTATTCATGTGTGAACAATACCTCAGCCCCTTATTGTTATGCCCATTGTTCCCTCACAAAGAGCAACGGGCAGGTGCAATCTATTTTAGCTGAGAAGCTCCACAGAAATCCTTGCTACTGAGCATTTGATACTGATCACAGAGGCGCATCAGGGAACAGTGCTGAAAGGAGATTCTGAACTTTAGAGAAGACAGCCTCTCCTGTGCTCCCGCTCCCCGGGACGGTCTGGAAGGGGTGGGAGAGTGAGGATTTGGTATTTTGTTGTGTTGTTTTGTTTTTAATGATGTTCAATGACAGTGGGTTTTGGGGGGGTTGGAGGGGTAGACAGGGAGGGGGATAAAAGGTATTGTACAATGTCACATACAGGCGACATATGTTACTTTGAGATTATTCCATTTGAAAAACATGCTTCTGGGAATGGAGTCTGTGAACTGTGGATGATAGTGAAGGGTGTGGCGGGTCAAGGGTTGGTGGTGCTAAATGGTGCCATTTGGAACAAGGGCTTCAGTGCAGGAGACAGGAGTGTGATTCTGTCTTGGATAGGCCACTGGTTAGTGGGCAGTAGAGATGCCACTGGCTGGGTTATCCCCCCTCCCACAGGGAGCCCCTCAGAATGATTCACTGGAGGCTTCTGTCATGTCCACCTGCCTGAAGGACGGGAGGAGGTGGACACGTGACTCAGCAGAGTTATGCAGAGGAGGGGCTGGCCAGTGACGTGATTTTTGCCCAGTCCTTACAACATAGCAACAGAGACAGAACCAGTGACAGGGTGCAGCTGGCCCTGCTGACAAGTGTGGGGCTGGAAGCAACACACAGCTTTTCCTTCTCTCTGGTAATTTCTAGTAAGAAACGTGGTGTTGGGCCGGGCGTGGTGGCGCACGCCTTTAATCTGAGCACTTGGGAGTAGAAGCAGGTGGATCTCTGTGAGTTCCAGGCCAGCCTGGTCTACACAGCAAGCTCCAGGCCAGCTATGACTAAAAGGGAGACTCTGTCTCAAAAAGACAAAAGAAAGAAAGAAAGAAAGAAAGAAAGAAAGAAAGAAGGAAGGAAGGAAGGAAGGAAGGAAGGAAGGAAGGAAGGAAGGAAGGAAGGAAAGATGGTGTTAATTAGACCAGGAGAACAGCATCAATTTATCGTGGGTGGTATACAGGTATGGCAGGAATATCCAGTCTAGTATGGGTACCAGCCAGGCACGGGGATGGAGCAGTGACACTGACACTGACCACTCCTGCTCTGCTAAGGGGCCTGCAGCTGCCTGTCAGGCCAGTCTCAACCACAGTAAAAACATCCAGGCATGCACCAGGGATGGAGTCTATGAGGAAATCCTCTTCACAGACCAAAGGAAGGAGCTCCTGACAATCGCCCTAGTGTAGCAAGAGAAGAATCAGAAAATAGGTAATTCCATCAGTTGCTTGAAATAATATACTCTGTAAAGTATTTTGTCTAAAAAGGTATGTGGAAAAAAAAGCCAAGAAAACAAAGCAAGCAAAGGCTATTTATTTTGACCTTGCTGGAGCATGGAGTTGGTCACCAACTTCTTTTTGTTTACTTATTGTGGTGGTTTGAATGAGTGTCCCCCATAGGCTGTAAGTATTCAGACATTTGTCTCCAGTTGGTGGCACTGTTTTTGGAGGTCTTAGAAGGTGTGGCTGTGCTAGAGGAAGTACGTTATTGGGGGCAGGCTTAGTGAGTTTAAGAAGCCTCGTGGTCTACAGTTGCTCTCTCTCTGCTTCCTGTGCTCTTTGCAAGATGTGACCCTTGGCTTGCTGCTCCAGATCCAGCCGCCATGCCTCCTGCCACAATGGACTCTAATTCCCTGGAACCGTCGATCATAAGCTCAAATAAACTCTTCCTTTTATAAGTTCCTTGGCCATGGTGTTTTATCACAGCAACAGAAAAATGACTAATACAGTTATTTGGTACCAGAGAGTGGGCTGTTGGCATGGAGAACCTGACCATGTGGATGTTTGGAGAAATGTGGAAGACTTTGGAACTTTGGGCTAGAAAAGCTGTTGACTACTGTAAGCAGAGCTTAAGGGGCTATTTTAGTAGAAGCCTGGAAGAAAGCATGGCTGCAAAAGATGTGGTTCCAGAGGAAAATAAAGACTTAGGCAGCAACCTGGATATTTTGATAAAGAGTCTGGCAACAGTTTGCCCACAGCCCAGATGCTTGCCTGATGCTAAGTTGAAAAGCAATGGACTAATGTCTTTGGCGGAGGATATTTCAAAACAGTCTAATGTAGAAATGGTGGCGTGGCTTTTAATGGTGAATATTATACAGATCTAAAGTGAAAAAGAGCAAATGGGGCAGAAGGAAATGCAGAATGTACAGTTTGGATCTGAAAAGTACACTAGGAAGATTAAAGGTGTGGCCAAGGCATGTGAAGGAGAGGCTCCCTTTCATAAGGAGACTAAAGTGATTAAGGAGAGGTCTGGAGATTTACAAGTAAACAAAAGAATCAATACATTCAGGGCAAGACCACACCCAGCTAATCCTCCAACAAGTCCAGGGCAGAGAAAAGTTGCAAATGTGGTTGAAATAGGCCAGGGTCCATCCCAAACTTGCAGCCAAACTCAGCAGTTTCATTCATGTGATGCTGGCTTTAGAGGCATGAAGTTTGTAAGAGTGAAGGGGTCATCAGTTCTTCCTCCACAGTTTCAGAGAGCTGCCAAGGTCAGACAGAGTACAGCAGGGGTGTCCCTGAATAAAGAAGGCCCTGATAGGCCATTGTGTGAAGCTGTGAATGTGAAGCCTGGTTGGCAGCAGAGACCCCAAGAAGACATTCAAGATGCCAGACCTGTGAGATATTTGCCAAGGAGAGCTGCATACAGGGAGTGGTACCAGCCTAAGAAAGAGATGTATGTTGCAAGCAAAGCTGGAAGAGCTGAGCCATCTAAGCCCTTTGGAAGTCAAGTCCCAGAAGTTGCATGTGGAGCTACTGGACTTGGTGTTTGCCCTGCTGGTTTTCAGTCTTGTTTTGGTCCAGTATTTCCTCACTATGCCTCTATTCCTCCCTTTTGGAATGGGAATGTGTATTCGGTTCTACTGTACATTGGGAGTATGTATTTTGTCTTTTGATTTTACAGGAGCTTACAGTTAAGAGACTGGCCTGAGTCTCAGAAGAGACTTTGGATTGTAGACTTTTGAATGGCATTGAAACTGGTAAAGATTATGGGGACTTTTAAGGTTGGACTAAATGCATTTTACATTTTATATGGTCAGGAGCCTATGGGGGCCTAACTGTACTAGTCACTTTTCTGTTGCTGTGATAAAACACCATGACCAAGGAACTTATAAAAGGAAGAGTTTATTTGAGCTTACGATTGACTGTTCCAGGGAATTAGAGTCCATTGTGGCAGGAGGCATGGCAGCTGGATCTGGAGCAGCAAGCCGAGGGTCACATCTCACAAAGAGCTCAGGAAGCAGAGAGAGAGCAACTGTAGATGACGAGGCTTGTTAAACTCACTAAGCCTGCCCCCAATAACATACTTCCTCTAGCACAGCCACACCTTCTAATACCTCCAAAAACAGTGCCACCAACTGGAGAAAATGTCTGAATACTTACAGCCTGTGGGGGACACTCATTCAAATCACCACACTTATTTTTTTATTTATAATACTTTTATTGGCATTTTGTGTATTTCATACATCATTTTTCAGTTCAATTTAGACATATTCCCCTTTCTCTTCCCTCCACCCCACCCCAGTTCCTGTGTTTTGCCATACATGTCCTGCATCTTTCTCTCAGTCTTTTTAAAGTTTTCCTCTGCAAAGGTTTATTGTTTTGGGCAGAATTTAACTATATCAGTCCATTCCTTGACCCAGTCCTTATGTTGTTGTGGTTCCCTTCCAATTGTATTGCTCCAAAATATGCCTATATAAATGTCATATATGTACCAAAGTTATGTCCTCCAGGAATAAACTGTATGTTAACTCCAATATATGTTTAGGAGTTCACATTTTTCCCTTTAATTTTATATTACTCTAAAATATGAATACATACCTTCTGCCCATATACATTAATTACCATGTCTGAAAGTAAGTGGTAAGTTAATTCTAGGGCTCATTAAGAGATTCACATTATTACATCACAGTTGCTTTCAGACAGAAAGAAATATAACAGTAACATTGCTCAGCTTGCCTTTCAATTGGGGATTTGGTATTAGCATCCACAAATGAGGGAAACCATTCCCCATTTGGTTTTTTGAGACTGTGTTACTTCACTTATCATAATGGCTTCTAGTTCCATCCATTTCCCTGCAAAGTTCATGATGTCATCTTTCTTTATGACTGCATAGAACTCCATTGTGTAGATGTACCACATTTTTGTTATCCAGTCATCAGTTGAGGGACATTTGGGTTGCTTCCAGCTCTTTGCTATTGTGAAGAGAGCTGCAATAAACATACATGTGCATGTATCTTTGTGGTAGGATGAGTCTTGTGGGTACATGCCCAGGAGTGGTATGGCTGGGTCAGGTGGTAGGCTAATTTTGAGTCTTTTAAGGGTTCTCCACACTGCTTTCCACAGTGGTTGTATGAATTTACATTCCCACCAGCAGTGGATGAGTGTTCTCCTTTCCCCACAACCTCTCCAGCATTTGGTGTTTTTTGTTTTCTTGATCTTAGCCAGTTTTATTGGAGTGAGATGATATCTTTGAGTGATTTTAATTTGCATTTCCTTAATTATTAAGGATGTTGAACACTTTTTAAGATGTTTCTCAGACATCTTTACTTCTTCATTGGTGAAGTCTCAGCTCTTTACTCCATCTTTTGAGTGAGTTACTTGCTTTCTTTGTTTTTTGAGTAGTTTATATATTCTGAATGTTAATGCTCTGCCAGATGTATCATTGGTAAAGGTTTCCTCCTACTCTGTGGGTTTTCTCTTCACTTCCTTGATTGTTTCTTTCAATGTATAGAAGCTTTTGAGTTTGATGAGGTCCTATTTGTCAGCTGCTGACCTTATTTCCTATGTGGCTGCTGTTTGATTTAGAAAGTCTTTTCCTACTCCTATGTCTTGTAGATTGCTACCAAATTTTTCTTCTATCACCTTCAGAGTTTCAGGTTTCAGGTCGAGATCTTTGATACATTTGGAGTTCATTTTTTGTACAGGGTGAGAGGTAGGGGTTTAATTTTGTTCTTTTACATGTGGTGATCCAGTTTTGCCAGCACCATTTGCTGAAGATGCTATCTTTCCTCCAATGAGCTTTTTTGACCTCTTTATCAAATATGAGGTGGCTGAATTTGTATGAGCTCAAGTTTGGATCTTCAGTTTTGTTCCATTGGTCAATGGGTCTGTTTTTGTGCCAGTATCAGGTTGTCTTTATGACTGTAGCCCTGTAATATAACTTGAAGTCTGGTAAGGTGATCCCCTCTGTATTGCAATTTTTGCTCAGGGTTGCTTTAGCTATTTGGGGTCTTTTGTTTTTCCATATGAATTTAAGGATTTTTTTTCAAGTATGTGAAGAAACTCATGGGGATTTTAATTGGGATTGCATTGAAGCTGTATATTAATTTGGGTAGAATGGACATTTTTACTATATTAATTTTTCTAATCCATGAGCATGGGAGGTTTTTCCATCTTTTGATGTCAGCTTCAATCTCCTTCTTCAGGGGTTTAAAATTTTTGTTGTAGAGATCTTTGGTGTCTTTGATTAGGTTTGTTACCAGGTATTTTTTTTTGAGGCTCTTGTGAGTGGGAAGGTCTCCTTATATTCCGTCTCCAGTTGCTTGTTGTTGGCGTAAAGAAAGGCTACTGATTTTTGTAGGTTAATTTTGTATCCTGCCACTTTACTGAAATTCTTAATTGTTTCTAGGAGTTTTCTGGTGGAGTTTTTAGCATCCCTCAGGTAAACTATCATATCATCTGCCAACAGGGATAGTTTGACTTCCTCTTTTCTGATTAGTACTCCTTTCATTTACCTTTCTTGCCTTATTGCCCTAGCAAGGGTTTCAAGCACTATATTGAAGAGGAGTGGTGATAGGAGTCAGCCTTGCCAGGTTCCCACCTTTAAGGGGAATGCTTCTAATTTTTCTCCATTTAGGATGATGTTGGCTGTGGATTTGTTGTATATGGCTTTGGTTTATATTTAGGAATGTTCCCTTCAGTCCAATTACCTCTAGAACTTTAAACATGAAGGGATGTTGGATCTTGCCAAAGCCTTTTTCTGCATCAATTGAGATGATTATGTGATTTTTGTCTTTCAGTCCATTTATGCGTTTTATGATATTTGTTGATTTACATATGTTGAACCATTCCTGCATCTCTGGTATGAATTCAACTTGAACATGATGGATGATCTTTTTGATGTTGGTCTGTATGTGATTTGCAAGTATTTTGTTGGGAATTTTTGCATCTGTGTTCATTAATGAGGTGGGTCCATAGTTTTTATTGGTTGTATCTTAGCCTGATTTTGGTATTAGAGCGATGCTGGCTTCATAAAAGGAATTTGGGAGACTTTCCTCTGTTTGTATCCTTCTGAATAGTTTGAGTAGTAATGGTTGTAAGACCTCTTTAAATGTTTTATAGAATTCTGCTGTGCAACCATTTGGGCCTGGGCTTTTATTGGTTGGGAGTATTTTTTTATTACATCTTCAATTTCCTCAAATGTTGTGGATCTGTTTAAACTGTCAATTTCTTTTTGGTTAAGCTTTGGTGGTTTCCAGGATTTTAGATATTCCTCCATTTTTCTTAGGTTTTCAAACATAGCAGAGCATAGGTTTTTGAAGTATTCTTTTTTTTAATTACTTCTTTATTTTTTTCATTTTATAACAATAAGTAATCATTTATGAGTACAAGCATCCATCATGTAAAACCAATTTGCAAGCAGTTGTGCCCAAACCCACACAGCCCATTCAGCTGGGGGGCTTGTATGTTCAATCAAGTTTATCAGATGAGTGTCCAGACTATATTGCTGTAGTTTCATCATTCACCCCAATCGCAGCCCTTACATTCTATCATGCCCCCTCTTCCGCACATTGTTCCCTAGGCTTAGAAAAGGGGCACAGGTGGATGAGAAGCAAAACAGTCTACTTTCTCTGGAGCTGTTGTCTTGGACTCTGGTCAATTCTGGCTGTTTCCTTTCATGGGCTTGCAATTTGTCCATGGGTAACTTTTTGACCCTACTAATGAAGCACAAGCAATTAGATATATAGGCATTTAAACAGTACTAATTGTTATGGTAAGTTACTTTGGTATAGACACAGATGTTTGTATGGTATGTTAATCCATGAATTACGTTTTTTTTTCTGTAAAATATGACAGGATCATACTGTGGCTTATAACATCTCCTAATCACTAGATGATGTAAGCTTGTAGCAACAGCTGTGGGTTATTCCTCCAAGAAGAGAGCTAATAGCCAATCAGATTTGGGATATACAGGCATATGGCTGCCACTGCTGCACAGTATTTCCAGGCAGGTGAGGTGTAGCTGGTGCTGATGGAGGAGTCTTGCTTGACTCAAGGAGACCTATATTTGCTTTATTGGTTTAGTGGCCTTTGGTAACACTCTCTGG
>VZQC01000410.1:1652521-1676113 GCA_009823505.1 Rhizomys pruinosus
AAGATTTTTCTCTCTTTCCTTCAACTATAGTCGACATTTTCTGGGTAAAGTATTCTGGGTTGGCACCCATAGTCCTTAACACTGGGACTGCTTTGTTCAATGTTCTTCTGGCTTTCATGGTTGCGCAGAGAAGTCAGTTGTTAATCTGATGGGTTTCCCTTGTATGGACTTGTTTTTCTTTTGTACCCTCACGGATTTTGTCTTTGTTTTGGGCATTCAGCATTTTTTAACTCTGATATGGCGTGGGGAGTTCTTCTGATCTTGTCTATTTTGAGTCATATGTGCTTCTTGTATTTTGTATGGGTTTGTCTGATTTTAGTTTGGGAAAATTTTTCATCTATTATTCTATTATTCTGTTGAAGATCTGATCCATACTATTATTTTGAGATTATTCTTCTCCTTCCTCTATTCTTATGATGTGGAGGTTTGATCTTTTCATAGTGTCCCATATTTCCTGGTTGTTCTACTTTTGTGTATTTTTAAATTTTCATAATCTTTATTTGAGCTCCTTAGTTGCTCTGTGTTGTCTTCCAGATCTGATATTCTTTGTTCTGCTTCCTCCATTCCATTTCTGAGGCTTTTTCCTTTCCTTTCTTCTTGATTGGATGTGTGTTCTAATTCCTTTTTCATTTCATCCTGTGTTTTCTTTAGTATTTCCATTTCCTTTTTGAACTTCTCAATCTCTTCTTGGTGCTCCTTACTTCACTTCGCTGGTTGGCTTCCTTTTTCAGTGTTTCTACTTCCTTTTGGAGTTTGTTTTTTTCTCCCTCTAGTTCTTTCTGGAGTTTGTCAATCTGTTCCTTTAGTTCTTTCTGAAGTTTGTCATTGTATTCCTCTAGGTCCTTTTTGAGTTTTTCATTCTCTCTCTTTAGTTTTCTGAATTCTTCTTTATTTTCTTTAATTTCTCTGCATAGGTCTGCAATTATTCCTCTAAGATCTGTTCCTTGGGTCTCCTCCAAGGGGATCCCATTGTAGCTATCTCCTACAGGTGTGGTAGAGCCTGGTGTGGGATTATCCTGTTCCTTTCCCATGTTGTCCCTTCGTCGTGTCCCTGGCATGTGGACTTCCCTTTTGTGGTTCAGATCACAAATGCCTTTTCACTATGTTAGAGGATGGTTTTGCTTTCCTCCTTCCGATGCTTTTTTTTCCCCTTTCCTCCTCCTTGTTCATGGAGTATTGACTTGTCTAGGTTTCAGGCTTTCAATTTTGTTTTATATTTGATATTGGAAGCCTAAGTCACTCTTCTCTTCTTGTTCTGCCTGAGTGTCTTCTGGCCAACCCACACAAAGCTGCAGAGGCACCAACTCAAACCTGAAATATTCTTGTATGATTGTCTGGATCTTTTCTTTATCTGTTGTGATGTTTCCATTTTCATCACGAGTACTATTGATTTGGAGTTGCTCTTTCTTTCTTTTGGTTAACTGGGCTAGAGGTCTGTCTATCTTGTTTACCTTTTCAAAGAACCAGCTTTTGGATTTATTGATTTTTTTGTAATTGTTTTCTTTGTTTCTATTTCATCTATTTCTGCTCTGATTTTTGTGATTTCTTCCTGTCTGTTGGGTTTAGGGTCCATTTGTTGCTGTCTCTCAAGTGTTTTTAGCTGTAGTGTTAGATCATTTATTTGTTCCCTTTCTGTTTTTGTTTTTATGTGGGCACTTAGGGCTATAAATTTCCCTCTTAGGACTGCTTTTAAAGTATCCCACAGGTTTTGTTGTGTTATATTGTCTTTTTTTTTTAGTTCCATGAATACTTTTATTTCATTCTTTATTTTTTTCCCTGACCCATTCATTATTCAGGTGTGTGTTGTTTAGTCTTCATGTGTTCATGTAGCTAGTTGGGTTTATTATGGTGTTAATATTGAGCTTTACTGCACTGTGATCTGATAGAATGCATGAAATTATTTCAATCCTTTTTATATTTGTTGAGGTTTCTTTTGTGTCTCAGTATGTGGTCAGTTTTGGAGAATGTTCCATGGGTTGCTGAGTAGAAAGTATATTCTCTGGTATTTGAGTGGAATATTCTGTAGATGACTATGAGGTCCATTTGTTGTATTGTTCAGTTCCAATGTCTCTCTGTTTATTTTTTGTCCAGATGATCTATCCAAAGGGCTCAGTGGGGTATTGAAGTCTTCCACTATTAGTGTGCTGGGATTAATCTGTATCTTGAAGACCTGCAAAACTGTGTTTATATAGTTCAGTGCACCTGAGTTTGGTGCATAAACATTTAGGATTGTGATGTCTTCCTGGTTAATTGTTCCTTTGATAAGGATGTAATGGTCCTCTATCTCTTGTGATTGACTTTTCTCTGAGGTTTATTTTGTCTGATATTAGAATAGCAACTCCTGCTTGCTTTGTGGTACCATTTGCTTGAAATATTTTTTTCCATCCTTCCACTTTGAGTTGCTGTCTGTCCTTGAGGGTGAGACGGGTTTCTTGTAGTCCTAATCCATTCTCGCAATCTATGTCTTTTGATTGGGGAGTTCAGACCATTAATATATAAGGTTATTATTGAGAGATGTGTGTTGCTTCCTTTCAATTTATTCTTTGTTTGCATTCTTGGTCTAGGTTTGTATTTACACTGTTATGCTTTTATTAGTTTCTCTCTTTAGTTTCTTGGGGATAGTTGCTCCTTTCCTTTGTTCTTTGGATTGCTTCAAGTATTTTCTGAAGTGTTGGGTTTTTTGACATGTATTCTTTCATTTTGTTTATATCATGAAATATTTTTTTTCTTTCTTCTTCAACTATAATTGACATTTTTGCTGGGTTTACTAATCTGGGTTGGCATCTAAAGTCATTTAGCACTGGGAATACTTTGGTCCACATTCTTCTGGCTTTCATAGTTTGCACTGAGAAGTCAGCTGTAATTCTGATGGGTTTCCCCTTATATGTAATTTGTTGTTTTTTTCTTGTGGTTTTCAGTATTTTATCTTTGTTTTGTGCATCTAGCATTTTAACTATGATATGGTGTAGGGAATTTCTTTTCTGGTCTTGTCTATTTGGTGTTCTATGTGCTTCTTATATTTGTATAGGTTTGGCTTTTTTCAGTTTGTGAAAATTTTCTTCTATTATCCTGTTGAAGATCTGATCCATAACTTTGTCTTGAGATTCTTCTCCTTCCTCTATTGCTATGATGCTGAGATTTGGTCTTTTCATAGTATCCCACATTTCCTGGTTGTTCCACTTTTGTGTTTTTCTTTTAATTTTTCATAATCTTCACTTGAGCATTTTAGTTGTTCTGTTATCATGTAAGTCAGATATTCTATTTTCTGCTTCATCCATTCTGCTTCTAAAGCTTTCTCCCATCCTTACCTGTTGATTGGATGAGTGTTCCATTTCCTTTCTCATTTTTTCCTGTGTTTTCTTTAGTATTTCCATTTCCTTTTGGAGCTTGTCATTCTCTACTTGTAGCTCCTTGCTTCACTGGTCTGTTTCTTTTTTAATTTCAGCCTGGGATCTTTTCAGTGTTTCCACTTCCTTCCAGAGTTTGTCCCTCTAGTTCTTTTTGGAGTTTGTGTTTCTCTCCCTCTAGTTGTTTCCAGAGTTTATCATTCTTTCCTTCTAGATCCTTCCTGAGTGTTTCATTTTCTCCCCTTAGTTCTCTGATTTGTTCTTTGATTTCTTTGAATATGTCTGTGACTGTTCTTGTAAGGTCCATGTCTTGGTTTCCTTCTAGGGGGATCTCATTGTGGGGATCTTCTGTAGGACTGGTCGAGTTTGGTGTGGATTTATTATGAGATTTTTCCCATGTTGTTATTTTTTTCATTGTGGCTTCAGCACGTGGGTTTATTTATTTTGTTTTGATTCTGGTGCTAGTCTCATATGTTAATATGGAGGATTGGTTGGTCACTCACTCTGCTTCCTGCTGTTCAGTTCTTATATGTTGGCTGTGCAACCTAGAATCACTGACACTGTACTCACTGGTCCTCTGCACCATGACTCCACCAGCTTACTGGATGGTCTGCACCACGTTTTTTTGGGGGGGTGCTCCCTTGGCCCACACAGTGGCTGCCCACCTTTCCCTGTCCCACCTGAAGGTGTGTTGTGCTCCTGGGCATCTGGCTTAGCATGGCTGGGTGACTCCACCCATGCCGATCAGGTCAGGGAGGGCGGGCATGGTATTCCACCTGGTCCCTGGAGCACACCTCTGGCGTTGCCCTCCCCCAACTCCTGGGCATCTGGCTTAGTTGGTCACCAATGTCTATACTAGATAGAGCCTCAAAGACAGGCAAGGGTGTGCAGAAACTTTATCACAGAGACAAGTAAACTTTGGGTATACTCTGACTGGAAGCTGTTTACCTGGGGAATTGAGTGGGTTAGCTAGAAGTAGCATCTATCATGGTAGTTATATAACCTTAGTTGACTTTCTCTGGTTGTCCTGATTTTTAAGTAGTGACAAAGTTAGAGAAGTTGTCTAGTTCGTCTAGTTCTGGCTTCCTGGAACCATCATTACAGAAACTATTGTTTGGTTTCCTGAATATGATCACTAAAGGTAGCAATTGGGTTCAATGAAAGCTTAACTTACAGCAGACATTCAGAACAGGTTATGATATGGTTGGAATAACTCTTAGGATATCAGGACTGTAGATTATGAGTTATTTAATATAGATAAGAAGTTGTTTCAGGTTTGGGGTCCAAGTCTTATTTTCATGTCTATCAATATATTCAGTCACTGAAAAGTATAAAGCTCTAAGTCAGGGCTACACAAACTTGGCTCTCAGCTGGTCTCTAGTTTGGTTCAATCCTTCCTTCCCTGCCATTCTTGGGAAGAATTGGAGACAACTCTATAGATTTGATTTGCTGGAAATTTGAAGCCCCAGCCCTCTTCCTGAAGTATTCGTGTGAGTATTCTCAGAAGGTCCTCTGAAACTTGAAGTTGACGTGGGATACTTCATCCGGGAAATACCTGTTTCATCATTAGCCACCTCACAAGGCAAGATGTACTCTGGGAGTCTTGTGGGCAGCTCCCTCTTCTGACACGGTCTTCCATATACTCAAATAGTCATTTCAGGTGTGGGAACATAGCATGTTGCCTTCAGTTTCTGCTGCCCCTCTCAGGGCCTTGGCTGGCTCTAATCTGGGCTGATGGTCCACCATGTGGCAGTGAGTGTTTGCTATACAATGTTATCACATGTCTAGATTGATGTCACCAACACCACAGAAGATACAGAACTGTTCCATCACCAAGAGGATTCCACCTGTTGTCTCTCACCATATCTATCTCCTTTTCCCCCATAATTACCCTCATCACCAAACTGAATGTGCTCTCCATCTCTATTTTTTTAATTTCAAGAATGCTACACAAAAGGAACTACATCACATGTCCCTGACATTGGCTGTGCTCCCCGGGTACTGCTCTAGGAGGCTCATCCACATTGTTTTGCCTATCAATAATTTGCTTCTTTGCTGCCTAGAATTCCATGGCATAGATATACCACAGTTTGTTTAACCTTTGAAGAGCATCTGGATTGTTTGTGTGCTTGAGGTACTATGACTAAAGTTGCTGTGAAAAACCGTGTACAGTTTTCTGTTGTAACATGTTTTCATTTTTGTAAAGGGAACAACTGTGTGTTGATAAGGGGATCACATGTTTAGTTTTATAGGAAATGGCTAACTAAGCTGCTTTTCAGAGTTATGATTCTGATCCCATTAGCAAAGAGTGAATGATCCAGATTTTCCACATCTTCTCCATCACTTAGTATGTATCTGTGGCTTGCACTTGCACTTTCCTAATGGCTCATGATATTAACACCTTTTTCATGTGCTTATTAGCCATCTATTGTTCTTGTTTTGTGAAATTTCTGTTCATATCTCTTGCCCATCTTCTCCTTGGATCACATATATATTTTTCTTGGTGGGACATGAGAGCTGTTTATAAAATACATTCTAGGTAAGAGTCCTTTGTCAGATATGTGGTTCTAGACATACTTCCTAATAAATATGTGTTTAAGAACTGTCATAGGCTTACATGTAACCTCTACAACAAACCCTACTTCCCCCACTCTAAGACCTTTAATTCCTCCACCATAAATTTTCTAGTCATTGTGGGGTGGGGGGATAACTTTTTGTTTGGAGAAAAACTACCATCTACCTACCTATAAATCCAACCCAGATATGAATAATTCAACCTGATTGAATAACCTCCATCTTTCTAAGCTACCTCACGGTCATCAGCTATTTTGAAGGGCTCATTGGAAACAACTTTTACTTTCTCTTCCTTGGACCTGCTCCCTAAACACCACATGGATGCCCTGTTCAGCTCCTCCTCTGCCCATTTAAACTGGCCATATGAATTCCTTCAATGCCCAGGAAAGTCTCTAGGGGCTGAAGAGATGGCCTAGCGGTTAAGAGCACCGACTGCTCTTGCAGAGGACCCGGGTTCAATCCCCAGCACCCACATGGTGGCTGAAAACCATCTGTAACTCCAATTCCAGGGGAATCCAACACCCCCTTCTGACCTCCATGGCACTGCACGACACGGGTGCACAGACATGCATGCAGACAGTACATTCATACACATAAAAAAAATAAATAAGAGGCTAGAGAGATGGCCTAGTGGTTAAGAGTGCCAACCGCTCTTACAGAGGACCCGGGTTCGATCTTCAGCACCTACACAGTGGCTGAGAACCATCTGAAACTCCAATTCCAGGAGAACTCCAGTTCCAGGGGAATCCGACACCCTCTTCTGAGCTCCACGGCCTTGCATGACATGGGTGCACAAACTTGCATGCAGACAGTACATTAAATTTTTAAAAAAGACTTAAAATGCTGATACATCTGACAGACCACTAACTTCCAGAATATATAAACTACTCAAAAAACAAACAATTAAACAAATGACTCACTCAAAAGATGGAATAAAGAGCTGAACAGAGACTTCACAAGTGAGGAAATAGAGATCGCAGAGAAACATCTTAACAAGTGTTCAACATCACTAGTAATTAAGAAAATGCAGATCAAAACCACTCTAAGATATCATCTCACTCCAATAAGGCTGGCTAGGATCAGGAAAACAAATGATACCAAGTGCTGGAGAGGTTGTGGCAAAAGGGGAACATTCATCCACTGCTGGTGGGAATGTAAACTTGTACAGCCACTGTGGAAAGCAGTGTGGAGAACCCTTACAAGACTCAAAATGAGCCTACCACCTGACCCAGCAATACCACTTCTGGGTATATACCCACAAGACACATCCTACCATAAAGATACATGTACGGCCATGTTTATAGCAGCTCTTTTCACAATAGCAAAGAGCTGGAACCAACCCAAATGCCCCTCAACTGATGAGTGGATAGAGAAAACATGGTACATCTACACAATGGAGTTCTATGCAGTGATAAAGAAAGATGATATCATGAAATTTGCAGGTAAATGGATGTAACTAGAAGATATGTTAAGTGAAGTAACACAGTCCCAGAAAAACAAAAGATGAATGGTACCCCTCATCTGTGGATGCTAGCACCAAGCACCTAGTTCTAAGGCAAATTGAGCAACATTAATGCTATATTCCCCATGATCTGAACACAACTGTGCTTTTATATTATGAATCCCTAGACAGGTCCTAGAACTAACCTACCACTTATTTTCAGACTATGGATTTTTGGTATATGATGGTGAACATGTATACATATTACAGTATAACATGAAGTTAAATGGAAAAAGGTGAATCAAGAAATATGATATGGAAATAACAGTTTGTTTTCCAGAAGATACAATTTTAGTATAGGTGTAATGCATCAGGCTGGTGTAACTTAGCCTTTCTGGGTGTTTAATGACTATCCTGAAATGTCCTGCAAATGTGAGTCACCAGTCTTCCCTGTGCGGGGAGGTCTTGGAGATCCATTGATGGGACTCCAACCAGTGTCCACCCTATAAAGAGGAAAGTCTGCTCATGCTTCAAAGAAAGAAGCCTGGTCTAGCAAGACCTAACTGTGTCCTCGAGTAGATGGAAATGGTGATTGAAAAGCCAAAAGGAGCCAGGGGCTACCCCGCCCCCCAAAAAAACCCTGCGTGACCCTTGAGGATCAGATCCTCAACTGACCTTGAGAAAACAGAAACCTTGGTTAATCTGGGCTGACTGTGTGGCCTTAAGCATCCAAAAGAAAAGTATAACCAGAAATAAATAATCAATAAGTTCTGAGAAATTATATTTCAGATATAAAACTTGAGAATCCTTCAAACCTTCAATGCCAGATGGGGACTAGGGAGATGTCCAGCATGTGGACTGAGTGGCTACTGGGATTTCAGCCTCTTCAGAGTGTAGACTGCCATGCTGTGTCATGGAGGCCAGTGCGTGAAGATCAAGACAGGACACATGCTTGCTGGACCTCATTTGGGTGACCATGGTGGGGAGGGACCCCAGTGTGGAGCACAGGGGCAGGATTGATGTTTGTTTGGGTTTGCCAAGGAGGAACCTTCAAGCACTTCCTTGGGGAAAACATGATATCTTTTGGTAAAAAAAAAAAAAAAGGATTATATTTAACACTTAAAAATATTTTGTAAAATAATATTTTCTCTTTTTATTGATACATGCTACAACCATTCATAATTTATCCTTATGTAATCCTATGGTCTGTTCTATCATATAGGAATACTAATATTCATATTCTAGAAAAAAAGAGAGAATGTAAAGTTATATTTCTTTTTACCTGCATTCAATTTTACTGTTAAAATGTAAATCTCTAAATGTGCTTTGGAATTAACCTATAGTTTATTTTCAGATTTTGTAACTTTGATTTATGTGTGGAGTGTATGTATGCACATTTTGGAATAATATAAAATCAAATGGGAACAAAAAAAGAGAGAGAAAAACCTATTCAAGGAACTGACCAAAACAGTAAACCTGTGCACTGAAAAGGTCATGGAAGACTGAGAAAAAGATGCAAGACAGAACTTGTGTATGACAGAATCCATGAGCTGAGATGGGGGAGTGAGAGGTGGGCATGGATGGGGGAATGAGTCTAAATTAGATTGGGAAATGTTGTAGGAAATGTGCTCAATAAAAATTAAAAAAAAATTTAAAAAGACTTTAAAAAAAAGGAAAGTCTCTGTATTTCAGGTCTTCCACAAGACCTCATTAACATGACCTTTGGGAATAAAAGAAATCACCATTCATTTACAGACATCCCCTAAAGTGACCTTTACTATTTAGTGTTCATCATGCCCATGTTTATGAACTATATCCAGCATTCCAGGGACTATATTAGGCACTTGAATAGAATAGTGGGCAAAAAAGACCAGGCCCTGGCACCCAAGGGGTGTACGGTCTTAGGAGCCCAAATCTGTGTGGTTCGGTTGTAATCATCCTGCCTTTTTTTCTTTCCCCTGGTTTCCACTTGTTCATAGTTCAAGAATGTAATGGTTGCTATTCACCCCAGAGAGGCTAACTCCAGATATGCCCCAGCTGTCAGATGCCAGGGTATCATTGGATTCTGTGCTGAGCTATAAAAAGTTTCTTCGCCATCAAGGTTCCTATGCTTGAGTAGAACTCTGTTGTGCTCAAAGTTCACAGGGTGCCCAGCCTCAGGTCTTCATCCCTTGTCTTGAAAGCTCATTTATTTACAGAGGCTCATCCATAAGCCATAGAACTCAAAACTCTTCCATGAAGGTTCCAGAGGTCAGCACTCTGCCATCCCCCAATTCTCCTCTCTGAAACAGCAGCCCATTATACTTGGAAAGGACACTCCAGTCCAGGCGACTCCCTTTCTAGTACCATCCGATAAAGGAAAGGAGAAGGCAGAGAAGGGAATGAACTATTTTTGCAAAGATTTTGGGGGTGACGTTCTAGTTTGTTTTCCATTGCAGTCACAAATACCATTACCAAAACCAATGTGGGGAGGAAAAGTTCTGTTTTAGCTTCCAGGCTACAGTCCATCAGTGAGGGAAGCCAGGGCAGGAGCTCAGCAAGAACCCGGAGAAGCAGAGACCATGGAGGAATGAGTCTTACTGGCTTGCTCAGGTACTTTATTACATATCCCAGGCCCACCTGCCTAGAGACGACATCATTGACATGGGCCAGGCCCCCCACATCAAGTAACTTTAGGAAAATCACTCACAGAGCCACAGGCCACTCTAATCTGGGAAATTATTCAGTTGTGGTCCCTTCTTCCCTGGGGACTCTAAGTTTGGGTCAAGTTGACAGCTGAACCTGACCCTGACAGATAGGTAGAGTTGAAAAATGAAAAATGTCTTTAGCTTCAAGGAGTCAATCAAAAAGATGGAGAATAAAACAGGGATGCCTGCATGACAAGGATGAAATATATAAGAAAAGAAAGTGAGAATTAAGAAAAACCTAAGGCAGAAAATGATTAGCAAGTCATTTGGGATGGTCTTCAGAGATAAATCCCAGTGCTCCGTCAACCAGAGAGGGCACATTGAGCCACATTCTTCCAATGACTGAGGCTGTTGGCATCACAATTACTGTGTGTATGCTGCCTTAAAGTCCTTTCTGCAGCAGAGGCTTGAAAATGTCACTGCGGGTTTTCCTCAATGTGCTTTTCCCTAATGCATTTCCTGAAAAGCCTTCCCATGGATCCCCTTATTCCTCTAAGGTCTGAGCATAAGCCAAAGTAAGATCAAGAAGGGGGCAACGCAGCCGGAAAAGCTGGCTAGTGAGCGGAAGGCACTCTGCTTTATTGCTCTTTGTCTTCCTATTACCTTTAAGTTTGCTACAAACTAGGTACACATTGAACATGTGCAATCTGAGAGCCTGAAGCTCAAATAGTCCAAAATTGAAATCTTTGAGCACCAATTATACATAAAATATTTCAGAATTTTGGAGCTTTTGGGGGGGAAGGGGGGTTAGGGATGCTCAACCTGTAACATTTAGATAAATGTTTCCCAAACTGGAAAAACTTCAAAATCTGAAATAGTTCTGGCCTCAAACATTTCAGATGCAAGGTACTCAGTTTATACTCAATGAATATTCTTTGAATGAAATAGTTTTTAAAGTGTGTATCTTGCTCAAGGTCATAGAATGAGTTATTACCAGCACAGCCTTTCCCAACTGTTTTCTCAGAACAGCAGACAGCAAATCTAATTCTGTGATCAAATGACATTTGGTCCTGGAAAGACCCCAATAACAGGAGTCTGCTCAAGGCTGAGAAGCCGACTGTAAAACCCATTTAACCTTTCCAGACTCCACAGGTTTGAAACCATATTGACCATAGAACCCTTTATTTTATGGAACAAAAGCTTCAGCACCTCACAAACCCCACAGATCCCGTGCTCCTCAGAAGAGACTTCTGAAACTTCAGTTAGGGAGGCAAAGAAGGTATCCTGTGCATGGGAATCTCAGGTCTTACACTCTTTGCTTCCTTGTGGCTTATCAGGTTCACAAAAAATTAGGAACAGGTTGAAGGGCTAAAGAGATGGCTCAGTGGTTAAGAGCATGTCTGCTTTTACAGAGGATCCAATTCACTTCCCAGCATCCACATAGCAGTTAACAACCTCTATATTTCCAGTTCCAAGGGAATCTGATACTCTCTTCTGACCTCCATGGGCATCACACAACACAGATGCACTAACAAGCATACAAGCAATACACTCATACTCATAAAATAGAAATAATAAATACTTTCAAAAAGAACAAGTTGAAAATCCCTAATCAGAAAATCTGAAACCCAAAATACTATACAAATAAGAGGAGAGAAGTGGTCTAGGGAGATGGCTCAGGGTGCGTGCCATGGTATGAGTTACTTTTCTGTTGCTGTGATAAAACTGTCATGACCAAGGGAAGTTATAAAAGGAAGAGTTATTTAGCTTAATGGTTCCCAAGGTGCAAGAGTCCATTCTGGGTGGGGAGGTGTGGTGGCAGAGGTGGCCGGAGCAGGAGCAGAAGGTAAGTATTCACATCTCCAAGCAAGCCTAGGAAACAGGCCATGACTGGAAATCCGGGAAGGCTTGAGAACCTCTAAGCCTGCCCCTAGTGATGTGCTTCCTCCAGCATGGCCACACCGTCGACCTCCCCAGACCATGCCAGCAACTGGGGACAAATTTTCTGAATACTCAGAGCCTCTGGGGACGTTCTCATTCAAACCACCACACCATGTGAGCAAGAGAACGTGAGTTCAGGTCCTCGGCATCCATACGAAAAGCATGTGTAGCAGTGCGCTTGTAACCCCAGAGAGACAGCTGGCCAGCCAGTCTAGCCAATTGGCGAGTGATGAAGACACCTGACATCAGCCTCTGGCCTCCACACATACAGGCGCACAGGTAGACACTCACTACACACACGTGCACACACATGAATACACACATAAACATGTACACGCATGCACTCACAAAACGTTAAAAACAAAGATAAGATGGGCTGGAGAGATGGCCTAGCAGTTAAGAGCGCCGACCGCTCTTACGGAGGACCTAGGTTCGATCCCCAGCACCCACATGGCGGCCAAGAATCATCTGAAACTCCAATTCCAGGAGAACTCCAGTTCCAGGGGAATCCGAGACCCTCTTCTGACCTCAGCAGCATTGCACGACACAGGTGCACAAACCTACATGCAGATAGTACATTCATACACATACAGAAATAAATAAAATAAAAAAAAAACAAAGATAAGAAAGGCAAGGAGGGGAGAACCCTGGGGTTTGTAGTACTGGAAATTAAAGATGCTTTAGGGTTGCTAGAGTCCAAGGTGTCCAGCAGAAAGGGATGAATGAGAAGATAGGAGAGGAGGTGTGTGCCTATTCATGCCAAAGTCCTGTCTGCCACTCCGTGGAGCTTGACCTGGATATCTGAGCAGTGTGATGAGGTGCTCAGATTCTGAAGCTTAGACGGAGGATGGGTTGGATGAAGGCATCCCGAATAACCAGCGTGGAGGCTGCCTTGCTGTTTGGGGAGAAATTAAGGTCTAATGACTAAAGTGGTGTCTTAATGCAAGAGTAGATAATTTGCCATGACGCACGCTTCCAAGCTTCAATGAAGGTCTTGAGAAATAGTCTCAGACTGATGGAAAGCCTGTCAGCAGAGAGCCCGCTGTCACTGAAGGCAAAGGAGACCACTGAGAAGTAGCAGCAGACGACATCATGACAAGCTCTTGAGAGGGGCAGGGAGACTAGCTCCTCCCAGGCAGGGATGCCGCCCCCCCTCTTTATTTCTCTTTACTTCCCACTAACTTGTAACTTCTGACAGAAAAATGATGCACTTTTGAGTGAGTGAATATATGCACTTCTTTGTTTACAGCTGTTGTCTTTGCTCATTTTCTGTCACTATGACAGAATACCTGAGACTGGGTAATTTTATTTTTTAGTTCATAGTTGTGGATATTAGAAGTGAAGAATTAGGTGGCACAACCCTCTTAACTTATGGTGCAGGCCTCATGGCGGAAGAAGAAAAGAGTGAGCTAGGTGTGAGGAAAAGAAGGAGGGAGCACAAAGGAAGCCCGTTCGCCCGTTTTGTGGTAACGAACATACTCTTTTCTTCATGAGGACAGGACCCCCAAGTTCCAGCAACTCCCTGTGGTCTTACCACCCTTTACTATCATTAGACTGGCAATTAAATCTCAACATGACACTTGGCAAAACACTCCACATCCAACAGGACTTGTTTACCACCTTGGACAAGTTTATCGCTTTTCAAAGAAAGACTCCCACAGCAAGAGCAGTCAAAACAAGATGCCCTTGATTACTTGGAGTTTTCCTCCAAGGTCTCATTAAGTTGCTGCTTAAGATTATCAGCTTATCCCTTTAAAAACTGCGTGTGAGTTAGGGCATCTGGGACTTTGGGGGCATGCACAGGAAGAACAAGGAACACAGAGGACATTCCAAGTCAGACCCCAAATCTCCAGTCCCTCTCCCCCCAGCCCATATTGTCCCCCAAAGCATTTGTCCTTAATGGCTAATGCAAATGTGTTTCAGGGAAAATTTAACTCATATGGTTTTGATTAATTGACTCTTAACTCATCAAAACACTTGTTTTTGTTTTCTGGGAGTTTGTTGCCATTTGGGAAATATTTACAGATGTAATATAAGCCTTTTAAATGATCAGGAAAGAGACTGGAACTTAGTCATGGAAACAAGGCAGGTCAACACAGAAGTAGACTCAGGGCCAGGCCTGACCTTTCCTTGCTCCAGTTCCGAGATGGCTGATTTTTGGTCCCATTTTTCTTCTTTACTCTTGGAACCAGACCAGGTTAGAGAAAGATGGAAAACTCAGGAAGGAAGACCCAAGCTGGTGGGTTCAGCTCCAGGCCCTCACCTGCAGATGAACAGGCAGGGGGAACAGAGCTCTGTTCCAGCCACCTTGAGTAAAAGTCCTTACCAGATCCAGGCACAGTGCCTGCGTCACCTTGGTTGTAAGAAATGCCTCTGAATTCACTGCCACTGTGTGGTTACCATGGGCCGACCCTTGAAGACCAACAACTGGACACATTCGATTTACATCCAAGAAACCAAAGGCCAGAGAAGCAAGTGACTTGGGGATTTCACATTTAGTCCACAGAGAGAGCCAAAAGCTAGGTGTCCCACAGACACCACCCTGCACTGAACTGTAACTGAGGTCTTATCATTTCTCTCTGATTTCTTTAACATTTATTGAGAGTTGCCATATTCAGGGACAAAGACAGGCACTTTACCTGA
This sequence comes from Rhizomys pruinosus, assembly GCA_009823505.1. Classification (NCBI taxonomy): domain Eukaryota; kingdom Metazoa; phylum Chordata; class Mammalia; order Rodentia; family Spalacidae; genus Rhizomys; species Rhizomys pruinosus. The sequence goes on from VZQC01000410.1 coordinate 1,667,095, forward strand.
TTTTGTATGGGAAGTGACATTTGGGCAAGTTTCCTAACTTCTCTGAGCTTCTAGAGACAGTTGACGCAGTGCTCAGGAGGCAACATCTGAGCCACATGCCTGGGTTCAAATCCCTGCCCTGCTTCCTACCTGGTGGCTGATCTTGAGCTACTTTCTTAATCTCTCTGCTGCCCTGTTCCTGCCTTAGAGATGTGTTTGTAGCTGGCTACTCTTACTATTTCAGACAATTCTCCCTAATGACCCAGTGACATAACCACTTTTTAAAATTACCATATTACAGATGAATAAGCTGAGATCCATGACAATTATGGGCCCTGGACACTTGTCTAGGGTAATTAGCAAAGGGTGAATTAAAACTCAGATCTTTCCAACGTCAGAGCAGCAAGTCTCTGGGATTTATTGGATAATGTCCATCTGAGGTATTTTTCAATTACATAGACTAAGCATAGCACAGATTTTCTAATATCTTTAATTTCTGCAACATAATACAACAATTAGTGATGCTAAGTGTCACATCAACTTCAAATAAAATCTTCACTGTGTTGTCAGCACCTGACTTACTGATCTGTTAGGGGGATGTTTCTATGTTACAAAGGATGCTTAGAGATCTGAGACAGAAATTCATTGCAACTTGCACACACTCAAAGAAATATACAAATTCACATAGTGGAGTAGTCCGGGACGGGTTCTAAATTCTCACATGTCCCCATGAGTCTTTGCTTCACCATCTCTTTACTTTCCTCTTGCCAGCTTCAGTCTCAGGGGCCATCACCATGGCCACCAGCACCTCTAGACTGATGGGCAGCTGGTGTGGCAATGTTGATAAGAAGAGAAGGAGAACGTGTTATCTTCAAGTTCCAGCAAAATTTTAGGATTGACTGTCTTCTGGTCTGGAGGAGATACCTCCCACCCCTTCCCTACCACCACTGCTAACTGCTCCCTGTGTGAAGTCCACATGTGGGTTAGCCCTACATAGGCCCACCCCCCAGGGATGGTGGTGCAACAAGGCTCATTCAAGACAGGAAACTGGGGACAGGGCATGGGCGGCTCCATTGTAGAAACTCAACAAACTTTTAGTGCCTCTTGTCAGAGTGGGGACAAGCTTAACTATAGCATTACAGTTCCTTCTAGCAAACCATTCAAGATAAGATTTTTCTGCATGACTTTGGAATCCATTTCCTAGTCTACAAAATAGAGATGATTAATATTCAGGGTTCTTGTCTTAAGGCTACAGGAGGGTTGTTTGAGATGCCATCTAGCAGGTTCCAGCAGCTGAATATTAGTCACTCAACTCGGGTGTGGTCTTCCTCCATCTCTCCCTTCTCCTTGAATGGTTCTCTGAAAATCCCTCTGTCCAAATGGTTGAACATTTCCTACTTCTATGATCTAGAGCTGGGCACTGGTCTGACCATGAATGCTCAGAGACAGAGAGTGGACTCACAGACCAGTTCAGCTACATGAACAAGTCCTCCTATGATCTAGAGTTGGGCACTGGTCAGACCATGAATGCTCAGAGACAGAGTGGTCTCACAGACCGGTTCAGCTACATGAACAAGTCCTCCTATCATCTAGAGTTGGGCACTGGTCAGACCATGAATGCTCAGAGACAGAGTGGACTCACAGACCAGTTCAGCTACATGAACAAGTCCTCCTATGATTAGAGTTGGGCACTGGTCAGACCATGAATGCTCAGAGACAGAGTGGACTCACAGACCAGTTCAGCTACATGAACAAGTCCTTTTGGGCAGCAGCAGGAGGAGAAAGTTCTTAAATGGAGGTTGGCCATTAATTGGCCAAATATATATTCTAATGATTACCCTGAGGCCCTTGATATGACTCCAAATGAAGATATAAAGCTTTGTGTTTAGCTTTGACAATTGGGGCATCTAAAACTAATAATGCTCAACATTCTTTACATACTTGAGCGAAAAAAAAAAAAAAAAGGAAAAACCCATGATGACATTGAGATTATTGTTGCTTTTACAGATGATAAAAGTGAGACTTAAGTTTGCCTGTGTGGGGTGTGGAAACAGTGCCCCCCGATGTTGGGAGGCTGCATAGCAGCAATAAAACTATACAGATCTTATCTTGCATTTTTTATACATGTGGTCACTTGCATCCATTTTTTTTTTTTTTTTGGCCTTTTTGAGACAGGGTCTCCCTTTGGTCCCAGCTGTCCTGGAACTCACTCTCTAGACCGGGCTGGCCTTGAACTCACAGAGATCCTCCTGCCTCTGTTTCCTGAGTACTGGGATTAAAGGCATGCACTGCCACGCCTGGCAAGCCATTTTTTAATTCTAACGAACAACCCATACAATATCTCGCAGACCAAACACAGAGGCTCCTGGCCTTGCACCTTGCTCCAGGTCATCCGGCTAATAAGTGATGGAGCCTTCTAGAACCCCTGCCATACACCTTTGCAAGATACCTTCTAATTGAGATCCATGAACTCAGCCCCCACCCTCACATACTAAATGCCGGCTCCTTAATGGCAGAGTATCGTTCTGTTTCCCTGGGCACCTGGCTCAGAAGATGCCAAATACTGGTTGACAAGTGAATAAATGAATGAGGATCCAAGTCAGACAGTTAGAAGGTTTTCACAACAAAAACTGCCTGTTGAGTCACGGGTGCTGATGTTGTGGCTTGGGAGAGCTGGATGCCAGTCAGACTAGACGAAATCCTCAGCACACCAACTCAGGCTAACAGGATGTACTTTCTAATGTGTCCCAGAGTTATTTGACCTCATGCAACATCTAGCAAAATAGGTGTTTTCTCAGAAAAATAGAGTTAATCCAGCTCCACGTCCATGTGGCTACTGGCCAACAGGCATTGCGTTCAAGGCCATTGTTGAGACTGCAGAACGTGGGCCAGGGAGATCCAGTCCTTCTGCTCTCAACAAAGAACAGATCACACTGGCCCACACACTTAATGCTGAACATAGGGATGATATTCAGTCCAAAGCAGCCCAGCGCCCTGCGGGCCAGCCAGGACCCACCGAGAACATTCAGAAATGCTGCCATCTTGTGGTGGCTTCAGGCTAGAGCAAGGCGAACCCCAGCTTTCTCTGGCCAACCAAACTCTCTCCCTCTCTCTCTCTCTCCCTCTCTCTCCTCTTCCCCCCTTTCTCCTTCCCTCCTCTCCCCTCCTCTCTCCTCTTTCTTCTCCTCTTTCTTCTCCCCCTTCTCTCCCCTCCCCCATCTCCCCATCCTCCTCACCTTTTCCTACCTGAGCATCAACAGGGTGGAGACAAATTTATGTTTAGATATAATTTAGGAACTTTGACATTTTTCCTAGAAGAACATAAGAGTATGCTTTTAAATTCCTAGGGATCTCTTGGAGTTCTTTCCTAGAACAAAGTGCAAGATCTAAACTCTGAAGATTCCCTTCTGGGCCGGGCTCAGTGTGCATGGGTAGAGGCTGATCTGCTTTTCCTGGGGTGAGCCTTGGTTGGGACTCTGACAAATCCAGAGTGGACCTGGATTTCCCCCCAGCTTCTGAAAGCTTCACTCACAAGCTGGATAACACTACATTAAAACACCAATCCCAGCTAATAGGACCTAGTGATGAGGGAGCCAGGCACATGGCCCATGGGTTTCTAGATGGAATAGCCAATTGGTAAGTCTAAGGAGACTGCACTGGACAGCAGAACACAACACTTCCCCATTCTCGGCCTTCATATGCCTAGAGCATTCTAAATAAATAAGGCCTAGACCGGTGCTTTAGGATGGCTCCTAGATGTGGCTCCAAACTGGGCTGTGGCAGAGACAAGCACATTTATCTGCATTGCAAGTCAGGGAGCCACATGAAGATGCAGTTCTGCCCTTCCACTGCTACAGAGCCTGCCACAGGCCGGTCTAAGGTGCAACTGTCAGGATGACAGTAATTAACTCTGGCACCTCTCAGTTCTCTTGGAAGTGACTGGATCTATGGAGGTTGGGTCCCTGAAGGAAGAGGCTGGGGAACAGGATGGTAAATTCTGAGAGCGAAAGGGACCTGGAAAGCCATCCAAGCACCTGGAAGCTGAGGCAGGTGGATCTCTGTATGATCAAGGCCAACCTGCTCTACATAAAGAGTTCTAGGCCAGCTGAGGCTACAGGGTCAAAGTTGTCAAAGTTGGGGGGAGGGCTGGGTATAATGTGTCAAAGTTGGGGGGAGGGCTGGGTATAATGCTTAGGGCAAGAGAAAGGGAGGGAGAGAAAGGAAAAGAAAAGAAGAGGGAGAGGCTGGGCTCTATTGGAGTCTGCTGAGCACTGGACTGAGTGCTGAGCACCGGACTGAGTGCTGAGCACTGGCCTGAGTGCTGAGCACTGGCCTGAGTGCTGAATACTGGACTGAGTACTGAGCACTGGACTGAGTGCTGAGTACTGGACTGAGTGCTGAGTACTGGACTGAGTGCTGAGCACTGAACTGAGTGCCGAGCACTGGCCTGAGTGCTGAGTACTGGACTGAGTACTGAGCACTGGACTGAGTGCTGAGTACTGAACTGAGTTCTGAGTACTGGACTGAGTGCTGAGTACTGGACTGAGTGCTGAGCACTGAACTGAGTGCCGAGCACTGGCTTGAGTGCTGAGTACTGGACTGAGTGCTGAGTACTGGACTGAGTGCTGAGCCCTGGCCTGAGTGCTGAGTACTGGACTGAGTACTGAGCACTGGACTGAGTGCTGAGTACTGGCCTGAGTGCTGAGCACCGGCCTGAGTGCTGAGTACTGGACTGAGTGCTGAGTACTGGACTGAGTGCTGAGCACTGGCCCGAGTGCCAAGTATTGGCCCGAGTGCCGAGCACTGGACTGAGTGCCGAGCACTGGCCTGAGTGCTGAGCACTGGCCTGAGTGCCGAGTACTGGACTGAGTGCCGAGCACTGGACTGAGTGCTGAGTACTGGCCTGAGTGCTGAGCACTGGACTGAGTGCTGAGTACTGGACTGAGTGCTGAGCACTGGACTGAGTGCTGAGTACTGGACTGAGTGCTGAGCCCTGGCCTGAGTGCTGAGTACTGGACTGAGTGCTGAGTACTGGACTTAGTGCCGAGTACTGGCCTGAGTGCCGAGTACTGGACTGAGTGCCGAGCACTGGCCTGAGTGCCGAGCACTGGACTGAGTGCCGAGTACTGGACTGAGTGCCGAGTACTGGACTGAGTGCCGAGCAGTGGCCTGAGTGCCGAGTACTGGACTGAGTGCCGAGCACTGGACCGAGTGCTGAGTACTGGCCTGAGTGCCGAGCACTGGACTGAGTGCCGAGCACTGGCCTGAGTGCCGAGTACTGGCCTGAGTGCCGAGCACTGGACTGAGTGCTGGGCACTGGCCTGAGTGCTGAGTACTGGACTGAGTGCTGAGTACTGGACTGAGTGCTGAGCACTGGACTGAGTGCTGAGTACTGGACTGAGTGCTGAGCACTGGACTGAGTGCTGAGTACTGGACTGAGTGCTGAGTACTGGCCTGAGTGCTGAGCACTGGACTGAGTGCTGGGCACTGGCCTGAGTGCTGGGCACTGGACTGAGTGCTGAGCACTGGACTGAGTGCTGAGCACTGGACTGAGTGCTGAGCACTGGACTGAGTGCTGAGTACTGGACTGAGTGCTGAGCACTGGACTGAGTGCTGAGCACTGGACTGAGTGCTGAGTATTGAAGAGTGTTGGGAGAGCCCCAGCAGAGCACAGTCATGGACGCAGACCCTTCATTCTCTTAGTTTACTTTACTGTGGTTTAAGTTTCTGCACCAGCACTTGGCAGCCTTTGGATCCTCCGAGTATTTTCCTAATCTCTCTGGGCCTCTCCTGTATAAAATAGGAGAAAATGGTTATGACCACAAGGGATTGCTTTAAGGATTAAAGGATATCTATAAAGCATTTTAAATGCTGGTGCCTTATAGTTGTTCAATAAAATAAAATAGCTGGGATATTTGGATGTAGTATTCCTCTAAGCCAGTGTTCTGTGTCAGAGGTACAGAGAGAGAATTCCAGTCTTGTCATGAATTAAAATTCCAAGGGTGCCAGAGGCGGAGGCCACTGCCTTCTCGGTCTCCGGTCTGTTCTGGGTCTGTTTCACACCTTTAAAACCACAGCAGGGTTTCTACAGACTGACTATACCTGAAAATCATCTGGAGGAGGGAGGAGGCTTAAAAAAGAGCGGGTCATGCTGGGCCTTCGTCCCTCTACTGTTAATACACAGTGAACAAATACCTCTCCAGAGGTCCGGCTGGGGCTGGGTTAGAGACAGAAGATGGCAACAGTTTCCCTAAAGTCCGGTGTCCACACAGGAAAACGAAACCTGGGGGCAGGTTTCCCTACTGAGTCTCAAGTCTACACTGAAAGCATCAGAAACTGGCTTCTGTGGGGAGAAAGGAGAGGCAAGAGACAGCGCCCCCTTTAGGTGGAGGCAGGTTTGACATTCCATCCCTGTAGCAAGCAGCTGACTTAGCCTGAAAATTCAAGGGCGGGGGAAGGTTTTTCCCAGCACTTGCTAGTCTACCCCATGAGACAATTGGATTCGGCCTCAGCCACAGTTTTACAATACAGAAAAGGGACAAAGAACAAAGAAGGAAGAAAATACACCAAATAGCCGGCTTTCTTGGTCTCCACTGAGGACCTGGGCAGGCTGGCCTTGCTGTGCAGGGCGCACTCCCAGGAGGGTACAGCAGATCCTGGATGTGAAATTAGACACTTCTCCTGAACCACGGCCCCAGGCCTGCTCTGGCCCCATGGCTCCAAATCTGACAGCCGGCTCCAGAGGGCCACCTATGCTAGCTGGGGACAGGCTCTGCAGCCCAGCATGGAGCTGGGACTTGGGCTTCATGCTGTTAGCTCTGGAGTTCAAAAAAACAATCTGCATTTTTCCTTTCCCTATGTCCCCAGGCAAGAACATTGCAAATAGAACTTTTAGGATGGCAGTCTGTGGGGATGCAGAAAGTCTTATGTGACAGATAGCATGACGCAGGCCAGCTGAGACTAAGTGGCAGGTGTGATGGGAAAGTGCTCGGATACATCCTCCTCCAGGTAGCGTCTGCTTGCTTTCATTCCCTCCCAGTGCATCTGGCTTCAGCCTTGTGGTTATGTTTGACCCATGAGTTTGAGAGAAATGACTCTTTCCTTTCTGGCTTTAAAAAATTTTTTTTAATTTTTTATTAATTTTTATGTGTATATTATCTGCGTGTAGGTTGGTGCACCCGTGTTGTGCAATGCTGTGGAGGTCAGAAGAGGGTGTCAGATTCCCCTGGAACTGGAGTTGAAGACGGTTCTTAGCCGCCATGTGGGTGCTGGGAATTGAACCTGGGTCCTCTGCCAGACCAGTCGGTACTCTTTTTTTTTATTAATTTTATTTATTTCTGTATGTGTATGAATGTACTATCTGCACGCAAGTCTGTGCACCCGTGCTTTGCAATGCCGCGGAGGTCAGAAGAGGGTCTTGGATTCCCCTGGAACTGGAGTTCTCCTGGAATTGGAGTTTCAGATGGTTCTCGGCCGCCATGTGGGCGCTGGGGATCGAACCCGGGTCCTCTGTAAGAGCGGTCGGCGCTCTTAACCGCTAGGCCATCTCTCCAGCCCCAGTCAGTACTCTTAGCAGCTGAGCCATCTCTCCAGCCCCTCCTTCTGGCTTTTGAAAACCATTTTTTTAAACAATGGCAGCTCCGCCAACCAAACTATGTCCATGACTGGCATGAATAGATTCCCCTACCAACATGAGACAGACTTGAAGAATAAGTGAGAAATAAAGCTTGTCACGCTATGCCACAATATGAGGGCTTTTTGTTACCATACCACAGCTTAGCCTATTCCTTCTCACTGGTAAAATGGTCATGGCTCAGATGAATGATTAGTTATCAAGGAAGGTATGACTTTGAGCTGGTCACTTGCCTTCTCTGGACTTCATTTTTTTCCTAACATAGTGACAGGATGCTGAAAGGCTGGGATTGCTTAGAGCCATACTTGGACAGGAGGGAGAAGCAGGATTGCTTACTCATGAGTGACACTCAGCAGTTTATAGAAAGGTCCAAATAGACTACCTGTCTGCTTCTCACAGCAATGGAAGGCAGGAGGCAGAGCAGGTGGCTTTCCTCCAGTCCTTCTTCGGAGAAGGTTGACTGCTCCTATCCTGGTTTCCCAGCGTCCAAACCCAACCCACCTACCTCCCTGCCCACCGTGACTTACACATTCTTCCTATGTGGCTTCTATCTCCAGAGGCTCCTCAAAAAGCAAGTGCAATTGTTTTTATTTTACCTTTATATAGGATAAAATTTTAATTATATATTTAAAACAATCTCTGGCCTTTGCCATAGTGTTGGTATGAATTCACCAAGTCTACAGTGACAGCCCTCTGCACAAAAATGTGATGCTTACCACAATGGCCCTGAGACGGAATAAAACCCTAGTGTGTGTGTGTGTGTGTGTGTGTGTGTGTGTATACATATATGTATATGCTTACATATGTATATGTGTATATATATATATAGAGAGAGAGAGAGAGAGAGAATTTAAAATTTTTGGAAACTTTGGCTATGTTGTCATTTAAGGGAACAAAGTATCCCAGTTTAATGCATTAAGTTGATATTGCATAAAAATTAACAGCCATGCTGGTCTAAAAATATTAAACTTATTTTCCCATTTATACAGAGATAACTGTATTAAATATGAAAGTTCTTGTCTATGTTATTTTAATTTAAAAAGCTAGTAAAATATTGTCTAATGGAAAAATAAAGATACAATTGGACAGAAATACTCAGTAGTTGTGGAGGTGTCTTGGCATCATCTAGATTGCGGGGAGGCAATTTCAGGTTTTCAGTAGGGAAAAATAGATCCAGGAAGATTAAATGACTTCAGCCAATGATATAGTAAAGGTAATGTCACTAGAAGAATCTGGTTAAAATCCTCCATTCCGCCGGGCGTGGTGGCGCACGCCTTTAATCCTAGCACTCAGGAGGCAGAGGCAGGTGGATCTTTGTGAGTTCAAGGCCAGCCTGGTCTATAGAGTGAGTTCCAGGACAGCTGGGACTACAGGGAGACCCTGTCTCAAAAAGACCAAAAAATAAAA